>BDMV01000012.1:7515346-7806261 GCA_008326285.1 Oryza officinalis | reverse complement strand
ATGTGTTGGGTGCGTCACGGAGTGTGGGATTAAAAGCGTACATCCACTGCAGTGTGAGTAAATAAACTATTCGAATAGCCGTGCTCGCGGTTAATGAGCGCCGGGACTTGCATTACTCTTGACTAGCCTCGTCAATTTGTAATATTGCTAAAATATGATGGGTATGGAAGGCGTGACCTTGCCTGATGTGCAAAAAGGTCGTAGTGGTTAAAACTGTGGAAATTGGATGCGAGGGTAAACCGGACCAAGCGAGGCTTGGGGAAGGTGGATGAACCCTCGCAGGTTAATGACAACTTCAACATAACGTGGTTTTCAGTTAAAACTGTTATGGCATAGGTTTGTGAAATAATTTGTGAAAACTAGCTTTATGCAAATAAACTAAGCCATCCTTGAACCCCTATGAACATTATATGCATTCTGTAGTGGTGGCTTGCTGAGTACGGTTGGTACTCACTCTTGCTTATTTACATCTTTTAGAAAGGTGTTGGTGTCGACCTGTACATGTGCTATGCTGGCAAGGAGTTACCGAGGACGGTGGAATAGGGACCTAGGTTCACCAGTCGATGCGTGTGGGATAAGATGGACCGCCGCTGCTTCGCTTCCGCTACTTCATTTAGTTGTTTTGGTATTTTGTGTTGCTGTCGACCATGCTTGGTCTATTCGGGTTCCATCTGGGCTACCCTTGTATTATTAATATATTGTAAGACCTGTAAGACGATGTCAGCTTGAGATATACAACTGTGCCATGTGTGTACCATCTACTGATCCAGGGAATGGTATTGTAATACACATGGGGTTCCCGGTATACAAAACCGGGGGCTCATAGCCTAGCTCGTGAGCACCTCGATATATAGGCCTTTTCTTGAGTTGCTTGGAGCGGAGTTGGCCGTCTGCTCTCAGTGGATCACTTACATGAACCTGCTGACGACGACGAGCTCGGGTGCTTGGATTTGAAGGCACAAACATCAGGCAACGAACACGTGTTTGCAATAGTCAATGTTGAAGATACCCAAGACCTTACCTTACCTCAGGACGTGACGCTTAGATGTTGAAGGGGTAATGACAACCGTCGGTGGTAATTTCCACCCTCGAGTTGAAAAAGTTCATTGTCCACTTAGTGGCCCTGTTGTCATTGTCCTTCTCGGCGGTTTCCTTGGTGGGGGCACTGCACCCTTCGTTGTCAAAGGCCAGGTGGACTCGGTGCTTTAGCGATAGGTGGTCAGGGGCGGAGATTTGGCTGAGCTGAATGTCGGTGATCCACGTATTGCCTTCTAGCGCTTGCTGGAACGAGCGGTTCTTTCTTTTTGAGGCAGAGTACATTGCCGGGGTGAGGCTCTTGAGGGTCTGACCATCGAGCCAGTGTGAGTGCCAGAACTTTGCAGTTGCATTGTCCCACAGCGTTATGGTGGTAGCCGCCATGAAGAGATCTCTATCCTGTTGGTCGCACAGCACTGGGGTTCCCCCCCTGGTTTTTCCGGCATCGCCCACTCAAACCAGAGCCACCGAATGCGTAGCGCTCTCGCGAAGCGATGGAGCTCTATGACTCCTAGGCCGCCTAGCTCCTTTGGTCGGTAGACCTTTTTCCAGTTAACTTTACATTTCTCTCCTGAAACTTCTTCACCTCCTGCCCATAGGAACTTTCACCTGAGCTTATCAATTGCTTCTACGGTGCCATCGGGCATCTTGAGTGTTGTGAAGTGGTAGACTGGCTGCACAGTGAGGACAGATTTTGTCAATGCCGATCTCCCGGCCGTTGTCATCATTCTCCCTTGCTATGGGGTGAGACGCGCAGCCATTTTATTAATGAGAGGTTGCATGTGGATCTTTTTTAGCCTAGTCACCAGCAAGGGTAGCCCGAGATATTTCATTGGGAAGGTCGTGATGGTCACTGGGAAAATCGTAAGCAAGCTCTGAAGGTCGATGTTTGCACATCGAATTGGTGATATTTGGCTTTTCTGCATGTTAGTCCTTAGTCCCGTGACCTCTCCAAAGGAAGCAATGACTTTCGCTAAATTACTCACGTCGTGCAACATGGGCTTGAGGAAGATTGATGCGTCGTCCGCATAGAGGGATGTTCGAAGCCACGTAGTTCGGCCATTCAGAGTTGCCAGGAGACGGAGCTCGGTAGCCTTGTCAAGGAGCTAATGGAGAGGGTCTATGGCTAGAATAAACAGGAGCAGGAGAGCGGGTTGCATTGTCTCAGACCCCTTCCATGACAGATTGGCTCGCCAGGGCATCCGTTGAGGAGCATGCGGGTTGAAGAGCTAACCAGGATATTCACTACCCAGTTTCGCCATCTGACTAGGAACCCCTTTTTTTGCATGATATCCAGAAGGTAGTCCCATCGAACGGTGTCAATGGCCTTGGTGATGTCTAATTTGAGGAGTAAAGTCGGGGTGTTTGTTTGGTGGAACCTTCTTGCCATGTTGCGCACGTACATGAAGTTGTCATGTATACTTCTTTTCTTTATGAAGGTGCTCTGTGTTTGTGTGATTATGGAGTGCAAGTGCGGTTGCAGACGCAGGGCAAGGATTTTAGAGATGAGCTTTGCTATTCCGTGAATGGGGCTGATGGGTCTAAAGTCTGTGATGCAGTATGCCCCATCCTTCTTTGGTATTAGGACAATGTTCGCCGAATTCAATAGGCCGAGACCATTGCTTCTTTGTTCCGCGAAGGCTTGTACCACAGCCATGATGTCATGTTTTATGATTTCCCAGCATGCCTTGTAGAAAGCGCCGGTGAAGCCGTCTGGCCCTTGGGCTTTGTCCGCCGGCAGCTGGTCGAGTTCCTCTTTGACCTCCTTCTCTGTTATTGGTGCAACTAGCACTGAGAGATCGGTGGTTCTTATGCCCAAGGTTTCCCGATCGAAGTCCAGGGTGCACGGCGCGGGCGAGCTCATGATGGCCGTGAAATGGTCCTTTACAACTGCCTCTTTGTCATCATGCTTTACTCTTCATTCTGTCCCAGGCGTAATCTTTGTATAAAGTTTTTCCTTTTTCTCGCATTGACTCGCAGGTGGAAGTATTTTGTATTCGCATCACCCTCTTTAAGGTGTAGGACTCTGGAAGCTTGTCTTTTCCTTGCTCGTTTGACTACTGCAAGGTCGATTGCTCTTGATTTGAGGCTTTGTCTTAACTGCAATTCCGAGACCATGAGGTGCGTCTGCTCTTGCGCCATGTCTAGGCGAAGAATTATCTCTAGGGCCATGTAGAGCTGCATCTTGGCATTGGACATGAGGCTTCGACTCCATTTTTTGAGCTTGCCAGCCGTGTGCTTTAATCGGTAGTGGAGCCTATGGTGCAATTCGTGGTGCAGCGGCTGCACCCCCCAGGCATCGGCAACGACCTGATGGAAGCCTGGCAGCGTTATCCAGTGGTTTTCGAAGAGGAAAACCTTAGCTCTCGACGTTGTTCCTTGACTTGTTAGTAACAAAGGGCAGTGGTCTGAGTGCGAGGTAGACAGAGCATGCAGGAGATGTTTATCAAAGGCGATGTCCTAGGGAGCGTTGCAGAAGAAGCCGTCGAGTTTGACCAACGTGGGGTTTTCCCTCTCATTGCTCCAGGTGAAGCGGCGATTTTGTAGCGGAATCTCCTTTAGCTCACAAGTGTTCAGCGTGTCTCAGAAAACTCTCATTTGGCGCAGGTTCAGATTGCCCTTGTTTTTATCGGCGGCTTTGTAAATTGCATTGAAGTCTCCTACAACAAGCCATTTTACCCCTATCGACTGGTTTGACACTTTGAAGTTCCTGCAAGAACTGCGGTCTTGACCTCTTCTTTGTGGGCTCGTACGCCACTATTAGGGTGAAGCTTGTTTGACAGTGCTTTATCATTACTGACGCAGTGAGGGTGAAAGCACCCAATGCAGTATTGGCTATATCGATTATATCCTCGTTCCAAAGGATAAGGATGCCACCTCTTGTCCCTTCGGGACCTGTTGTCGGTTTTTGGAGTGCCTGGCGAAGCCTCCCGCCCTCTAGTGTGGCTAAGAAAGTGTCATCAATGTCCACCTTCTTGGTTTCCTGGAGCCACACTATGTGTGGGGCTGACACTATGTGTGGGGCAACCCTGTTTCTTGTCTTTGTTCGTTCTGTTGAGTTGGAACTCATTCGTCTAGCACGTAAAACGGAGCGACGTATTTTCTTATAATTAATTAAGTATTTACTTTTTTTTGAAAAATGGATTAATATGATTTTTTAAAGCAACTTTCATATAGAAACTTTTTGCAAAAAAGATACCGTTTAGCAGTTTGGAACCAGAGAGAGAGAAGTTGAGAAGAGAGGCTACCGAACACACGCTAGGGCGCTTAAGTTTCGAAGTGGCGGGCGGCGAGGGAATAAAGCGTAGCTCGTCGAACGCAGTCTCGCTTACAAAAGAAGAAGAAAACAGGGTAGACACGCCGTGGCAGTTTCTCCGACGTCGCATGTCACCTTCTTGGTGGCTTGGTGTACTGCGATTGGGCTTCATTTGGGGGTAGCATGAGCTCTGTCGTAGCCGAGGACTTCAGAGGCGTCGGCTTGCCCCCAGAAGCTTGGCCATTGCGTCATCACGTTCTTGGATTCATGGGATGTTGAGTCCAAACAGCTGTGTGAGTGCCGCTATTGCCATCGGCGGTAGTGGGCCGTTGAACATGGCCTTTTATTCAGCTAGGGCATGATCAGCCAGTGCACCTCCCTCCGGCACGATCCCCAGTTGACGACAGAGGTTGAGTTGCGCCTTGACCGTAATGGGGACGTCAGTCGTCGCCTTCTTAGCAAGGCGTTCGCTTCGCCTAACCGTGTCGTCACCCGGTCCTTCGGCTTGCTTGCGCGCCTCCCGCCTCGGCGGCTCGGCGTTGGGAGAAGCGGTGTCGTCGCCGGCTTGAAAAGCGGTGCCAGCGGCTAAAGCGGCACCTGGCTTGTCACGGCCGCGGATCCCTCATCGTTGTCGATCTCTGCCGAGAGAGGTTCTTGGGGTTCCGCGACGGCTGCGCCCTCCGCCGCGATCTCCTGGGTAGAGCAGCCATGCGCCTTCAGGTTGTCATCGCCGTCTGCGTGCGGGTTGTCACCGCTGTCTGTCTGCAAGTTGCCAGCAGGGACCAGCTCAGAGGCCGGCTCCACTACCGGCCGTGGCTCTGTGGCCGGTGGCTGTTCCAGGTCCGCATTGAGGCGCGCGAACACCGCCCATCGCCATTGTTGCCTCGTCAGTCCCAACGCCCGGCCAGCCCAGGTCCCTCGGGTGGTCATTGTTGTAGCGCCGCGCACTGTCGTCCGCGCGGTGACCGTCTTCATGCCGGGCGTCGCCCGCATCCCGAGGCTGGTGTCGACGTGGGGGCGAAGGGTGGGCGGCACACGCTGGGGCTGGCTCACCGTCAATGACTCCCAGATACTAGCGAGGGAGGCGGCGCTTGTTTGGCTGGCAGGAGACTGGAGCAGTCAGGTCGATGGCAACCGTGGAGTAGTCATGAATCTCTTCAAGGTGGAAGAGAACCGGGAATTTGACACCGCTTTGCCAGTGCTCCGACAGCGCTTCTTCAACCAGGACAACGTCCTTCTTGTCACCCTTTGAGCGCTTAATTGGTGAAGGTGAGCCACTGCCACACCCGCTTCGGGATGGAGCTTGGATTTGTCGTCCATGCCCAAATGTTGATGGAGCGGGTGTCTGTGGGGTGGACGAGGTTGGTCTCGACGCGTTCAAGGGTGCACCGTCAGCTGATAAGCCTCTCCACGATGTCCGGCCTCCAAGCGTGCCTTGGAACGCCGTCCAAACACAGCCGCGGCGACCGAGGGCGCTGGGGCCGTGACCTGGTCGAGCTTGGAGGTCGCGCATCGATGGCGGTTAAGGCGGCGGCGAGGGACGACGAGCGGCGGACTCTGCAGAAGCGCGCTTTGTGGCCTAGGCGCCCGCACGCGAGATACCGGATTGGGTCCCTGCAGACTTCAGCCTGGTGATCTCTTGCTAGGCAAATGAAGCAGCGCCCTCTGGTTCTCTCTTGGAAGAGGTGAAGCGTAGGGGAGATGTGGTTGCTTGAATGCCCATCGCGTCTTCCATCTCGTCGACTTGAATTCGGCCGCCTGCTCTCCCTTGGGAGTTCATCCTTCCGCCACCAGAACTTACTCCTGGCAGGAGTCCACCCCAAGGTTTTGGGATTCAAACTGCAAAATATTTCGGTGCCCACCGAATTTGATGAATTTCAGAAATTTCGGAAATTTCGGACTGGTTTTCAGTTAAGTTGACTGGTCAAAATTTTCATGTTTGACCGAAATTTGACAAATTCTATCCGAATTTTTTTAAAAAAACATAAAACAGCTTAAATCATGTAACATCATATCAATCAAGGCTTTAAAGGCTATAGCCATCACAGATTCAATTTCACAATAGCCCACAACCAATATTTAGACAACAGTCCTAAGGAGTTTGCTCATAGAACTCCATAAATAGTTCAGAGTCCAAATTTAATACAAAGAGGCCAAATCAGAGGTCACATGAAGTCTAGTTCATCACTCTTCAAATAGTCCAACGAAGTAGAACTTTAATTACAGTCCAGCCAGCCATACATACACTAACAGAATTAAGTCGCCCACAAGTAAGCAATGCAAAAGAACATGTTAGCAAGCATATTGTCAATGTCAATTGCCACTGGCACCTTTGTGTTTCATGGCAGTCATCCACCCATCACCATGTACACACCAAAAAATTACCTCCAGAACCACTGCTGGAGAACCGCTGCTGGACTGTACCTAAAAAACATGCATGAAACAACCATTTATCAGATTTCAGATGGTTCTATTGACAACTATGTATTGCTCTCCAGTGAAATAGAAGATTTATCATTTAGGAAATACACAACAATCAAATATAGAAGCAGCAATTATTATATATATAGGTACCAAAGCGTATTACCTTGACATAAGAGTCCTACTACTCTCTCTCATAGAGAGTAGAGAGGCTCTGAGTCCTCATTCTTTTCTGCTGCAGTCTTCCAGATCTACGGTCATTAGGATTACCATCTTCCTCATCTAATATAAAGCCTGTAAGTCAACTATTGGTGCAACTACCACAGGCTCATCATCACCACCACCATTGTCGTCGTCAATGTCATCATCTACAGCTAAGTCATCCTCAAACTCATCCTCATTCTGTTCTTCATCACTCTCCCCCAACTCAAACTCAATCTCATCCTCATCCACATCTACCCTAGCCCTCTTTCCATGAGATGAATTGCCTAAATGGCTGCGACACAGATCATCCAAACTAGGGCCTACATCACTCATAGATCTATCTAACCAGTCCCATATTGGATTGTTCTCATCAAAAATTGCAGCATCTAACATCATAGAACATGGATCAACTTCCTTGTCCTTCTGTTGGTATCCACTGTCCTCCCGGATACGCTCCTTCAAGTTATAATGCACATACACAAGTTTATGCAACTTGTCATAACCAAGCTTGTTCCTAATTTTTGTATGCACCAGTGCAAAAGTGCTCCAGTTTCTCTCACAACCACTAGATGACACACATTGTGAAACAATACGCAATGCATACTTCTGCAAAGTAGGCACTTCTCCTCCAAACTGGAACCACCAATCAGCTACCAAAATAAGAATGGAAGTCAGCCACAAGAAAAAACACAGATTAAACAATCTAATATTGTTGTAGCGAACTGGTTGTCATTACAGTAAATTGAGAGATAAAAAGGTGCAACTGCAGCACCAGCATCTTATTATTGAGAGAGAAAAAAAGTGCTGCTATAGCACCAGCACCTTATTACTGAGAAAAATGGGGCAGCTGCAATAACAACACCGAGATGCACCTTATTAGGCCAGATGAGACTTACATGGGGACATAGATGATGCTCCAGCACGTGCTACGGGGCGATTGAACCTCCCAAGGCACTCCCGAAAGACTGATATTTTCGTGATTGCCTGAACAGCTTCATCAGAATTTTGTGCCATCTTCTCTATTGCATCTGTTAGTGCTAAAGAATATTCTGGTTTGCTGCAGAAGTTGTGCTTGTAATGAGTCTCAGGATCAAGAGCAGCAGCTACATAAGAAGGTGAGAAAGAGTTAGATTTTATGGCAATATTACACATGTATTAATGAAATTGAGTAGTAGTATCAATACCTGCAACCATTAATGTGTTTCTTTCCATATTGTTAACCCTCCTTGTCACCTTACTCATAAACCGAACAAATTGCCTTGATCCTATGCCAAGTTGAACTTCCATAGCTTGTATGGCTGCCATCATTCTCGGTTTGAACCCAGAAAGTGTACAAGATTTCTGTGTATCTGCATATCGCAGCACCAAGTAAAGTGGTTTCAATGCATCTACTACCCACTTCAGTGCTGACCACCATGTAGAACTAGTCAGACACGCTTCGGTGTACTCATAGTGCTCGTCATCCTTCCAATCACTCTCCTTCCAATCTTGTGAAACCATCCAAGCTCGAAGATTTTCTTTCTTATCAAGGAAACTCTGGAGGAACATAAATACAGTTCCAAAGCAAGTAGCATTGGGTCTTATCAGTTCCCCACCAATCTTCTTCTTCATCTCATCATGTAGCCTGTTATGATTGTACAGGAACCTACAGATAATCTTGGCACTTGCAACGACATTAGCAACCTTTCGGAACTTGCCAATGTCCTTCAACATGAGATTGATAGTGTGAGCTGCACATGGCTGCCAGAAAATATGCTTGTATTTCTCTTCCTCAATCAGCTTCTCACATGCTTTCTTGTAATTTGCCCCATTGTCTGTGACAATTTGAACTACTAATTCAGGGCCAATATTCTCAACTACCTTTCTAATTTCCCGATGTATAAAATCTGCATAGCACCACAAAATAAATTACATGTTACTAACAGCTAGGTTGTAGAAATTACTGCATGTTACTAAGAGTAAACACATTAAGTTTAAACCTTAGTAGTAGAAATTAACAGCAGCAATAAACACATTCGGCTTAACAATAGGTACATGCCCATCTAAACTAAACACATTACAAGCATTTTACTAAAAGTAAGTAAACACATTCAGCTTGTGGCAAAAAATAAATAAGAATAACAACTTACTGGCACTTTGCTTGTGGCCAGATACATCAATTGACTTCACGAAGAACATGCGTGCATTACAATACACCATGAAGTTGATGATGGCCATGCCAGTAGGTCCTGTCCATGAATCACACATGATAGTCACACCATATTGTTGCCAACCTTGCTTGAATTGTTCAAGTGACTTTTCAGCTTCCTCAAAGTTTGCTTCCAAGAATTCCCCATCAATTCCATGTGATGTAGGAATCTGTGTTGTAGCCCCTAGCTGCTGAGTAAGCCTAATTGCACTGCGAAAGTATGGGCAATCAGCTTTCAGCCCAGGAATGTCATTCGCATGGAAAAACTTCGCCCATGCTTGTCCAAGCTTCTCTCTAGATCCCACTTGAAGTGCAGTGTCAATTCTAGGCTGCACAGGTGCTTTGTTGCGTGCCAAATCCTTGTCAAAGTAGGCAGTCACACTACTTTTACCAACAGAAACACGAACACCTTTGCCACTCCCACATCTCCTCTCTATTGCACGAGAAAGGTTCTTATCTCCCAACCGCTACCTAATATTCAAACGGACTTGGTCTTCTTCATCACTTGCAAGGTTAATCACTTCCTGTCCTTGCAGCCCTTGCATGAGATCTCTCTCCAACCTGAGCATACGTTCCCTTTTCTCTCTTTTATTGCCCATTGATGTATTCCGTAACTCCCTCATCACATCCCGCACAACTCTAGGCACACTGGGGCATGACTTCACTTCACCAACTATACAACCAAGATGGTCCCTAAACCTTGTTGCACCTCCACCTTTGTTCACAGCCCCACAGTACCCACATTTGAAACCTTGGCCAGTAAGCTTTGTGCCATGCATCCACACCTTGTTAATGTTTCCATCATTATGGTCTACATTCCAGAAGCAAAATATCAGCATTAAAAAACATGGAAATTTAAGTGATAAATTATCTAGAACAATGCAAGTTACTTTCAATCATACAACATTTAATAAAAAAATAAGGCTAAAGAGCAAAATTATATACAATCATATACAATCAGTATGCTAAATAGGTAGCTGAGTCACCCAGCAGTTTTGAAAAAAATTAGAAAAAACAGAACTGGCACCATTGGACCATCATAAAAGAAATACTTAACAAAATAACTGGTCCATTGGACCATCAGTCGTCATTTGGGCGATGTTGCTGCTACTGCTACCCACCCTGCGTCGTAGAAGGAAGGTTGCTCTCCATGAGCAGATCCTGCACACAAAACTGATGAGCATCAAAAACACCACATGGTTGAGGTGATGTACAACATAAATCGCACAACTTTCATCATGGAGTTGCAGACATACGTGGTTTCAATGAGCAGCAATGGAGGATTGGAGATTAGGTGAGGATTTGGGATGTTGCTGCAGTGGAGGAGAGGAGTGAGAGGAGTGGAAGGGGAGACGATGGGGAGGAGTTGACTGGAACGGGAGATCCGCCGCCGCCTTCACGTACTGGCCGCTGGCCACGAGCCCGCGCTAGGCGAGCCGCCGCCGCTGCCGACCAGAGGAAGAGGAGGAGGAAATATGAAACCCTAGGGTTTCCAGGGCAGGGTTTGTGCTTTTATAGTAATGGGAGGTTTCAGTAGGCTGGAATGGACCTTGGGCCGAGCCGAAAATTCAAAACGGGCCGAATTAATTTGCCCGAGTCAATTCTTTTTCGGGCCTTCCCGAATTGGAAGAAACCCACCGAATTTCAGGAAATTCGGGCTGAATCCCAAAACCTTGGTCCACCCATGCTCCCGCTGGGTAATGGCTGCCTCCTTAATGCCTCTGCGAATCACGGTAGGCGTCCTTGCAGTGGCTTCGTAGGGGAGTAGGCTCGCGGCAGACCATTGGTGAGGCGATGCGCAGGCGTTGTGGTGGTAGCTGCTCCGGACAGGAATAGTAATGGCAGACTTCAACACTTGATTGGTGCCAGGAGGCGGTGGCGACGGCAGGCGGAGGCTGCGGACGACGGAGGAGCGTGGGTGGCGCCGGCGGGGGTGGGACCGGCATTCTTACTTCTGTGTCCGTTTGCTTTTTTATTACCATTAGAAATTAGTGTAACACATCTATGGAAGGGAAGCACCGACCATGAAGTGACCTTCAATTATCAAGGCAGGCATAGCCCTGATGATGCTAACCTGCTTGGGGGCAATGCAAGTTGTGCGCGCAAAGGCTATTACCTCCGCCCAGGTTCACGGTCCCGATACCGGATCCAAATCCGCTCACAACCAATATCATCGGATC
This sequence comes from Oryza officinalis, assembly GCA_008326285.1. Classification (NCBI taxonomy): domain Eukaryota; kingdom Viridiplantae; phylum Streptophyta; class Magnoliopsida; order Poales; family Poaceae; genus Oryza; species Oryza officinalis. Next base: position 7,794,977 of record BDMV01000012.1, on the reverse strand, counting down.
ATTGATAAACTGACAAAAACCATTGAAATACGGATAAAATTTGTCAAAAATATAAAATTCAGTTGTTGATTTGGATATTTTGATTGGCAAAATTTGTTACAAGGCATCTAAAAAAACATGTAATTAGCTGGTGAACACCGCAAGAACACGAATTTGCTGTCGGGCACCACAAAAAACTGGTAATTAGCTGATAGACACTCGCGGCCATATTTTATTATTTTCGAAGGAATTGGAGAGAGAAACTGATGTGAGAGTATGATTCTGCCCTTGTGCAACTTCAATTCATCGCCACCCTCGCCGAAGCTGGTTTCCAGTAGTCGACCACGCTGCCGCTACTACTTCGTCGCGCCGCCCCAATTTCTAGGGTTTGAGGAGAGTCTCCAGAAACCTCACTGGACACTGTTGGACCCCACCCCAAGGCGCTCCTGCTCCGGTTGCTGAGGACGTGGTGGGACGCCGAGCCGGTCGGGCTTGGCCACTTTGACGCCCTCGCCACCGCCACCGACGATGACGTCAAGAATTGCTTGCTTAGCCCGCGTGTCAGGCCTCTCAAGTCTCACGCCTCGCTGCCCAAGGACTGCGGCAAAGGACACTCGTTGCGCCTGGAGCTCGCCAAGACGATGTCCTGTGCGGCAGCGCCGGCGCCGGCCGCCACCACCGTCGCCGGCATGTCCGTGCCGTGTGGCGTCTTCTTCCACGGGGATCTGAAGTCTGGTCCGAAGACCACTCGATCCGATGGCGCTCACCCCAATGCCAAGCACCGCTCCTTCGATCTCAGCGGCGGCAAGATCCTCGACAGAGAACCCGTCACCCCCTCCCCCCGCCGTCGGCGCCACGGCCGCCTCCTCCAACCAGCAACTACCTTTCAGTGCGTCCATCTTCCCATCCTTCTCCGTCCAAAAGGCACCCACATACACACAGCAAAAACCATAAATTTCCAAATTACAGAAATCAAGCAAACACAAGTTCAAGAAACACCCGTTCTCCTCTTTGTCATCCCCCCAAAATATTCCATCAAAGAATAAAAAAGACTTGTTTTTTTATCATCTCCTGACACTAACGCTCCTTTCCTCCTTGCCAGAGAGCAAGTTCGACCAAGGGCAAATTTGTCTTTAATGAGTGTTTCTCTCTCCAATTTCTCCAGAAATAATAAAATAAGATCACGAGTGTCCATCAGGTAATTACCAGATTTTTGTGATGCCAGACAGCAAATTAAGAACGTTGTCCATCAGCTAATTGCACGTTTTTTGGATGTCCTGAAACAAATTTTGCCATTTTGATTTGTGTACATATCTCAAATAATTTTGATCATCACAGTACATATCTCAAATTATTATATGTGGACATATCACAAATTGTGTACGTACATTCAGATCGTATCTCAAATATTCTAATACACGATCAAATCATGTACGCATTCTTGAGATATTTCAAATTTTGTACACATTCAAAACCTACTCCTTTTTTATTTCACATTTTCTTTATATGTAGTTTTTTTTTCACCCATCAAAGACACAGGCTACAACAACAGTCAGGGGTATGTGTCAAATGTTATTTTAATAAAACATATATGTCTATTGATCAGAAAGCAAAAGGAGAGAAAAAAATTAAATCGAAGAGAATACTACTATCTTTCTTAAACGACTTTGTGCTGAAGCACATTGACTCGATGCGACGATGTTGGAGATGGATGCGGGGTCGGTACAGCGTAGCAGAGCAAAGCGTGGAGCTCGTCTCGCGAACCGATCAATTACTCTTGAATTTTCTCACCATCATCACATCTAGACACGACACAGGAAGCATAGCAACCACGTGAACATACGTAAACTTAGGAAAATTCAGATCTATGCCTAATAAAAGAATTCATAAAGCTACCGTTCGTCCGTTTCGTCCGTCATTCGTCATTTGATTTCGAATCTGTCTTTAAAACAAAAAAATTCTTGAGCTAGATCCCCAAATCAATCAATCAACGGATAACAAAAACAACAAAAAAAGCCAAATTTAATCTAGAGCTCATAAATTTGATCTCCAATAAACCGAATCAACGTCCCAAATCAACAAAATCCTCAAAATATTCACAAATCAAACTGTCGCCATGCTAGAGAGAACCACCGTCGGCTCTACGTCGGGGAGGTGAGGGGGCAGCTGGGGAGGGGGAGTAGCCACCGCTGCCACGTCGGGGAGGGAAGCAGCCACCGCTGCCACGCCGGGGAGGGGGAGCAGCAGCCGCCATCGACTCCACGTTGGGGAGGGGAGGGGGCAGCTGGGGAGGGGAGGGGCAGTTGCTGCCACCACGCCGGGGAGGGAAGAAGAAGCTGCCACTGCCGCCACGCCGAGGAGGGGGAGAAGCAGCAGCCGCCGTCGGCTCCACGTCGGGGAGGGTAGGGGGCACCCGGGGAGGGGGGAGCAGCCGCCCCCCACGCCGGAGAGGGGGAGCAGCAGACGCCGCCACGCCGGGGAGGAAAATGGGGAGCAACCTTCGTCGCCGCTTAGGATTTGCGGAGAGGGAGCGGGCGAAGGGGGAGAGGCGCCGCCGGTGGGGGAAGAGGGAGGACGGAGAGGGAGCGGCGGAGGGGGAGAGGCGCTGCCGGTGGGAAGAGGCAGCTCGCGGTGAGGAAGGGAAGAGGAAAGTGAATTTAGGGTTAGGGTTTACCAGCGGTTTTGATGGATTCGTAATCAATCTGAGCCGTCGATCAAAATGAACATCTCAGATCGATCTAGCGTCGGGCCGGCCTCTCTCCCCGAGCCACAACACTGCTGGGTCCCACACGTTTCATGGGCCACGCGTGCAAATGCCCTAGCAGGCCGACAGGTCCAAAGAGGCCTTTTTTTTCTTTTTTTTTTGAACTTTCTTTATTCCTTTAGGAATATATTTTCTTAAAGACTCATATCATGAAAAACTGAACCCTAATCATATAATATTTTTATATTTGTTATAATTTTAGTTTATCCGTTGCAACGCACGGGCATTTTTTCAGTGTATATTAATATGGGCATGAAGATGAGATGGGATCAAAGGAACAGATCAACAGAAACTGAATGCGAGGCTTGATAGAGCTTATAAGGGCCAGGCCCAATGTGAAGCCTGAGAAAATCTGGGTTAATTTGGCCCGTGCAAATCCATTTTACAAGTATAGCCAAAGACATGCAAACACACAATCACAAGTTTGCTCCTCTGATACACTGAGTATGTCTCTCTTTCGTCATAGGGTAGAACAGTACAGTATATTCGACCACAAATTTTTGCAAATTTCAACCATGGATACCCGGAAGAGAAGACGACCAAGATAAAGCTATACTCCTAACAACACGTTTTTACATGTCAAGTAAGATAACGCTCCACTCCTAGGAACTTGGGAAGTTAAATTTGTGCCCTATCAGAATTCTGAAGACTGCCAATGCTCCAGCAAAAATGTTGATGTGGCAGCAGATTCTCAGGTGTTGCGCTATACTTTTTGCCGTTTCGACTGCGACTGCTTCATCCACTCGATGCACTCGTCCATGGTTCCCTTTGGATAAGCAAGCTGCCACTTCAACAGTCGTTGTTGCTACCAGAACGAAAGAAAAATGTGTTAAAACGTGTTCAGGAACTAGAACAATTAAGACATGATCGATAAGTGTCAGGTATACCCATTTTCCGATCAGCGGACCTCCCTTGACCTGCATAATCCCCATAATAGCCTTCCCATCAAGCAACGGTTTCACCTTCCATACGCCATCAAGCTCTGGAGAAGAGGTAGTAATATATAAATCAGAAAATCTTAACAAGGATATGAATAAGTTGGTTTTCACATTTAGGTGTTGAGACAGTAAAATACAACATCATATGTAGGAAGTCATAAGGAAGTCGGCAGTCATCAGTTGATTCTTTACCCAGTTCAGTTATTGAACGTTCAACTCTTGTGTATTTTTCTTTCCTTTGAAATTCATCTGGCTGGCCAAGAGAATCACTAGCATTGCTAACCTCCAGGTAGGCAAGAGTGGAGATAAACAGTGCCACACGCCAAAAGTCCTTTATCTCCCGAAGTATAAGCCCTGAAATTCTCAAAGTCACAATTTTTGGTTCAAAATGCTCCATGAAATTACCAAATTAGATCTTACAGGAAATGGTCAGCTTGTTGCAGCACTTGCAACTATATAATAACCTAAAATTTAGATTACTAGGAAAATTAAATGGCCAAATTAGGCAACTGGCACACAAAAATAGACTGTAAAGACTAACCAATATAAATGATTTTCAAATTTTAAAATCAAACTCTCTGCTGACCTGCCAAAACACGTTTAACTGAGTCTGTTGGGATCTCAAGGTATTCATCATCCAATTTCTCTTTGACAGTAGTCAGATTTTCATTTGACTCAAGGAGATTAATTAATTCAACAAACTTTTCACTTGCAGCATGTATGTTGACAACCTTCAAGTGCAAAACAGATTATAAGTTGATTTATTTTCTCACTTTACAAAATAGCGGGAATAATATTTGAGGAAAAAAATAGCGGGGATAGCTAAAAAGGATGATGAGGCCTGTTCAAGAAATTGTACTGTGTCAGCATCACTAGCTTTTAACTTCAGAGAGTCACGAATAATATAGTTAGCGACAGGAATCTGCAGATGATGCAACAATCTTGTCAGAATACTTGCTACAAAACAATACAGTACAAAAGAAAGTGGTAATTAAAGAGTTGTTTGGTTAGTAAAATGGTTCACTGTTAATAATTGTTGTAGGCCCTGTTCTAGTCTTCTAGCCCATTTTTTACATATAAGTTGAACATAACTGTGGCAGTTAAAACAAGCACCAGCTATTTCCTCACACAAAGATGTTGTTTAATAGCCACGGTTTGTCAGCAACCAACCTCAAAAATTCCAAGCACAGTAAAGCCAATTAACAGAAACTCAGGGATATGTGGCATTTGAAATAAGATCTGATTATCTAGATGCTACAAACCAGTTAAAACTACAATTTGCCAACTGGTTTTACTGGAGAACATAAATTGACAGTCATAGGTAAGTAACGCTACAAGAGGGCATTGTACAATTATACAGAAATTAATCTAAGAACTGCTCTACATATTCAGCTCAGTACGTAGAAACAAAACTATGACTACATATGTATCTAAATGGTTCGCAATATACTCTCTTCACTCTTTGACAGCCACACAAACAACCTGCCATCTTATCAAAACTTGGGATGGACTTTCAGACAAATCTAAGCACTACCTCATAATATTCAGCATCTATACTTCTATACTCCTTCAAAAAGACTCCAATGATGGTGGCAGTGAATCTGCCATTCCACCTACTCCCATTGAACTTTTACATATTACCCCTTGAACTTATTGATATTACATAACAACTATATCTAAATGGATCACCACATATAAATTAAATTAACGCGAGTTTTCCCTATAAAAAAGGTGGGTAACAAATTTCACGAACAATATGCTTTTATTTATTTTATAAAATATTATAAAATGTTTTCAATTGTAGCAAAGCACGGGCATTTAGCTAGGACCCAAAAAAATTTCTTAACCATGATGCACAAAAACTGCTCTCAAGAAATTCTAGTACTGCACACTGCAAAATACAAGTGCACCCAGAAGTAAACTAAAAGTTGAAAACAATTTTTGCTAGTATAAAAATGCACGAACTTGATGAAGTTACTGTTCAGTCTGTACAAAAAAAATATGGCCATGATGCATCTAGCCTGCACTCTGCTACAGAGGCGGACGGACCCAGGTCCCGGGCCACCTGGGCCATGGCCCGGGTGGCCTAAGTGCTAAAGCCCATGGAAGCCTATGTGATTACACCATGTATTCAATGTGTGGGCCAAAATACACCATGGGTTGCCCAAGGCCTGGAGAAATTCTGGGTCCGCCCCAGCTCTCCTGCTAACCTAGTAGGAAGCAAGTCTAACTACTAACATCCTTGCAAAAAAAGGGAGATGATTTGTTTGACCAAAGTAGATTAAGCCAACACAATTTACCTGCTTAAAAAGTTCAAAGCATTTACATTGGAGAAATGTTTGGAGGATGCACGAGTTAGAATTTAGATATTACCTTCTTCGACTTTTTATCCAAATATACTGTATTCCGAACAGGAGTGAATAGTGCACTATACAAGCAAAGCCTTCGGTACTCATCCTAAACACCATCATAGATCTTATTGTTAGGAAAGCAAAGATATACCAATGTATAGCAAATTGTTTAAGTTGGTTTAGCCATAACATGGAAAGTGTAACATAGGAACCAATTAACAGAAATAAGATGGGACTGTAGTGAAAAGCTTAGTGTCATAGGTCCTCTGAATAATAATAACTATTAGTTTGTACTCCAAAACTTAATGGTTCAATCAGGTGTACAAATTTCTGTAAGTTCTCTACGTCATTTATTCCACCAAAGATTAAGGGTAACTATGGTTTGTTAATTATTTGCAGTGAAGTTATGTAAGTACCATTTTGACCATAAAGCAATTTTGTGTGTGTGTGTGTGTGTGAGAGAGAGAGAGAGAGATTGTTTGACTTAATGGTTTGTGCTTAACAAAGAAAAAGACACATTCTGAAGTTTCTCACACCTGTGACTTGGAATCAGAACCACCACTGAATACAGAGCAGCCAATAGAATGAGCAAGATTCCATGCAACTTCAATATGTGAAACACAAAGCCTGCATACCAATATAAGATTAGGAGATAAAACTGTCAAGTGAAGCACACATGCTAATGGAAATAACTAGAAGAAGCTCTACAGCTACAGATGTCTGAAATGTAATTGTGTGACCCTTTAGTAGAATGAATTCAAAACATATAGATATATGTTATAGCAAGGACACACCAGTCACATTTGTCAGGAAGTGGAGGGTCGGGCTTCTCAGGAAAAGCAAAGACGACATAAAATAATCCCAAATCACGAATATAACACATTGCATTAACAGGATGTTTGTCTGACATCATAAGATCTACCTACACGAAATACAAACAGATTAAATTGGTGACAAGGGGCTTTCTATTATGTTACTCGATACATATTGAATGATGATGTTTGGTTAGTTTTACGTTAATGAAGAAAGGAAAAGAGGAAATGTAGGTTGGCTATAAGTAGGACCGAAACCAAACCTCATGACCGATGCGCTCTTTGCTAATCTTGCTACCAAGTTCAGACTTCACCTTTTCATCAGAAGCAGCATCTTTCAAATCTTCAGTTAATGTAAAGTTGAATCTAGCAGCTGTGAGAGATACACATTAGTATATGCAAAAGAAATGCAATGTTCCATGTTGCTGGCATGCTATTCAATGATAAATTTATAAACAAGGTATCCAGTTCAAATATCAGTAGAACATGTCTACTGATATCATGCCTATAATTATTGAGCTCTTATATGCAAAGAAAACTCAAATATCATGATTCATGCACATGATAATATAAGCATATAAAGTGAATCTAAACTGGCTATTGATGAACATTCAGCAAAGAGTATCTAACTTGAAACAGAAAAGCAATTCTGGAGTTTTCAGCGGCCAATTTGCCTAGTACGAATGCAATTAAATATGAGATGTTATCAACTTTTAGGAATGTATACTTGTCATGAGTAAATCTGTAATCTGAAAGTATACTTGTGATAATAATGATGGTAACACCATCAAGTCCTTAAAAGCCAACAACAATGGTATAGCTTAGCATAAAATTAGCAATGGAAATATTGTATATCAATTAAAAGGATGTTTTGAATATACCAAATCGGATTGCTCGAAGTACTCTAAGGGGGTCATCCAAGAAGGTAGCTTTGGCAGGTAAAGGAGTAACAATAAGACCCTTTTTCAGATGTTCAATACCTTCATGGAATATGAAATCAACATGATTACAAACAGCATGAACATTTGAAAAAGGTTATGTATATCTACAAGCTTCTATGTTAGGATCCAACAACCAAACTCACCTCTTCCAGTTAAATCTTCCACTGAGTTAGTGTTGATATTGAAGAATAAACTGTCCAAGTTTGAATATAGAAAGAGTTTACTAGACAACTCAACAATGTAGCAATAAAAGCATAACTTTAAATGCATAACGGAACTGATCTGAAAACAAAAACCTATTTATTGTTAGGTCCCTACGGAATGCATCTTCTTTGGCAGTACCAATCTCCTGCATATTGGAAAAGAAAATGTCATAGCTAAGAGGGAGATCAGAGTTAAAAACATGAATAACAAAATATAAGCAAGAAAGAATTATAGATTGCTTCCAAAATTGCTAATGGCTATTTACGCCAACTGAGTCAAAAAATGTACCACTATCCCTAGTACTATACCCATATAAAGCCAAACGAAAAAGACACATGTCAATGCAAATTTAACTAAAAACTCAGATAATCAATACACGCAAATAAATAATGGAAATATGAACATAACAGCATATACACAATTCTGAAAAAAACAATGCTTGATATGTGTGCATACCACGGTAGGAATACGACTGTTTTCAGCATATTTTTCAGACCTCAAGTTGACAAAGTCAATCCAAATGTCAAATATAAGCATCCTTGCAGTTTCCAAGTGCTTTGATTGATCAGGATTGCTGAAAGAAACTATGAAACATCAAGATCCCATGACAGCATGCATTTGGCTAATACAAATGCCAATATTACAAAGCTTGACCAAATAAGTGATAAAAACAAACTGAGATGACAGTAATAGGATATACTCGCTGGGAATAAAATTATAAAGATTGCATACCACTGAATAACACCAATTCCTTTCTGTTCCTCACCCAATAACTCTGAATACTCATTTACTTTCTCGCAGAAATTCTGGCCCGTCATATTGTCAAGTGCAATATCAATGTCAGTGGAGTCTTTCCCCAATAGCTGCCAAGTATATGCAAAGGGAAAGGTTGAGTCAGCAAAACTACTCAACAATATATTCTTATTAGAGATGAGCTGCAAATGACAACAGTAGTGCAAATCCTTGTTTTTCAAAGCAGGGATCTACCTGCATCTCCTTTGACTGTTTGTCATACAATGCAGTATCCATCATGCAAATCTTGAATGTATAATACGACATTCACATAGCACATCCAATAAGACCCAATCTATGCATATCAACGAGGAAATATTCACTTCTCTGCTCTTAAAGGAAGATGCCCATAAATTACACTATGCCATGTGTAGGTGAACTGTTTGCATCTAAAATTTCCAACTAAATGCAGTGGAGGCATATGTCTCCCGCTTACAGACTAGAAGAAGCCAAGACAACAAACAAGTTGATTGAGGCATTCCCTGAACCCATCAGCCTGACAATCCCCACAATTCACAGGCAGTCACCTAATTTCTCCTGTCACGAACCCTAAACATAGCCATACAAGGAACTCTCCACAGAAAACACTAATTTGAAACTATAACAGCCAAAAATCCACTAATTTTTTTAAAAAAATGTCAATAACATAGCAAAACAATTTCTTCAAAATGCCCAGAAAAAACCCTAAAACTTACATGACACAGCACACATTCCAGTACCTAAACAAACTAGTATCGAGCTCTTCAAAGTTAAAATTCCAACGGCCACAAACCCAAAAGCCCTAAAACAAATTTTCCAAAACACAGCCAGTTTTTTTTTTCAAAATGGTTTGATACAATCGCTACTTCTTGTACCGTTCTCCATGTACTCTACTTTACTTGCAATGCGGAAAAGGAGATGTGTCAACCTTTTATCAAAAAAAGAAAAGAAAGGGGGAAACTCACCTTGTCCCTGACCCAGCCGCCGGCGACGCGGAGCTGGGTGCCGAGGCCGAAGTGGCGGACGACATCGAGCAGGCGCCGGAATATGCGCTCCTCCTTCTCGGTCAGCTCCACGCCCTCCCTCACCTCCACGCACCTCTGCTGCTGCGGCGGCGACCCCGCCGCCATGCCCTGGACGCCGGAGAAAGCGCGGGCGCGGACGGTGAAACTGGAGACGCCGAAGTTCCTACCGGGGATGGCTGATACCGCCGTCGAGCCGCGGCGGAGAGGGGAGCGGCGGCGGCGGAGGAGGAGGAGGAGGCGGAGGCCGCGAGGGGGGAGGAGGAGGCGAAGCGACATGGACGACGGCGGCGGCGGCGAGGTATTGTACCCTCTCCATCCGCGCCGCTCCAGTAGCCGGCGAGGGGCTTCGAGACAGCCGTCCGATTGGCGATCAACGGACAGGATGGAAGGTAGGGTTTGGGGCCGGAAAGGAAGCCCATGGAAGAACCTGGCCATGGGTTGTCGTGGGCTAGAAGAGAGTAGTTTCTCTATGGGAACCGCATCTGCGTGCTTGATGGAAAAAGTTCATTCAACTATGGACCAAGTATAATTCATATTCCTTAACTGTAAATCGGATATACTTTTTTTTGCGCCATAAAAAGCAAATCTAGTACATGATCTTCCTATCCAGATTATCCAGATTCGTAGTACGATGTCACATCCTATATTAGGTTTTTTTTTTATGTGATGAAGGGAGTAGAGTCAAGACTCTTAATTCTTAAAACCAGGTCAATTGCTCATCTTATATCGGGTTTTGCTGTTGAAGGACGTAAATCAAACTTGACCTGTAGATGAGGGAGGGAAAATGGACTTTTCCGTGGATGATTTATGCCTGCAGCCTGCGTATCCATTGCGGGCTATGTTGGTTCTTTAGTTATTAACTAGGCGTAGTTGATATAACAGGCCTAGTTCATAAGGCCCAACCAATCTCACATAGAGAATTATTTATTTATTTATTTTTTAAAAAAATATTTACAAAAATAAATTACTATTCCAAAATTTTGCAAAAATATACTCCTCCCGCCCTACCATAGAACGGGATATATAAATCGTCCTACGGTAGAACAATCTGTATGACATGACACACCATGGGTGAAGTGTGCTGTGGCAATTTTGCAGACAATCCTATCCCGACGATAAATCGCCCTATCCTAGAGCGATTTATCGTCGGGAGGAGGTCATCTGTAAAATTGCCACGGCGTAAAGTTTGGTGATGCATGGGACGCGCAATAGCAATTTTGTAGGTGGTCCCTCCCGACGATAAATCGCCCTCCCTTAGGGGCTGCTTGTAAAATTGCCACGACACACCTCTTATGAAATGCCACGTCATATAGATTGTCCTACGGTATGGCGATTTATATACCCCGTCCTATTGTCCCTATAATAGGGCGGAAGGAGTATATTTTTGCAAAATTTTGAAATAGTAATTTATTTTTGTAAATCTTTTAAAAATAAATAAAAATAATAAAAAAATTCCTCACATAGGGTCGGTCACAAGAAGTCCGTACGTTCAAAAGCTCGTACAGTTACTAACTTGTTACTCCTGTAATAACAACATCATAATCAACTACCCTTCATAATTGTACAAAGGCAATTAATATAATTGTAATTTGCTTATGAAACGGGAGATTAATAATTTTGAGCATAACTCAGCGAGCTGCTCCATGTACATTGGTTGATTAGTTCGCGAAAGCCTGTCGAGCGCATGTTGCAGAGAAAATTGCCTCTCTTTAATGGTAGGAAAATGGCATTTTTTGGTCATCCATAGTCTAATTAACCTACATGTATTTGGTATTCCTATTATCCTAATCAGGCGATAAATGAAGAGTTGAAGTATTTGACCGGCTCACATTTTTCAGACAACGAAATGCATTTTGGCTGGCAAGTGACAGCCTGAGAGAATGAGAACCATATGAGAAGCAGCAATCAACATGTACATTTCCAATCTAATGCATACTCCAACTGTGCAAGTGCAAGGATTTGTCGAAGGCTCTGAAGAAATAGGGACAAAGATGATTGCAGGAGATGGATCAACACAAGATAAGCATTTGCACAACAACGGATACAGCAACCCCTGTTTTACAGGTTAGCTGAGGGTTGTTTCAATCACACAATCCCAGGCTCCTAATCCAATTTAGTTGTGTCAAAAGGAATGGTAACAACATATGGAGCATAAAAATAAAACTGAGAAGAGTATAGTATAATTAAGGTCTTGAAAGGTTCTTGGTGATCTGAGATCCTCACTGAAACACATTTGTGTTAAAAGAGGAGTTGCACAGCAAAATTTTGGGTTCAACACTCCAAATCAATACTTAGGTACATAACATACAGGCAAAATTTCACGGCAAATGTGCGACTACACAAGCCTCAAATCCTGCGGCTGGTACCAGATTTGCTTCTTCCCGCATCAGAGTTTCGGTTTAGGGCCTTTGATAACGCGCAGAAGCTCTCGTGCACCTTCTCCGGTTGTCAGGGAATGCTCTGCAACCATGTCAATCTCCTTCTGATCATAAAGCTGTCCGACGTCGTCCTTTTTCTTGCAGTGCAAAGCAAAACGAGATATGGTTGAGAAGTTCTTAATCATTGTCCACAGATTCAGAGGCACCTTCAAAGACTCATCGGATCCCATGGCAGACTTCACAAAATCAAACACAGGGTTAAACCTTGAGGCCTCACAAAACACCACGATCAATTGCGCCAAGGCTTTCTTCTGTCTGACCATCTTGGGGTGCTTCGGCGGAAGAGTTTCATCGAAGGAGGAAAGCTCATAAAACGCATTTTCCAAGGATGATTTCCCCACCAACAGATCTTGGCTGCCAATTAGGGAAAAAAAAAGATAGATCAGTGAGGAGTTCTCAGAATCTCAGTGCTTCAATGCATGCAATTATACCACTACAGATTATCTTACGGTTTAATGGGCAGGATCATCAGATAGTTCGATGTCAGCTTGGGAATTCTCTTCGCAATGACCTTGGGCAATGCTATGTCGTCAAAACACAACCATCTTCCATCACCAGTTCTGAATCCATACAAGTATCCACTCCTTTCTTCAATAATGAGAGGTATGCTTGTTTTGCCTGGGAAGATTAAATTGATGCGCCTGTAGCTAATCTTCTTGGGTGTTATGGGCACACCTTTGTAGTATTTCTCAGCTATTTCGCGGTTTCTTCCATCAACAAAATCCATGATCTTTAGATACTGCTCCTTTGGTGTCAGGACATCAATGTCAATGGAAGGCAACTCCTGCAATGCAAAGAGATATACAGTAAATTTCAGAAATTCACAACATGATTATTCCTAATTAAGTAATTAACATGAGGTCTACTGCCCTCCCAATATCTATTTTTGCCTGCCAAAGGAATGCAGCAACTTAAATTTAGGGAGAAAGAAAAAAAACAGTGATTTTGATTATTCCTTTCCACCCATACTACTGTGGAGCGATACAGCCCAATCAACATTGTCATACTATCAATCTTCCTCTGTGAGTGTTTTCAATTTTTTTTCTCTTAGACGACATGAAAAACGAGGGAACGTCCCCTCAAGATACAAACAGACTTTTCCTATCAAATACAAAAGTAAAGATACCAATAAGTCTCTCAACACTCACTAAAAAAACAAATAAAGGCATTGTGTATTCAGTGCTCTTTCCTGCTACTGTGTCGTCTCGCCTTTATATTGTGTGGACTGCTGTTTCCATCATTCCTTAACACTAAAAAACATTTAATAAGATATATGTTGATCGTAACTAATTATTAATCATCGATAGCATGCTAAAATTTACCTGAACAAGATTTGTTTTATGAATATGCCCAAAAGAGCATATTATGAATATTTTATCTGAACGTACCTTGTGATGGAAACAGGAAAAATGAAACCATAAAAGTGACAACACTAAACCCAGGCTAGTATAAAGTACTGCAGTACTTTGTAATGAAAACTGCAAAAACTAAATGGTTTTGCTCTGTTAGCACAAAGGATTACATACATACTATGATACGCCGTGATGACGGGAGCGCTATAATCAAGTCAACATTAGCAAATGTAGCACCGATCGGTCCACACTACTAATAACTGCATAGGTAGGGCAATTCTGAGCCACGGCGACCCATACAGTTCACTAGCCTAACGGAGCAAAAAATGGTAACGAAACTTACGAATCCTGGCGACGGTTAGGGTCCTCATCCTGGATCTCGTCGGCGGCGCGAAGCACCTCATCGATGTGGCCGTTGTTGCCGAGAGACGACGGCACATTCCCTGCGATGCCGGTGACGGGCACCCCGAAGGCGCCTGTCAACTGCTCTCCCCGTCGCGCAGCCCGCACCAGGCGCTCCCAGTTCGCCGCCGCCCTCGCCTACCCCTTCTCCAACATCGCCGCACCAGATTGCAATCAAGGAAAGAATCATACAACATCGCCGCCTTCGCCTACCCCTTCTCCAACATCCTCATCAGTCATCGAGATCCAAGTGAGTGAGAGTGACACGATTAGCTACAAAGATTCTACCAGTTAATTTGCTCTGTTTTTTCTCTGAACGAACAAGGCTTGCTCAACGCTGCTTGCTCTGTTTTGTTGCTCAGGACACGATCAAGGCGCCGCCGCCGTCGGAAGCGAAGGTGATGAAGAGCGCGACGCGGCTGAGCGTGGCGACGACGACGGTGTGTTCTACACGCTGTGCGGGTGCATGGGCTACGCGGCGTTCGGCGACGCGGCGCCGGACAACCTCCTCACGGGGTTCGGATTATACGAGCCCTTCTGGCTGCTCGACGTCGCCAGTACGAATCATAGCACGCGTACGAAGTAGCTTAGCATGAATCTAAATGAAATCCAAGTAGAAGGACAGACTGGAAAATCGGAACACGGTCCAAAATAAGCTATGCCGACAGAAGAACGAGAAGAACACACCTGGAAGGGATCCGGCGGTTGCTGGGCCATCGGTCGGTTGACGAGGAGGTCCCTGTACTTTTCCGCCTTCGCGGTGGAGGGAGATTGTGATTGTGAAGGCTGGTTGGCCCTTTGTAGTACTACACGCTAGTATTGGGCGAAGGCTGGGAGGTTAACTTGAAGAAAGTTCTAAATTTCTAGTAAATTTGGTACTAGTAGCACGCACTCCCCTGGGAGGTTAAACGCGTGACCCCACTCCCCAGTACCCTCGCACGTCATTGCTAATAATAGTGCTAAGCATATGTATTAAACTAATTATAGTTTTTATTATCAAGATAATACATAAATAGTTAAGTTGAAAAGTTTCGAAAATATGATGAAAGTTTTCAAAAAAATTTCTTGAAAGTTTAGATTTCAAGTTGACAGTTTTGAAATTCGAGTTGGAAGCTTTCAAATTCGAGTTGAAAGTTTTCAAATTTTGACTGAAAGTTTTCAAGATTCTGGTCAAAAGTTTTCAAAATTCGAGTTAAAAGTTTCAAAATTGACTTGAAAGTTTTCAAAATTTGAATTGAAAGTTTAAATTTTTAGTTGTTTTAAATTATGGGTGTGAATTTTAATTTTCAAATCTTTAGTAAGAAAAGGAAACAACCTCATAGAAAAAGGTAAGATTCATTAAAACCATAATTATCGAAAACTAATTACGTAAAAGTTAAATTAATCATGATTTTTTCTCCCCAAATACGACGCGGCGGCGCACGTGCGCATGCCTCCCGGTGTTTCCGATCATACATAAGTAGATCGGAACAGGAACCACACGCGAGGACGCAGGGGATGGCTGATGCGTGGTCAGCCGCGCGCGACTGCACCCGCGTAACACGCGAAAACCAAATACCCCTACGAAACCCAAAAGGAAAAACCAAAAACCCGCCACGTGCCCACCTCTGCGGGCCGTTCCGCCGTCCCTCCCCTCTCCGCGCGCGCGGCTGACGCGCAATTTGGGCGAGGACGTGGGTAATTAGAAGCAGCGGCGTATCTCTGGTCCGACGTGCTGGAGCAAAGACAGAGTTTAACTATTTGTCCAATATCCACCGTTCAATTTATCCAACGGCTCAAACTCTTACCCTCCTCCGTGTGAGATGTGAATGTGAAGGGCTGAAGGCTGGGAGCCTTCCTAATACTAGTATTTTTAGGATCGGCTTTTGCAAGCATTGGTTGGACGTCTAGAAGAAATTTCTACTGTAAAAAAATCTACAGAGACAAGCTGAAAACCTAACACTGTGCTTACCTGAGCCATCTGACGGCCACACACACTCGTGGAGAGAAGACCCGCACCGCGATCTCGCTCGGCTCAGCTTGCATCGTCGACGCTTGTCCAGAGCCGGCTCTACATTTTCAAGGGCCCTAGACGAAATTGTTGTTGTAGGCCCTTAGGACTATTTTTTCTTACTTGTACCATATACTTTATAAACCATGCATACTCTAAAGTGATCGACATAAATAAACATTATTAACATATTAACAGGATAAACTAAACATGATATATATTTCTTGATAAATAATGTTGATAGTGTAATAGAGAACTAAAACATTACTTGAGAAAAACTTACGTATATCACCTTTTTATGATTCAATAAATTGGTCTTCAAGTTTTCTTTTCTTTCTTTTTCTCAGCACCATACGGATGTTTATTAGACAACATTATTTATGCTCCAGTCAAACATCAATCAAGAAAAAAACACAACACCTAAAAAATAAGTTAATAGCAATAAATAACTTAATGATCCAAAATTAGTGAGAGAGAAAATCTATTTATTCAAGGGCCTAATGAAAACTAAATATACATGATTCCACCACATACCTTCACCTTATGAGGAGCGATCCTCTGATCGAATAAGTAGAAGACTATAAGAAAATAGAGTTTAGTCTTGAATGGATTCTTTGAACAGGTTAACCCAGAACCCTAACCTAAGCAATAGAATGGGGAATTAAATAAGATTAGCAGAACGGATCAATTTTAATGAGTAAAAACAAAGAAGAAGGATATATGGATTGGATCATCACCTGATCTAGCTTCAGTTTTGACGCTTTGTTGTTCATCTCCAGTTCTCTGTCTCCACGATGTCACAGCGACTCGAACGATTTCCATGCGTCAGGAGCGGAAGGCGAAGCATTACAGCGATGGCGAGGAGTCAGGCGTGCAACAGTTCTGTTTCTATACATAATTGGCACTGGGCTATAAGCTGAGGCGCCAGGAGACTCAGGATTAGAAGGTAAATACGCAAGAGACCAGGACTTGCCTACGAGACTATTACTTATTGGGCTACATACATATACAGTGTATATATCTGGGTGGGGCCCATTTTTTGGCTGGGCCCTAGGCCATCGCCCTTATGGGCTTGTGCCAGAGACGGCCCTGCGCTCGCCTCGCGCACAGCAAGCTTCGCTTCGGTCGTTTGCAGGGACGTGGACTCGGCGCTCCTAGCAGAAACCACGCATCGTGCATCTGGCTCGGGTACACACGGTGTTGTTTGCAGAAATTTTTTTATTTTTTGAATGTTTTAAAATTTTTATTTTAAAAATAAATCTACCCTTTCAAAACTTATTTCCAAGATCTGAATCTTTTTGGCCACGTCAACCAGATTGGCGGTGCAAAACAACATTATTACGTCGGTCTAACTGGCGTGGCAACTTTATTTGGTCACGTCAGTCTAGCTGGCGTGATAGGGTTATTTGACCACACTGGCATGGCAGGACAAAACTGTCACGCCCGCTGTGTGTAACGTGTCAGTGTTGATTTGTCACGCCAGATGAATTGGCATGACCAAAATGTTCAGATTCTGAAAATAAATTTTGAAAGAGTTTATTTTTAAAATTAAAAAAATAAAGAAAACAGCCGGTCTCCACAGAAAAATTTTCCGCTGCGAGACAAGATAGTTTCGTACCATTTGGGCCGAATAGTTCCGGCTCCCCTATGCGATCTCTCTCTCTCTCTTCTCTTCTAGTCCCACAGCTCAACGCTCAGGAACAAGAGCGAGTATGCCGCGCTACCATCTCCTCTCTAGTTCGTGGCGCCGGCCAAAGTCACGCAGCCGTGGGGCAGCGCAATCAAATGCGCGCTCCTTATGCGGCTTCGAATCCTACATACAAGTCTCGGTTGGTACCACCGCTGCATCGGCCTCAAGTCCTCAACCCGTGAACAGCTTGCTTGCAAGCGAGCCCTGCGTTTCTTCGCTTCCTCTTGATTCTTTTTTTGTGCTGATTTTGTCTTTGCCAAGAAGAGAGTGAGAGGAAGCGTACCGATTTTCGGTTTCTTGGAGTCGATTCGATTGATTTCTTTGGTTGTTGGGGGTGCAGTTGACTTGTGTTGACGCGATTGATTTCTTTGGCTGTTGTGGTGCCGTTGACCTGCTGTTGATTCGATCGACCCTTGATCTCCAAACTCCATTACAATTTTGCTCTCTTTCTTAGCTAACAACCCATTATCCATTTGGTTTTCTATGCGATTCAGTTCTCAGCTCAAGGCTAATTTCCCTCACCGCCATCTGACGGCTAACGGATGATGTATGCTCAGACTTCAGAGGAGGCCGCAAGGGGAAGAGGACATACCAGTTAATTTGATGCGGCACAACAACACCAGCGGCGATTTGAGGGATGCGGCGGCAGCGGCAGCGGCAGCGGCGATTTGGAGGATGTGGCGGCGACATTTGGAGTGAGGAGGGGGGAGGAGTCGAGACTCGATGTGGAGTTTGGGGACGACCGAGCTACGGGCGAGAAGAAGAATGAAAACAGAGCCCGAGCCTCCGAGGAAATTAAATGTTAGTTTCATCTGCCCGGGAGGGGCCCGGCCATCTGTCTTTTTTGTTTTATTTATTAGGTGGCGTTAGGAAATTGGTAAATTTTGTTACACGACAACTAAAATTCTTGTAATTTGCTTTTAAACATCGTAAAAACATGTCATGACTGAAAGACATCCTAAAAAATTAGTAATTAGCCAAAGGACACTTTCAACTCAATTAAAAAGAGAGAATCTTCAAATGGATGAGAATACCCTTATGGTCATAGGCTTCTAACTTGATTTTACAGTGAAAATTTGAAAATTATGCAACCCTATATTTGTTATCATCTTAAATACATGGCTAGCATACATCATATTTCAACTTCGCTCCAACCTCAGTTAGAAACTTTTGACGCTAAGAGCATTTTTTTTAAAGAATTTCTCTCTAATTGAGCTGGAGGTGTCCCCCAATAAATTACTAATTTTATGGTGTCTTTTACCGTAACACGTTTTTCGATGTCTAACAGCAAATTACATAAATTTTGAGTGTCTTGTAGCAAAATTTGTCTAGAAAATAATAATTGTCCTATGTTATTTAGGATGTGGTTGGTTAATTATTTTTTTTATGTAAAGTTTGGTCCACTGTTAGGATTGGACATGATATCGCCATCCATATTTCTAACAATACGGTGGTCTAATTTTTTTTAGTTGGGTGGAAACCATTCAAAAAATTGTTTGGTTAGATGGATGATGATGGATAGAATAAAAACAACAAACTATTACTTAATAATAAAATAGGCTAATTATCACTAATCTTACTGTATTCTATACTAATTAATAACAAGGTATATTAATATATCTAATAAACACTAATCTTGGCAAGTTAATTAGTAACTAACAACTAAATGTATTAATTGTTGCTAATCAGTTACTAATGATTGAGATTAGTAAAATTGGATATCCTCATCCGATCAATTTGGCCAGATGAACTCATCTAGCATTTTCATGGAATATTCTCTCTCCCGGTTGCCTCATCCATCCTTGCCACTGTACACTCAGAAGTTTGATGGTCATCTCCCATTTATGGAAATCCCTCTAACCAAACACACCCTTAGCAAAGATTAAGGATTAAAAAGAAATGACCATAATGTCCTCTATTAAATGTTATGGTTAGGAGTGAGAGGATTGTTGGAGGTAGGATGAACAAAATTTTGAATTGAATATGATTGATGTGACAAAAAATACTACAAAGTGATAAGCTTTTTAGGGAAAATGTTGAATAAATACTATTTTAGGACAGAGGTAGTATAGTAGGATTGGCCATCCAAGACAGTTGTATTGACTAAGAGCTCCAACATCTTCAAGGAAGAAGAGCCTCTTGACTACTATCATCAATTCTTAAGTTCTAAGTGATGAAAACTTGGTTGTATTGTTGTCCTAGTGTTACTTTTGGAGAATTTGGTTGTATTGTTCTCGTCATGTCAATTTTGTGAACTGTTTCCAAGCTCTAAGTGCTACTGAAGTGCTATCAGTTTTTCGAACTTTAATGTCCTAATAAAATGTTAGAGTTTCAAGTGCTATTGAAAGTTGTTAACATTTTCGAGTTATGAATTCTAGACTAGAGTCGAGAGTCGTCTTCCTGGACGACACGGGAAGCGAACTTTTTATGATTGCGCACCACCAATAGCCTTCTTCATTCTCATTTTTCTCTCCTCCATTTTCCTTCCCCTCCCTCTCTCTCCTCTCCATATCTAGATCCCTTTGCTCTTCACCATCTCTGGCGACCTAGCCGGAGGGCATGCTTCACGATTGTTGCAACTCCTTGCACATCTCACCCTCTTAGGAGTTCCTCCTCTTCAATTCCTGAGGTCATGTGGTCGGCATCTGGGACCAGATCTAGGGCGTCGACGGGCTTGGTGGCGATGAGCTAGAGCATAGCAGCTCTAGCTGCCACGGCAATGGCAAAGTTTGACGGTGAGGCTCTAAGCCTTGAGCCCATAACTGTTCGAGCCAAGGTGAAGGGTCTTTAGCCGGCATGCGTTGTGGAACATGCCTACATCCGGCAGGTTGAGGTCCAATGGGTGTCTGGGGGTCGTCTCTATCTGGCCAGGCTCCCTTGGGTGGTCCGGGCAGACCGTCGCTCCAACTCGCTAACGGCTATCGAGGGATGGCCACTGCTGCGCTCGGTTGCTCCATTGGTTCGCGCCCTAGTGTGGCTGGCCAAGCGCTTGGTAGAATGGCTAAGGAATTCTAGGAAAAAGCTCTGCACGATTTAGGTTGGGCCAACAACGGTTAACGTCCTTCAGGCATCATCTCCCTCCTTGAGGCATCGTCGTTGCACTCCTCTTTTTTGCTTGGGGGCTTTGGGTGGAAATCCCATTCTGGTCTCCTAGTAGTGTGATGGGGGGCATCTATTTTGATGTCGACCCTTGAAGGTCTTGCTTATGGAGAACCCCTATTGCCAATGTTCCTTGGCCTCCACCATTCCCTTCCTTCCTCTCATTCATTGCTGGTACATTTGCTTCATCGGTCTCTGGGGCTTTCTTTGCTTCTTCCTCTTTGTACCTTCTTCCTTTCAAGTTCTTTGGCAGTACTTGCACTACACCATGGCACAAATATAGAGACAAACCATCTTTGGGTGAAGGCTACATTTAGCATCAATCTATCGGTTGGTAAAGGGTATTAGCGGCAGATGATGTGTGTCAGGGTAAAGCCTGTCGGGAAGGGCTTCCCCCTAGACAAACTTGTACCGACAGACAGTCTGATAATGATACAACAGCTTTGGCTATAGACAAATGTCACACCCTGAAGTTCCCCTTTCTAGCCTTAAAAATCATTTAATAAATAGCCCTAAGAAAATGTTTAATTTTTAACCTAGAGCTAAACCCTAATTAACAAATGCATTTAATAATGGGAATGGGCATGGTGGAATTTTTCTTGAGTTCTCCATGTTAAAATACACTAACATAATTTTTAGTGGAATTTTCAGAGCCCTAAAAATAATTTTAAACCAATTAATAGAATTCTCAACATTAATTAATCCTAGAAAAATTCTTTTTCTCTTTTTATTTTTCTTTTCCCTCCTTTTTCCTTTCTTTGGGCCATCGGCCCACTCCTTCCCGCCGCCTTCCCCTCCCGTTGGGTCGGCCGAAGGCCGTGGCCTAGCCCCACGCACGCGCCTTCCCCTCCTGCTGGGTTGGCCCAAGGCCGCGGCCCAGCTGCCGCTGCTCCGCTCCTTCCGGCTCACCGACAGGTGGGCCCCACCTGTCGGGCCCGTCCCTATCCTCGCGTCGCTGCCAGATCTGAGCCGCAACCGCCTTTGCCCTATCCGTCGCCTTTTTCGCCCCCAATCAGCCGCATCCGAGCCGCCGCCGCCCCTATAAAGTGTACCGCCACTTTCCTCTCTCGTTTTCCGCTCGAGTCGCCCCTCCCCGTGCCCTAAATAGCCGCCGCGTCGCTGCCTGCCGCCGATCTCCGGCCACCGCTAAGAGCCGCTAGCGCCGCTGCCTTGCATCACCGCCGCCGCACCGCACTCGCCGCCATCGACCGCTGCAAATCTCGCCACCGTTCGCCATTGTCGCCGTCATCTTTCTCCTCTCCGGCCAGTTCCAGTGAGGGTTTCCTCCTTCCTTTTCTTTTTCTTTTTCCTCTTCTTCTTTCGGCCGTGCGCCGCTGTCCTCCGGCCGTGCACCGCGTGATTCGCGCCGTGCACTGCCATCCTTTGCGTCGCCGGCGATCGCTGTTGGTCACCGCCCGCCGCCGCGCGCCATTGCCGGCCGGGTCGGCTCGGGCCACACCCGTGCCCGGTCAACGATGTCTCCGGGCCGTCCGATCTGCCACGCGGCAGATCGGGGCCATTCGCTTGCGTGCTCGCGTGGCTGCCGCATCGGCGCCATCTCCTCGCGGCTGGGTCGCCGTGGCCGCCACATGGTGCGCTGGCGCCCGCGTCTCCGTGGACCCAATCCACCGTGTGCTGCACGCCTTTCAGCCGCTGACAGGTAGGGCCCGCTTGTCGGTGCCGACACCCCCTTAATGACATCAGCCTTGGTATTTAATTGCGCAATAAATCATTAAGGAGTTTTCTGTTTATAGTAAAAACATAGAGAATCTTCTAAAATTCATAACTAATTCATCCGAGCTCTGTTTAAGTCCATTCAAGTCTTAGTAAATTCATAAAAATGCCTACAGTCCATTAAAAATAGTTTTGTTTCCTGTTTCAGTAGACTTATAGCCTGTTTTGCTTGTGTGCTTTATTTGTCGTTTAGATTCTGGCGTTTCCGAAGTTCTGCTTTACTTCGAAGTCATTGCAGAGGTCCCTTTAGCACCAGAGTAAGGCAAGTCATACATGTTCTGATCATATTGTACCTATTTTATAAAACATCTTGCTTTCTATTAAATATTGCATTTATTTTATAATGTTATGTGGGATGGTTACCTATACTCAGCCCTAGCTTGTTTACCTCGTACCATTGATAGCTTGGGTATTAACTTAATTAGACTTTGGTTTAGGAAATGCTTAGCCATGCTTAGACCAACTAGATCACTATGGGGAATCTCTCATATAATTGTTTACCTTGATTCATTAATGATATTATTGGACCTGTACCATTATGATAATAATATAACTAAAATTATGACTAATGATGGGCTGCGGGCACATGGTTTTGATAGGCGTGCCCATGGCAGTTAAGGACCGGTTCACGGGAAACCCTAGTAGAATTAGCGTACTTACCATAAGACAGCGTGGGCAACGACTGGGCCTGCAGTGTGGCTTTTCCCTTTCCGACGTACCCAGGCTAGGGTGGGCATGATGGGATTGATCGGCCGGGGTGTACCGGTTGATCGGCTGCCGGATTCACCATGACACAAGAGGGGCTGCCTACCTTAGTTGTAAGGGTAGGGGCGAAACCTGAAGTGTAGTGTGATTGGTTAGGGAGGGTTATGCGAAGGGTCCTGTCACAGTTCCTTTCTGGTATAGCGTGATGGCATGCCAGCACACGGTAACGTGTCATGGGATTGTGTCTTGTGGATATAGTTGTACACCTCTGATCAGAGTAAAACTATTTGAATAGTCGTGCCTGCGGTTATGGGCGATCAACCAGATTCACCGTGATTAGTCTCACAGTAATAAGTTGACTTATTTGGAACTGGTGTAGTTCAGGTGGTTTGTTGGACATGTCATAACGTGGTATAGCGTTGAACAATGATGTTTAATATTGCTTAATTATATTATACAGTTTTACTACTTTCAACTACTATTTTAAATGTCTGTTTTATGCAAATGAACCTTAGTCTCCTTTGGAATTATCTGCATTCATACCCTCCTTTGTGGTATGACTTGCTGAGTACAGTGGGTAATACTCAGTCTTGTTCTACCAGAGTTGGATTACTGCTCAAAGGAATATTACTTGGAGGAGTAGGCTTAGTTGCTACCGTCGAGGATGCCCGTGGTTTGGAGTCGCCACGCTTCAAGAGTAAGCTTTTCTGTTTAGCTCGTTTGTTTTTATGCTGCATTTGTAAGACTTTTATAATATTTATAAGAGGTAGATCTGTGTTTCAACATTGTTGTTTGTGTACCCTGATTGGTTCTGGACAGGAGTTTTAATGCACATTTAATTTGAAATTCTGTTTCGAGAATTTTTGGACATGACAACAAACCTCTACCGACAGATGCATCATTACCGGCAGTGGAACCCTTCTCGACGTACAATTTACTGGAAATAATTGATTTACCAACAGACAGTTTGACACAAAGATCAACAGTCATTGATATACCACTAGTATCAATTTACATAAAAAATGATAGTTATTTGTGAACATTTTCAGTCATTAGAAAGCACACACACGCACTGATCACTCTGAATTTCTGATGTACTTCACACATTCATTAAACATTCATTAAACAGAAGTACATAACAATGGTCCAAAAGCCAATCAGAAGGCACCCAAGAGGCATTTTTGGTGAGTCAGTACATTTTTTGCCACACACAGTTTGACCTGAGATTGACAACTGCCGACAGATAATTTGACCTGAAAAATCTATAGAACTACTGACGGAATCTGTCTCAGATCGTAGGATTGCCAACAGATGGTCTACCGAAAAATTTTGCCGACAAATGGTTAGTTGATGATTATGTATTTTTCCCACACACATCTGTCGGTAATGCTGTGCCATGATATAGTTGGGTCACACCTTGATCCTGTAATCTCCGTCCGAAATAGAAGGCCCGTGGTCCTGGCCCCTCCTATATTTTTTTTCCTTTTTTTCTCATATAAGAAGAGAGGAAAAAATATTTTTTTTAATTTTATCTTTTCATGTGAGTTCTATTTTTATGTCACTGTGACATATGTCATATTAGCATACAGAGTGGGTTAGAGTCCGTTTTAACTCGTATAACTCTCGGGCAAGTTTAAGAACCCGAAAATACATTTTAAGAGTATAGATAATTATTAGAGTTTCTCATAACAAGTAACCATATCTTAGGAAGGCTAAATAGTACTACCTTCGTCCCAAAATATAAAGAATTAATTGGATCAATGTCATTATAAATTTGTCCATTTTGAAAAATATCATTACTATTTTTTATTGGAACGGTGCCATTATAAATTTGTTGAAATTGAAGATATGCCACTACTTACCCTTTCAGTATATGTTCTGAAATTTTTTGACCAAATTGCTCCTTTCTTCTTCCTTTTGTCTCTCCTGTTCATCTTCTTCGCTAGGTCCATGGCTTGATGAGGTCGAGCACGTCCAATGCGTGGGCAACGGATGCTGCCGCCTTGGCTACCGCGTATAGGGAGCGAGAAGGCTCAAGGGTGGGCTCTAGGAACAACACCTCGCGAATGAAGGAGAAGGATTCGGCGGAGATGTCGGAGTGAATGAGATCAGCAAGGAGGACGGCGGTGGCAGCGCAAGACGTCATCGAAGAAGTTGGGATCCAAGGGGTATGGACTGGGATAGGCTCAGGGCGGCTCTTGGTCGAGCGCCCCGTCAATGGTGATGGCGGCGGCGAGCACGAGATCGAACTCCACACAAACCTGAGGATGAATTTGTCGAGCTCGAGCACAGAGAGGAGACGCGGCGCGACGGATCCGATCGTCGGGGCTGCTGCTAGTCCCTTCCGCCGCTGCCAGTCTCGTCGATAGGCAAGCGCCATGGCCGTTGGCGGTCCAGTACATGGACTAGAGAGAGAGGGAAGGGACTAAGGTAGAAGATAAGGGACTTTTTTAGAAAAAGATATTTTAGTCCAGCGAAAGGGTAAGTTGTGACATATTTTCGATTTTAAAAGATTTGTAATAGCATCGTTTCAATTAAACAAACAGTAATGGTATTTGTCGGTGACATGGAACCGGGGGTATCATGACTAGAGGCTTGAGTAGCCGCTGTCACCCACGTGGCCCGACCCCCTCGGGGGGGTCGGGCCCGAGGGTGACGTGGCCACCCCTCCCTCTGTCTCCCCGAGGGGTCGGGCCGCTCCCGTTTCGGCCCCGAGGGCCGGGGCGCCCCGACCCCCTGTGATTTTGGCGCCACGTGTGTGGGTTAGGTGAGCACAACAGGGCTCGCCTAACCGCATTTATGGCGGATCCGACGAGCGCGCCACGCCGCATTTAATGCGGCGCAGCGCACGCTTATCCGGTCCGTGACCGGTCGCGGTTTGTGACCGGTCACAGACTGGTCAGATCGCGGGTTAGGTGGCGGCAGGCGGCCTGCGGCACGCCTCGCCCCGTCCCGTCAGAATGATGAGAGCCCCTTGTCTCTCGCCCCTAGCCGGAGCCGGCGTGCTGACTCCTGGAGTTGGTATGTCAGTCCCGGTCAGATCTATTCCAGACTTCAGCGCAAGCATGGCAAGGAAGTCGCTTGTCATTTAATGAAGGTTGAAACGGGCGTTCCCCGGATGAGCCGGCTGGCTGAGCAGAGGCGTGACGCGGCGTCTGTCAGAGGTCACTTCCGGCAGTAGGACAGCCCTAATTGTAAAAGAATGTTTTCTTTCTTAGGCAGCTAGAGGCCCATGTGGTAACCCCTTGCCGTATAAAAGGAGGCCCAGGCCTAGGAAAGAGGGGGACTCCGGCCGATACGCTCTAGAGACCGAACTCTCTTTGTATTGTTGGAGACTCTCAGATCCACCAGAACACAGGAGTAGGGTGTTACGCTTCTCGGCGGCCTGAACCTGTCTACGTCGCCCGTGTTTTGTGCGTTTCCTCTCTCGCTGACATTCCTCAGATCGAGGGCGAAGAACCTCACCTAGCGCCCCCGGCCGAACTGGCAAAGGGGGGCCCGCACGGTCTCCCGGTGAGGGGCTCCACGCTCCGTCAGTATTTTTCAAAGCGATCAAATTTATAATGACAAAAATCCAATTAACCCAAATATAAAAACCTAGGAAGTATTAGAATAAAATATATCTCATATAATACTATGTTGTTATTTTTTTGGGACGGAGGACGAAGGGAATAAAAGTTAGTCATATGATGTCCGAGTTGGTAAGCCTACGGGTCAAGATGCAGCGGCCCACAGATCTACGACCCCGTAGAGATTAGAGAAGGGGAAACTTGGAGTAAGAGCAATACCCTAACTTATGTGGCGGCGTTGCATGCGCTGATGCGGTTGGATTATAGTTGACCAAAAGGCATGGGCCCGACGGCCCGGTTCATGGCACGGACTTTTGGCCCGGCCCAAGCACAACATGGCTCAACTGTTGTCGGGCTCGTGCCGGCCCAGCCCGACGGTTGGGCCGTGCCTAGGCCTATACCTCGGCATGACAGGTTGGCCCGGCATGGCCCAGTCGAATGGTCAGGGATGTAAAATAGATGAGGGACGTAAAATAGACTTATTTCTAGCCATTAAGGCAGGTCCAAAGAAAAGAGGGATGACAAATATACTTATTCCAACCATGTGAGACCAGCCCAAAGAGTTGAGGGAGGTGAAATAGACTTACTTAGAGAAAAAACATGATGGGCTTGTTGTGCCTTCGGGCCGGCCCGCCATGGCCCGAGTTTTATTGGGCCGTTCCTGGGCTATTGGTGCAGCCCATGGGCGGGCCGACCCGGCCCGGCGTGTCGGTCGGGCCGTGCCTGGCCGGGCCCGGGGCGGGCCGCCCATTTGGCCATCTATAGGTTGGATGGATGTGCCAGAAGCCGACGCCGCAAGAGGAGCGCGGATCTGGGCGACGATGCGGAGGGGATGGCGGAAGCTAGCACCGACATGAGGAGCCCTCGGGAGGAGGGTTACGACGGGGAAGACGACGGGGGCGCCGCCGGCGCCGACTGGCCCGAGGAGTACTGGATGAGTTACACACCTCTAGATGACGCCTACCGCAGCAACTGGATCGCCTCCTACGGCAACACGAGGGGATCCTTCGACGACGAGAGTAAGCATTGCGAGACACCACAACCTGTTCATTTCCTTTGATTTTTTATTTTTAATTTTTAATAAGAACCCTATCAGTTGGAAGCCCACCATTGTTTTTCTTCGTTGGCCTATCAATCTGTTCTTCATGGGCAAAATCGATTCGGTGCGTGGAAAGATAATCAGGAAGTCCAAACGCTGTGTCGCTGCAAATTCTTCGGATATCAGACACTCGTGGTAGCTGACTCACAGGGACAGTTTGGAGCGCCGTGGATGGCCTCAACAATTAAACTTCATGTCGTCTCTGTCTATCCAACTGCTGAAGTTTGGGACTTAACCATAAAAGCGTCTGCGTCTCCCCTCTTAGCTTTCTTGTTGTACGAGTCCCGTCGAGGCCTTGAGAAGGCCCGGAGAAGAATTCACGCGTCTGTTGTTTTGATCTCATTGATTATATGGAAAGAACTCGATTAGCCGGGGAAGACTCCAGTGGCGTCATGGACGACTGGTGGACATGTTGCACTGCTGGTTTAGCTGGAAAGCTGGGGACAACGTTTAATGCCTGGCCTTGTTCGTTTAATCCCACACACAAGGGGATTAAGCGGAATTGGAGGGGATTAATTTCACAACTATTGTGATGTGGAATTAATCTTCCTCAATCCCCACCAATCCTTTCCTCATAGGGATTCAACGAACATGGCCTTAAGGGTTTAGTGTTCTTCCTCACGTTGTGGATCTGCGAGGCGCCTCAGTAGGTTCCCAGGAAGGGCCAGAGGCTATCTTCTCTTTTCTGTATGTTGTTCGCCAACAATAATGATTGTTGAACTCTGTAATATTTTCCTTCTCGAATTCTTAATATAATTTGCCAGCGTATTCTGCAAAAACAAAATTCTTTGATTTTCTGCTTAAGTTTCTTGCGACCATTGAATCACAATCCAAATGCCTAGGTGTTGCCGCATAGGCATGGTCACTTTTGTGTTGGCATTATTTGATTTTAAGCTCGAAAAATTGTGCTTGTACATCTACATTAGAGAATTTATTACAAGATGTGGCACCACTCAAGTCTCAAGTGTTGTTATAGTGATCTGATAGGGGAAATATATACTCAGGAATTTACGGTACAGATTGGGGTTTTGACATTGCAATTTGGATTTGGGAGGTGGCCTAACTGTTTGACTGACGTTTGCAGCAAAGCTCAAACCCATGCGCTATACCTTGGGGCCAGGGCCAGACCTGCCGGCCTCTGTCTCACCCATGGACACGGTGCAGTTCTTCTCTGTGAGGGTCGCGGTGATAAAGAAGGGCCTCCAATGGCCGCTTCATTTGTATGGTGTTGTCGCGGTGCGTGATTCTGTGGATCATCTGCGCAACATCATCTTCCGCCGAGATAGGGATAACCCCCAGCCTCTCGCTTCAAAGGAGGTACTTGACTCTTTTTTTTTCTTACTAGAGTAGTAGAGTACTTCCTCAATTTGGACTTAAATCCTTTAAGGAAAAAAAATAATAGTGATTATTCATTTTCCCATGTGGGTGAGATGTTACTATGTTAGCCTTCTCCATCAAACATGTAGATCTGATCCTTTTTTTTCTTCAATTTGATATTGTAAGCATGTGGATGCAAGCTTATTATTGTAATACTAATTCATGTTTCTCATTTGGTAAGCTTACCATCTTTTCATGGATAAATATTTATCTTTCAGAATTCTGATTGAAGAGATGAAAATACTCATATCTGAAAAGCATGCGCTCATGTGTGTGGATGCAGGATTCATTCCTGGAGCTCCAGGGCCCTACTCGTGCCATTGTTTTGATTGATCCTGCCGTTTTTGAGGTTGATCT
Organism: Oryza officinalis; assembly: GCA_008326285.1. NCBI lineage: Eukaryota > Viridiplantae > Streptophyta > Magnoliopsida > Poales > Poaceae > Oryza > Oryza officinalis. The sequence continues at coordinate 7,765,380 of BDMV01000012.1, read as the reverse complement.
CAAAGTGATAGGCGACGATGGACAAACTGATGATATAGCCTTGGCCTCTCTTGTCTTTTATCACGACAACACTCCATACAGAGATGACAGCCATCTCGAAACCTTAACAGAGCTGACGGAGCACAGCACCATGGAGTTCAAGTTCGCCGAGATCGTCAACGCGGTGGAGGCGACCATCCAGGTTCGAGTCACTGAAGGATCAAGGAACTTCAGAGCGCGGTTCTTCGCTCGCACAGCGAGCATCAATGAAGATTTCGTGCTACTTGATTCTAAGGACAAGAAGGTCATCGTTGCCGATGATGACGGCCTCATCTTATTTCAGCGATCTGTTGCGGTGGTGGAGGAGAGGGGGAAGCTGGTGCTTGGCGTTGAGGCTGTTCATGAGGTCGAAGAAGATGGTGGTGGTGCTACTGCTAGTCCGGTGAGCATGAAGTACCCGTTCAATCCTAGGACAGCTTTGAGGAGCAAGGGTGGGTTTGACCTTGGTTTCTGCAAGATGGATATTACGGTTGCTTGGTCTATGCTTCCATAGCTTAATTTGCCTTGCATGGCTGATGCTCGATGCAAAGTTCTAGTTAGGAGTAACAGGTCGAACTAATTAATCGTGTGTGCTTTTGCATGTACTAGCTTAATGAAATGTATGGACATCTTGTGACCCTAATGTGAATATTAAGTAATATGACTTTTTGAGTTTTGGGGCGTTGTGATTTTGTGAACTGTCCGTGGTGGGGAAAAAAAGCTTTGCCACTCTTGCACTTAAATTCTTTCTTCAGCCACTCAAAACATGTATCACATTATTTTGTTTCTCGTTTTCCCAATAGTTTTCACGACCATAAGAAAAACTTATAAAAAAACTGGAGAATTAGTTTGTTTAAATTATGCCTACAACTACAATCACATTGTCGTAATCAACCGCAGTATAAAGATGCTCGTAATCAATTGTTGTATGGCATGTAATCTCTATAGTTGTAGATTAGTATTCAAATCATCTTCTCTCCAACCCATTCCTCTATATATACCGGCCCTCAATTCAATAGAAATCCACCGAATTCCGCCACTGTTCTGAAGAACCTGTCCTAACTACTAAAGTAGTACAGCCTCAGGTGGCAAAATGGGTGGAAGAGACCACGACGGCAACGGCAAAGACAGGAAGAAGAAAGAGGAGGACGTCAACTCATGGATAAAGAAATTGCCTACATTTCCATCACATTCCGTCACAAATTCAGAATGATTATTCTGTTTTCACTTACAAACATTGAAATCCATTTTTGTTCGTTTGTTTTTGCAGAAGACAATAGCACAGGCTGAGGTAGCCTATGAACATGACAAGAAAGCTTATGGGGCAAACAATGTAAACCCATTTCTCTGAATTTCTGAACCATGAAATGTTGTGCATGTTGAACAATGTCTGAATATTCTTTTGGTGTTGATCAGTCACTGCAGCTTAAATTAGGCAAGACGAGCAAACCTTCATCATCTTCCATAACGACTGTGATTCGCAAGCCCGGTGACGACGACGGCCCAGGAGCAGGCAGCGCTGCAGCAGTGGCAGAACTACCCTATTATTCCACTAATTAACTGAGTGATTTGATGTGGCATCGATCTTAATTAGAGAGATCAATGCACTTATGAATAAGAACTTTATAAGGATTGGATTAGCTGAATTGTTAAGCATTAGATGTGATTTAAAATTTGATGCAAATCTACTAGCCTAATAGTATAAGGTACTCCATCAATGTAATCCCTTGATATGCTCTGCATTCAATAAATCATGTCTGAACTTTCTCTGTATGCATGCAGTGTCCTTACCTTGTTCTCTCTGATCACGAATGCATTGTGGTACTTGTACAAGAATATCATATAAAGGGAGTTTCTAATTAGTGCACGTGTGTTTCCTGTGCATACTCCTTTTCCCATTTAATTAATACTTCATCTGTCCTAAAATAAATTTATTTTTCATCCATCCCACACATACCAATAAAAATAAAAAAAACTAAATACCCCCATTTTATCAAATCCAAATGAAATTATTTTTCTCTTTATCTATTTTCAATACATCCATCCATTACTTTCATAAACTCTGATAAAATGATTGCTCAAAAATAAATTTATTTTAGGATAAACCGGAGGGGTCAAAAAATAAACTTATTTAGGATGGAGTGAGTATTTTCGTATCAAACTTAACTCAAATCATACAATTTTAAACTCAAATCATACAAATTTTCAATCGTGGCCTCAAAACATCCATCTTGAATTATAGATATTTCAACTGAAAATACAAAAATTTTCTCAAAATTAGCACGCGCTGGGAACGCAGCTGCGCTGAATAGCAGTCTGAATCGTATACATCCATGTACATACATACTTTCAATAGATGAAACAAATTGACATACACAAATATAGATACATATGCATACATATACACACCAATTAAACCCAAATATATACATTACTATAGTTATTATTAAATATTAATTCTTCTGGAGGATCCTGACGCCTCTCCAGCGAGACTCCATGCGGTTGGACGGGTTCGTCTGCGTGTAAACGCCGAACTTGAAGTAGTGCGAGTCGCCGCCGCGGCCGGCGACCCGCAGCCTCTCCCGGCCGTCGACGAAGACGGCGAGCTCCGAGGCGGCGACGTCGTGGACGACGTTGAGGCGGAACCAGCGGTCGTAGATGTTGCGCTCCACCAGCTGGCGGTGGTAGTACCACAGGTCGCCGCCGTAGACGTGGAGCATGAGGGTGGTGGCGGTCTGGCCGCCGCCGAACACCTGCATGATGGACACTCCGGTGGTGCCGGAGGGGACGTAGCCGGTGCCCTCGAATTGCCACACCCCCGACGAGTAGTCGTATCCCTGCATGCAATTAATTGATATATTTTGTCGAAATTAAATACTCTCTCGTTTTATGTTATAAGTAGTTTTAATTTTTTTTCTAATCAAACTTCGATCAAGTTTGTAAAAAAAATTAACACCATCTTTAATAAAATAAACATATTATTAAAATATGTTCAATGTTATATTTAATAAAACTCATTTCATGTTGCCGACGTTGCTAAATTTTTTTATAAATTTGATTAAATTTTAAAAATTTTAACTAGTAAAAAAAACCAAAACGATATGTTTGACGTGGTTGTATTTTGAATATATATTTAACCATTCGTCTAATTATTTTTAAGTTTTTCTAAAAATATGTTATAAGTCATATTTAAAGTAATTTTAATGATAAAATAAATCACAACAAAATAAATGGTAGTTACTTTTTTAATAATTACAATTACATATTTTTTTAATAAGATGGATGATATGTAAAAAAGTTAACAGAGTTAAACATTTAGAAAAACAGAGATAATACGGTTTTATGTTTAGATAGTTTGAGATATAAATCAACAGAAATATAAGAATTATGATCAAACCAGTAGTTGTGCTCTTTTTTTCCCTAATAATTAATCACTACGCCTCATAAAAAACTGCTAACAAATAGTACAAACAGAGTGGATTAGCTAGTCAGTAGTCAACTATATATAGTATAGTAGTCCTCATTTTCCAAAAGTATAGCTAGCCACCACGTGAAGTGAACGTACGGGCAGACTTCTGAATTTGATCAACATTATCTCTTAGACTGTTCATAATTAACAAATGAAAATTATATTCTAACATAAAATTATAAAATTAGATTTAATTTCAATAAGTATATGTTTATTGTGAAAAATTGTCATCAAGTCGGTATCTTTGTCGATGTGTTCGATGACTGGACTGACCTAGAGCATTATAAATTAGCAGCAAGCAGTAGACTGAGTGATTAAGCATTTTATTTATTGAAGCTAATTAATCAATCAAGCACGACATAATTAATTAATTAGCGACGTAGTACGCACCGTCATCCTGATCTCCGTTCTTGGATTGGTTTTGCTCTGCGGCGTGTGGGGCTTGTCGGAGGAGAAGACCCACAGCCGCCTCACCGTGCCGTCGAAGCTGTACCTCGAGCTGTTCTTCACGTCGTACGGCCACTGCAGCTGGAAGTTGCCCTCGCCCAGCCTCACCGCCGTGAACCCGTCCGTCGGCTCGGCCGCCGCCGCCATGGCCACCGTCAACGCCACGCACGCTACAACCCACCAAGAAGCCATACTAATTTGGAGATTAAGTGCGATCAACGGCCCTAATAAGTTTCAAGCACAGAAGAAAATCTCATTAATTTGTAGCTTCAGTCGCTTTGGAATTGGGTAGGAGGAGGTTTCTGCAGTTTATATAGAGCTCGGAGGGCGGGGGATTAGTTTGTGATACCTCTAATTTTTCGAGCAATTGATATCTTCAAACTTTGTATCATTAGTCAAATTAAGTTTCGAGTAATGTAAAGTGGTGTCTCTCTCTTCAAACTTTGACTACTAATATTTTCGAAATTATTTTTATTTTCTATGTTAAAATCAGATTAGTATATTCATCCCTTATCATACTTTTGTATAATATGTACTACCTATGTTCCGAATTAAATTTAGATCCATATAAAAAACAAACTTAATTTGAGACAGAGGGGTAGAGCTTTATTAAGTACTAGTAGAAGTTTGTTGTTAGGAAAAAGTGGTAAACGTGTGTGCAGTTTAATCAGCACTGTCGATTATTAAAAACAGAGATAGTATTGTTAAGATGGAGAATTAGATTTTCAAAAATTAATTACGGAAAATTACCACATTTAGTAAGTATTTTAGTAACTCACAGCGCCTTTTTCATGACAAAAAAAATTCCATACATATTTTAAGCTTCAAGTTGTCTTTTTAGTAAGAGAAAAAACATAGATGATTGGTTGGTTTCCATTAGTTAGTGCATCTATTATATTATATTGTCAATTGAAACCAGTCAAGTATAAAAGTAGGTACTCCATTTATCTCAAAATATAATAATTTAGTATTAAATTATATACAATCTAATACTATAAATTTGAATAAAAATATCATGTTGTGTCGTTCCTATATTTAATAATTAGTATCTAAGACTGAGAAACTGACCAGCTAGGTTTCTAATCAGGATAGCTTATTTTGCTTTGTTTTAACTTCTACCCTGTCTCCTTGGGTTTGTTCCATGGTGATGGTTTTACACTTCGTTGTACGCTTCGCTAAGCGCTTGCTTCTAAACATCGGAATTACCTTCCCATCTGAACCTGCTCGTCAGTGACAACGAACTGTCCATCATCTTACCGTGCAGACAACACCTTCAGTAAAAGAAAAGAAGAAAAAAGAATCAAACGACTAAAGTTGGCATTTTTCCCGCATTTGTCTACCCTACCCGGCATGCAAATATAACCATAAATATTTTTTTCAAAAAAATATGCGTAGGTGCCAACAAGGTACGTACTCTTCGAGTCAAATACATCGGTATTATTTATTTATACACATTGCTTGATCCAAAGTTCACGGATGTGTGTTCTTTTCTCCAATTCTGCTTAATAGAATGATGGGAGAAATGCCCCCGGCTTTCATAAAAGGTGTAGTTTTTACAAAAGATTTTTATATGAAATTCTGATGAAATTATTTCAAATCTAATTTTTAACTTTATAATATGTAATGTATTTATTTGTACCCTCGAATAATTATCCCAAATCATTCGGCTATTCAGCCGGTCAGTGGGGAAAAAAAGCCTACAACATGATAGAGTGCTGCAGTTCACAAGCTGATGATGAACTGCTTCTGTTCAGTAGCTGACTTTATCCTAAAGCTCCAACCAAACTTAACAGTAAATTATAGTAGAATACATCTGAGACATCCACATCTTGCCTCTGCAGAATCACGAGCACAAGTCGCCGCAAGCTTGTTTATGTACACACAGACACCTGGATAACTCGAATTTCTCAGTGATAAGACAAGATCGCAGGCCATATTCAGTCAGCTGCCAGTCGAGAAGGATGATACAGCTCTGTTGAAAATTGTGCAAGTTGGTCAATCATCAACCCTGTTGCTAACAATTTCCTGCGTCCATGTTTGAATTGTTGCTTGTGTCACTCTGAAGATGATGATAATGCATTAACGACGGCATGTGGACAAAATGAATGCTTGCGTCTATGTTTGAATTGTTACTAGTAATCTCATGTGGACAAAAAAGTTATCTGAAGTTCTGAACATTCGTTTTGTCTGCAAAATGAAATGGTTGGAAGTTGGTAGCTAATCTTCCTCAAGCATCATGCACGTCATCGGATTCTTTTTAGACAGCTGCTAAATTTTCAGCAAACAGAAGAGCTCTTTGATCCTTTGAGGCTCTTACAATATCGAACCAGGACATTTCTTCTGAAAGATAACTATCTACTACAATTCTGTCTGTAAAAGGAATTCCCACACTTAGCAAACAAGAAAGCTGCTACTTAATTCAACAACAAAATTAACTGTGTTAAAGTGAGGATACAGCAAAAGATATATATAGATTCTAAGAAATCGAGAAATCAAAATTGATCGCTATTGGCGCCAGATGTTTTGTGGAGAACTTGTCTGCTCCTTTGAGACCTCCTTGTGAGATGAACACATTTTCATGGTTCTGCTTTAGCAGGGCTTCCTCAGCATGCACAGAGAATTTTTCTGGTAAGTTTTACGAGCCACCGAGGTCAACTTGTTTCTCGTGAGTTTCACAAGCTACCGAGGTCAACTTTCTGGAAGTGCTAATGTCACCTGATGATGATTCAAGACCTCTTCTTCTTAGATTCAGATCTCTCTCCATCATTTCCTTTCCGTTTTGATTTCTTCATTTCTTTGCGCTTCTCTTGCTTGTCAGCCTTTGCCTTGTTAGATTTCACACTGATAACACCGCTTGCAGAAATCTTTCCACCGTTCAGCGCCTTCTTGATCTCATCATCATCGGCGTCAATTGCATACTTTTGGAGAAACTTTGGGTCCACATCATCCTCATCTGTTGCTCTTCTTTGTTCCTGTATTTGCCCAAGATAAGGTTAGCAAAGAAACCACAACTTCGGCATGCAAATGCAACCTTCTTTATTCATGTTTAAATGTCACTATTGTCCGCATCTAATAATGGTGCTCAAATAAATTATGGTGTTTTCTGTACGATATGGTCAGTTTTAATATTTTTAATTGTGCAGAAACTGCACTTGAACTCATAAAATACTTCAATCACCTCATTATTCCTCAGTGGACGACTCAGGATTTTAAGTATGCAATGCATTACTGTATCTAAAGAAACATACCTTTACTTCCCTGGCTGCATCATCAAGGTCCTCATCCAATGATTTAAGAGGAGCCATATCAATCTGGAAGCAGTAGTCAGACATAGAAGCTATTATGAGATTATGGCCATGCACAATTTTATCTAACTACACTATGAGCATTGCTTGCATGCCCACCAATGAACAATGCCAAATCTGGAAGTGCAACTATTACGTATGAATACTAAGTTGACAAAAGGAAACAAAATATGGTTTGCTTACCTCCTTTAGTCGTGGTAATGTTGCTTCAATTTCTTTTCCTGCAATATTATGAAGGTAACCGTATAACTTCTTCATCGTCTTAATGAAGTTTGATAGAACCTGTTCCCTCTCTATCCCCAGTTCTTCCTGTCAACAGAAAAACCAAAAGAATAAGATGGGTCGTCTCGATGAAGTATTTTGCACTTGCTTGGGATCAACTTGAGCTAACCTTTGTAGCACCTATGTCTTTGTCTTGTAGTCCCATACAGAACAAAACAGCTGCTTGGGCACCATGTAGTGTAACAGGAAGCTTCTCTGAAAAATACTGGTGTGCTAGAATAGGGACAAGGTCCAGAATCTACAAAAAACCAGAAAAAGGTGAAATTTGGAAGTGTTTCAACGTGCAGCTTTACAACACAGCTTGTATTCATATAAAGGCAAATGACAACATCTGAACTTTTAACCTGATTAAGAAAATGCTTTCATGAGGTGGAATATATAATATATGAGAAGCAGAGAAGATAAACTTCTCAGATCATAGCAACAAAAGCTACATTTGCAGAAGTGAACAGTAATAAAATCATAAGGAGGCGATGATTTGCAGAGCAGCTGTGCAGGTATTAAATGTTTCCAGAAGTCTGAAAGTTGCTGAGGATAAGTGATCTATAACAATGTAGAACCCAAATCTGCATCCCTACTTATTACCTTGGGCCTAGAAATAACTAGCCATGTTTGCCTTGAACAAGTGGAATCAAACTAAAGATCCTTCATTGAATTTCTTACCAGATGATAATCGACCAAATTGTTGGAATATGCTTCCAGCCGCTTCATATCATGTGGTGATAGCATGTCTCCCAATATCTTTGAGGTAATATTGGTATAATATTCTGAGGGTTCGTGATCTGAAAAATCAATCTTGGAAGCCAATACACTGGGAATACACAGCCAATAATTAGAACATCACCAAAATTCTTTGCCATGAAAACAATTGAAACTTCAACATACCTCATTGCAAGCTTAAAATTGAGATGCCGGAAAGATGTTCCTAAGAGACGCCTGAATCTTTGTCTGAAATCTGGGCACATTGTTCCAAAATTTAGCTAATGCACCAAAAAATCAAGCAAAAGGCAAAATCTGAACTGCAAATCTTCCATCAGATTTGCTGTGTACACTAAAGAAATCAAGCGGCTTCAGTTTGAAATGCATTAGATGAGGAAACAGAACTCATGATTTTTGTACCTTGATAAAATGGATCCAAAAATCCACATTTGCTTGACTCATTAACTTCAATGTCATCGCTATTTAAGGGCCTCAAGACCATACAAGTATGCTCACCAGTCACAGCACTCTGAAGAACAGATAGAGGAAATATAAGAAGCTACTATAACAGAGCTACAGAGGTGAAGAACAACGAATATATCAGATTAGATCATTACAGGAATTTGGCCAACATAGAATGGATAGAAGTTGTGCTTCCGCCAAAAACGGAAAAGCTCTTGAGTAAGTCCAAAAGATACACCAAGGTAATGGAGCTTTTCAGGACGACGTTCGCGAAGATGGACAAGGAGTGGTGGGAGATTTGCCCTAGGCTTTATGGTCTCTTCTAGCAGAGAAGCCTGCAATAGTAATATACAAAACTGTAAGGTACAGACTTGTGGTCAAGCAAAATAATAAATCCTAATATGGTAGGCAAATGGAAGTTTGCATCATAATGTACATAATGCAAGCTGTTGTGCTATGTGCAGGAATCGAATAGAAGAGTGCAGATTATCAATCTACCAAATTCGTCAAGCAACATGCAACTAATTGAATGAGTGCATCGTTTAGTTCACAATGAATGATCATAGTTGTATTACCACGAACATGTATATTAAAAGGCATGATTATGTCAATAGCAACACCACTTGGTATCTTGCATTTATCGAGGGTCCAAGTACAAAAATAGACACTGTTTGTTGCTATGCTTTATACCATTATCCAGTTTTTAGCTGTAAGCCAGCACATATATTCATATAAACTACTACTTAAAATTATTACACAGTGCTTATTTTGTTCAAAGTTTGCAAATTTAAAACTATTGATACATTAAAAATATTTAGTATGAAAACCATACAATATAGTTCATTAGTTCTAATGGTAGAGCTATTTCAAGTTGTTGCACAATAGGATATCAAATGGACATAATAAATAGTTGTTCGAATGAACCTTCTCTGCAGCCTCAGTGATCCTGACTTCAGGCTCTTCATTTTCCTCCTCATCCTCAGCAAATAGAGTCATTTGCCCTTCATAGTACCTTTCAAGCCAAATAAATAAATGTCAGTACTTGAGTATGGGTGAACAAATGCACGTGAAAAAATTACTAATTAGGGAGAATTGCCAGTAAGATTAGACAAAAGTCCAGATTAGACAAAGTCCATTCACTATATCTACCATCACTCATCATCAAATACCAGTTTCAGCCAAAAAAGAAAATCAAAAGAGCATAAAAAAATACTACAATCCACAGCACCCATAACCCCTAGTTAGGGTAAAGAAGAGAAATGCACACCTTGTCAAAAGGTCCACTGCAGCTGAACCATATCCAAGCTGCATTGAAAAAGGAGAATATTTAGGGTATGGAGAGTGATGTTTACACATGCAGAACAGAGTTCTATAAAGGCAATAAAACTCACCCTCACAGCACTTGGATGGACAGCAATTCGTACAATCCGAGCTCCTGAGAGACTTGGAAACACGTTGTCTTGAAACTGTTCACAAAATTTCCATGGTATTTGATCACCTGAAGGTGACCGACCCTCACTTAGGCTTTTCATGGCTGATTTTCGAGATATTTGACCTTCCAAACAGACCTGAAGATCACAAACAAGTATATTTACAAGAAAGGTCCAACATCTTGAAATGTTGCGGCGGTGTATTCAGTAGGAACAACCCTTAAAATTTCAATAGATAACATGAACTTTAGATCAACACTAGATTGTTCATATCATTTGAAGATGGGCAGCAGTGAAAGTGGAGTGGAGAAGTTAAATTTAAACATGAGTTGAGTACTGAATTTAACAGCCACATGAATAAATTAGTTCAATCAAGGAAAGGTTCAGCTTCCAGCAGAACTAGAAATGTATTCAGCAAACAATGTGTAGTAACAGAACAACAAGATGGAGATAAAGATATGAAGTAATAGATCTGTTTTTGCAGAAAATGGAAATTAGTTTTGAATTATAAGAAAAACTTTTAAAAAACATAAAGCCTGAGCCATACAGATCAGTCGTTAAAAAATTGGACCAGATTTGCGTAATTGTTATAGTGGTGTGCACAAATAATGAGTTGTTACACCAGGGCCAACACATGCACTTTAGTAGCTTGAGCACATTCCAATGAGGTAAAAAATAAACAATGCAAAACTCACTAGAAGGTTCATGATTGAAAGTAAACAGTAAGCTATGAAAAAATGCAGTGTCTTTACATTACAATAATATTCCATTCTCAACTAAAAAAACTGAAGTTGGATGTTTTCCAAACTAACATAGCACCAGAGTGTTGCTGTGGATGACAAATACATATACGATGAGATAAAAAAAACAAAAATGCAAAAAAAATCCCTCGAATTTAAAAAGTACACAGACAACCGCATGAGATCCTTTCAAGCGGGACTAGCAGGTGCTGAACATACTCACTCCGTTCTTTTTTACTTGTCATTTAGGACATTGGCATGGTCTCCAATGCACATCATTTATCGTTGCCTTTTCTAATGATATATCCATAAAAACATATTGAAAATGTAACTACGTAAAAGAATTTTTCATCAAAAAAATTGCTAATATCTTATTTACATATAAAATCTTAATGATTTTGTGTATATTAGTAACTTAATATTTCGAGGTTTGACTGCATGGATCCTAAGATGACATCTAATTCTGAATGATGGGAGTACCATCAAACTGAACTTCTCTTTTTTATAACAGTAAGGGCACATATGGTGATTTCTATGGCAAATTGGCTCAACAACATCAAATAGATTGATATTGACACTGAATAGTACAATAGCAAATTAAGATGTATGTTATTTTTGTTACTGGCGCATGGCATTAGGATTCATTTCTACAATTATGTAAGAATCTTTAATGTAGTTCGGCGACACCGGAATTGGAGAAGCATATATTTCACACTTTCAGCTACTGTGCAAGCAAAGAACCAAAATATGGCCAGCATTAAGAGAAAATTTCAAAATAAAATACTAAAGAAGATTTAAGCAGGAAGAAGTTTAGAACCTGGACTACACATAGAATATCCGGGAGCTGATTTTTAGACTCATCAACTGGGCCTAGAAAATAAAGAACATAAGTTAGTATTTAGTACAGCCTGACAGTGTTGCCATATTGAACAGGTGGGAATGCTGGGCAATTAGTCCCTACCAAGCAATACAAATAGGTGATGCGCCGGCGCATCAGCCATTAGTTGCAAGTCATTGGGTGAATTTTTGTAATGGGAAGCAACATAAAGTGCCATCATCCGCTGAAATATTAAGGAATTATGATAAACATCCGTTCATCAATAAGGACAACAGAGCATTTCTAATCCATACCTGTAAAAATATCTCACTGTCCTTATGATATGAGAAAAGTGTGTCTCGGTTGACATAATACAGATCACATTCTTTTGGATGAGGTAGCCTAAAGAAAACCATAAATTGTTTCAGACATGCAAGTAACTTGGAAGAATACAAAAGGCAATTTAGATGATGCTCACCTACTGATATTGGGGATGGAGTTCGCAAGATCCAAACAAAGCAAATCGTTAAGCCAGCTCTCAATAGGATCACCAGATGCATACCTAATGGATTCGTTTAATTCAATTTTCTTAAAAAGTCTACCTACAAACCAAAACAAAACACAAAATAAGTGTAAAACATCCAAAAATCCAAGGGTATTCAAAAAAAGTGCATTAAACATAAGAACCTCTGTTTTAGATGAAAGTAAGAAGACTCTTACTTGAATTGGGTCCATTACTTGGAGCAGATGGCTGGCTTTGGGATTCCAACTGCTGGAGGAGCTTCAAAGACAAGGATCGGCCTGTTCCTTCGTACCTTCGTTACAAAAGCATCCAGAATGATCACAACCATGATTTTCAGTGTTATCTCATTTGGAAAGGAAAAGAAACATACCCATTGACAGTGGAAGATAGGAAAACAAGGTATGGACCAAGCAAGGACTTAACAATCGGCAATGGAATAGCAGCAGCTTCATCAATGACAAGGAGCTCAACTTGAGAAAGCTTTCCATGATCATGTGGTTTCAAATACTGTAAACATTAAAAACAGTTGAACTGGGTTGATTGAAATTAAGCAAAGTGTTGCTCAATGTGGGTAATAAGCTAGTAAAAATTATGTCTGGGAAACAACAAACTATAAATACAATTATCATGGTATGAACCTTAATTGAATTTATCAATGATCATCAAACACACTTTATTGGATGATCTACCAAGAAAGAACATTATCACGAAATGGTATATTATATATATGTTTTTATGAACTACAGACAATACAACTCATGTGAAGAAGACCACCCATCTACCCAGAATAACGTAAACTTTGCCATTGTGGGGTTTTTTACATAAAATCTCAGGAAGGACCAGTATACATTAAAAAAGTACCAGTTGTGATTAAATTTTGTATCATATGCTGTGTTTGTGTACCTTTAAAGGCTAGTAGTAATAACAAGACATAAAGCTTTTCAATCTTCTGCAGCATTTAACAGACTGGATTATTGAATGTGGTATTTATAGCAGATAACAACATCAGCCTTTGGTCAAAGGTAAGTTGGGACTCAGGGTAGGCTAAGGATGAAACCCAAGTAGAAACAAATGAGCTAAAAGGGGAGAATAGCTAAAAAGGCGAAAGATTAGACTAGTTAACAAAAAGCGATATTCCAGCTCATGGTTGTAGTATATGAATAGCTACTTTCCACAAACTCCTAACCAAAGCCAGTTCTTTGGACATATTCCATGTCTTCTTTTAACTCTTCCTCCCATGAAAGTTTTACACAACCCATGCCTCTCCTTTATTTTTGAAATGGTTTCGAATGCACTATGGACTAGTTCTTCAGGGGGGCCTCCATTATATGCCCAAACCACCACAAACGATGTTGGAAAAGTTTCTCCCCAATCAGCGCTGCTCCTACCCTACCATGTTTATCATAATTTCTAATTCAATCCATCCTTGTATAACCATAAATCCACCATAGCATACATATCTTTGCTACAATCAACTTCTGCATGTGTTTTCATATTATTAACCAGGCATAAGGTAAGTAAAGAACTATGGTAGGCAAAAATAGCATAATCTCAAAGTACCAAATCAACTACCATTATATTAGCATGGCATGACAAGATAAGGTGCATTTTAAATCCACCAAAAGTTTAGTCCTCCCTAATGGGATGTTATTAAAAGTTCTCTAGGGAAGCTAAAGGATCCCTTTGCTCATACAGTTTGAACTTTGAAGCCCCTCTCCACCATCTGATAAGTGAAGTCTAAACAGAACAGAAAGAACCTTTGGGTGGAAGTAGTAAGTATTTACCTGGATCGTCTGACGATGCTGCTTGTAGACATTTATTTGAATAGTTGCCTTCTTGAGTTCTGGATCTGCACTCTTCACCACATCATAATGCAAATGCTCCTGAAAGGGGTGAAATGATGTATTCATTAACTGCATAACACAAATTTAAACTTTTTAACTCCAAGACTAGATAATAGACAGGCACCTTGTACTCCAACGCATTTATTCCTTTGCACACAAAATCAAACAGTGTTTTTAGGTTCTCTGGACTTGGGGCTGTGACAAATATGTTTGAATACCTAGAAAGACAAGATTAGAATTAATCACAGAGAATCCAACAAATAATTAACTTTAATTGAGTCAAGCATTACCCAGCAGCAATGGCTCCAGCAATAGCAAGACCAAGGGCAGCTGATTTCCCACGTCCACGAGCAGCAAGCAACGCAACCGTGCTCCTCAGGGACTTGTCCAAAATAGAGTCAAGGAAATTGATCACAGCTTTACCCTGTACATGACTCTCAAGTTTCAGCACGCTACAGAATGAAAGATTTCATATGTGTAAGGTAAACTTAAACAGGATAGGCACTAAACAGTACCTGATCCATTGTGAAGCACTTTCCAATTAAAGGACCAACTGGAAAGTCTTCACGGAATTGATCTTTTAGATCTTTCAACTCTCTCTCCCTTTCTGATAATCCCTCGGAATCCTAAACATATGTTAAAATATATATGTCATAGTGGAATTAGATGAGCTGGTTGAAACAACCAGAATGTAAGAGATTCATAAAAAAAAAACTGGAACAACTCAGCAGGAGCATTAATACGAATAAAGAACGCCACCAGCAGAAGTAGACAAGACATGTAGATATGGAAAAAACGGAGAGACAATGTAAGCACCCATACCTCATTGTTCGTGACTGGTTGTATAAATTTCATGTGAGAAGATATAGGCAAAATGTTGAGTTCGTCATCCATGACAACACATGATTTGCAAGATGCTATGGATAGCAAGAACCTCTCATTGAACCTAGCAGCAGCCTGGGTATGCGACTCTGTCCGGAACCTTTCGTGGACATCCTGTTGGAGCAGGAACAACCCAACTTAGTCAAGTTTAACTCAGAACCAAAGCTACGGTGTAGCATGTTAAACCAAAAGTGTCCAAGTCTATTGGTAGATTACTAGAATTGGGATCATGTACCCAAAGACAAGAGAAGCAAAGCACGATAGAGAATTGAGCTCACCATGACCATTGTATAAAGGCTGGTGAGAGAAGAGAGGGAGCGGAGAAGCAGGATGATCAAACCACCGCCCTCAACCGTCTCGATGGTCCTCGCTAGCAGGTTTGGTGTGAGCGCCTCAAAATCCTGCGGCGCCAAAAAACATCATATCAGTACAGGGGAATTACACTACACCAACAGCATCACCAAAAGGACAGAAATCAAGCTAAGCTTGATGTTAGACGGACCTGCAGGATGCACATGCCGAATGTGTTGCCAAGAACCCTCTCAGAGTCCTTGTAGAGGCAGTATGTGATGTCCGACGTCTCCAAGAAGAGCGAGAAGGGGTCGGCCTTCTCCGGGTCCATGAGCCCCCTCTGCATGAGCTTCTTGATCTGCTTGGCCCGCTTCTTCTTATGGCTACAGCAGAAACATTTTTCTTTCTTAAAAAGAAAAAAGCATTTGATACAGCATCTCCAATTCAGCAATCAATCGGTGCACAAAGCAATCTATCGAACAGCAAGCTAAGCGTGGCATTGGCTCACCATCTTCATTTGAAGAATCAATCAATCGAAGAGCTAAGCTAAGCGAATAGTAGGGGTACCAACCTGCTGATCTCGAGCTTGTCGCGGTAGCACCAGAGGACGGAGGGGCGGGACTTGACGCGGGACTTGGCGAGCATGTAGTTGAGGTTGACGATCTGGTCGCGCGACTTGTCGCCGACGATGACGAACATGGATCGCTGCCGCTCCCGCACGCCGTTCTCGATCAGCGTGCGGATGCGCTCGTCCACCTTCTTCCTCATCCTCTCCTCTTCGCCGCCGGCGCCGGTCTCGTGTGGTCAAGGGAGGGAGAGGGAGAGGGAGAGGGAGATGAGAGCGCGCGACGGATAGCGAGGCGCGGACGGCGGCGGGCTAGAGAAAGGAAGATACGGACGCCGAGGCGGGCGGCGCCGGCGGAGGGTGGTGCGGCGAGGCGCGAGGCGCGTAGGAGTGGTGAGGAGGAGGTCCGGAGGCGAGGGGATTTAGGGTTTAAGACATAGATGGGCCTTTCATGGTCTCAAAGTTGAATCTCTGGAGATGGGAGATGGCTTTGACAGATTATGTGGGCCATTTTGATTTTTGATTTCAAGCACATTCAAGCCGAAATGTGCCCAGTCAAATTATTGGCTTATAGCCAAACTTAGGACCTATTTGTTTAGGCTTAAATTTATTGGCTTAAATGTTTAAGCTAATTTTTTGGCATATACGGTGGATTTAAAGCTCTAAGTTTAAGGGTGATGTCATACTTCTATCTCAAATAACTAAAAAAATTTCTTCAACCTAGCTTTTGGCTTAATAGTATAAGAGTGACTTATGACTTTAAAAAAGTTAAATGAAAAAGTTGTTTGTTTGTTTAGGCTTAGACTTTTTAGCTCATAAGCTGACTTGTAAGCCTGAACGAAAAAGGCCTTAGCCATACCAAATACTCCCTCGGTCCCTCCATTCCTAATCGATCATCATATAAGTTTTTTAGAGATTATTTCTAAATGATCATCATATTAGTATTCATCCACGGGAAAAATATGTAGCACAAACCACATATGAAGTAGAAACCTGAAAACTACTGTTAGATAAAAAAAATGGACGTCTGAAATTTGTCCACGTCACCAATAGTACAAACTTTACCCCCAGATTTAACCATGAGTAAAAAAATTACTCTTGATGAGGTGAACAAATCTCATATGTCCATTTTTGGATCCAACGATAGTTTTCATGTTTTCATTACATATGTGGTTTGCGCTACATATTTTCCCTTCATTTTCTACGCATAGGAGTAAATGGACATTGGTGCATGCATCCATGCACACAACCCTTTATTAACCAACATATAATGTCTTTTCTAAAAAAAAATGTCTTGGTTGTTAGTGGCTAGGAAGTATTAAGGATGGTGCATGCATTAAGTTTATTATCGAATTAAATAGAGTTTGAGAGAATTATTGGTTTTCTTTGATCTTGATGCACTTTTATAATATGATGATCAATTGGGAATGAAGAGAGTACTAATTGGTAATCCCAAAAGAATTAACATACATTTTGTTTGCAACCAAAAATTTTGACACGACTAAAATTTTTGGCATCCTCTTTATAGCTATACAAATTTGAACTTGGCCAATATTGCAAACAAAATGGCAACAAACCAAATCCTACCCAAACCAACCCTATATCAACCCCAGATGTATGTAATTTGCACTCTGTGATAACTCATAATGGAAATGATAAGGTTTTTTTTTCTTTTGCTCGGTTAAAAAGAAATGAAACAAAAGGACATAGAAGGACTCCAATGCCCATTGCCCTTAGTCATCTCAACTTTCTCAAGGAAAAAAAAAGAAAAAAAGTTCTACAGTTCTCATGTGTGTCTACTATTAGGGATTAATAATCTAATGCATACAGACAGACCCCTTATCGAACTCAGACAATTCTTAACAAGAACAAACAGACTCCAATACCACAACACAATCCATCTTGCCTTGCATGAACGAATTTAGCTGTGCAGACTAAAGTTCTTTGCACTCTGGAACTCTATTGTAGCATCTACACAAAATAAGCGCAGAGCTTACTCTATTGTAGCCTTTCCATAGAATTGGATAGGCAGCAGCATACACATTTTCAAGTTAATGCTGGTTCTGTATCATCACATTTCTTCAAGACATCAGTATAACAGATGGTCATAAAGACCGTATAATATTAGCGATATAATGTGCATTCATACATTTTTTTTCCTACAAACATGAATCCCTAACTACTGTATACATCTCTCAACTCTGGAGGCAAAAAGAAATTCAAAAAATGTAAAAGAAATAAAGTGTGTTATGACAACAATATCAAACTATTTTCTTCTGATATCCGAGCACTTCATCTTCATTGACATACCAAATAGGTACATGTCCTGCATTGGAGTTCAGGTCATTTGACTATCGTCAAAAGTATAGCCACAAAAATATCACCTAGTAGTACGAAAGTTTTATCAGACTATGTTAACAACAAAGTGAACATTAGTATGCAAGTCAGGATACTAACCAGTCTATCACAATGCATCTGCATTTCTACCACCTCTCTTGCTAACTAGTTCACAAAGTCGGCAAGGCAGTGTGTCAAGGCTCATTTCGCGCGACCTTCCAAAGTTACCCAGGGTACCACACCTCCTCCATGCATGGTATTCTGCATAGGCTACGGAATCGTTTGCAACAGCTTTCACATATGATGCCAACTCACGGAGTGAGCTGAATTTCGAAGCATCTATGATAGAATTGGGAGGAATGAAGTCCCAGACATTGGGTGCCCCGAAGTATATTGGCACTGACCCAGCCTCCAAGGCATAGAACAATTTCTCGGTCACATAGCTTTCTGTCTTAGTATTCTCAATTGCAAGAACAAACTTGTAATGTGACATTGCGCAGTGAAGATGATCCCACCAGTGTGGTTTTCCATTATCATTGGTTGAGCAAACTGGATACATGGATAATGCCATGTCAGGACCACCAACATTATTCAAACATTTCCCGAAAGAGTGGTGCGGAACCAATGACAAGAAATCTTTTGCAACCTTGTCTCTATGAGGAAGACACCTTGAAGATGACCAGTAAATAAGTGCATCCTGACACCATACAGGAGATCAGCCATTGAGATGATTAAATAAACTTTTTAAAGAAGTATTACTACAGCAAAACTGATTGTGTCTCAGAGTGTGCAAAAATAACGAAGCAATAGACATCCACAATTTCATCTTTACAAAAAGCATTCAGGTATACCGCTAAGTAACAGGAGCACCTTAGCCCCCGCTGAGCTACATTATTAACTTGTTTTGACCACTACACACAATCGGATCTTGTTGGCAGTTGAAAATTGTATGAAGTTTAAAATAAAAATAAGAGAAAAAAATGAAATGCGGAAAAAAAAAAGTTATCGAAGGGAACAGCTCGACCTGAGGGTGTGAGATTGTGCCGCTGTGGTGCACTGGTGCCTGCTGAAGTGTTAATATTATACTTCTACAGTCAACTAAGCACAATTAATCCTATCATGCTATGATGAGCAGTGAGCTAGCAGAGTCAGGAACCATGATGTCATATGACATGTTTACATAATATATTGTTGGGAATACACGATGAATGGAAAGTTAAGCATCACTACCTAGCTAAGGAAATAAATCATATGACTTGCATCTTGATATTAATAAGCAATAGAATTTAGGTTGTACAGATTTTGGGCTTACATTTCTCTTTTCAGTTGATACATGGTAACTTCGGCTAGTGTGGAATGATTTTCCAGCATATGTTACTTGCACATCATCCTTAGCATGGTAACCTATAAAAATGTCCTCGAAACCAGTTGGTTTCCTAGCAGCCTCCAGATCCAGATATACACGAAGAGGCAGGCCTTTCATTCTCTGCAAAACATGTTCAAGAATATTTTAAACTTGGAAATCAGAAAGATGTTAACATTTACTTCGTTTAAAACAGCATCCTCACAAAAGTAATGAAATACAGTATCCTCAGAAAAAAAAAAGAACTAAACTACTAACGGAAATGGTATGTAATGGTTAGTAAAAAACCAATGGTATTTGATTCCATGAATATGTTTTGTCAGCATGCAAAGTTGTAAGCCTGTAACTCGTGCCACTCAATACTGGCACTATATATGTGAATCCACAAATATTTTCGTGGAGACCCTTCATGCTGTTTTCGACAAGATGAAACTATCAATCATTGGGTTTTTTTATTGTATGGTGGCTATATGTGCCTAGGCAGTTGTTAGCACTTCCATTGGGGCCAGGCAGGTCAACGGCCAGGGTCTTTAGGAAATATATGTGGTGTATTCGACATCATTTGCCATATGGCCACAAGGTTCATTGGCACGACATACAACAGTTCGCTGGGTAATAAGGAAGCATCAAAACTGAGCATGTCTTCGGAATAAGATGATCTGATCTCCTGCTGAGGTCATTGTGCTTGTTCATTCCTGGAATTTTGGACAGGCCTTCAGGGAGAGAACGTCAAAGAAGTGACGGAGGCAGGGGCTGCAACACTACAGGATGAACCACTTCGGTGGCATGAGGCTCCTGAACACCAAGCCCAAAACGAAAACAGAGAAGAATACCATGCTGTTGCTTCTGACTACTAATGAGAGAAGGGAACATCAACCAAATGTTGCTGACTTCACGTAACCTGGATACCATATAAGATTACTCCGTTCATCATGTGTTTGAGGGATAACTCTGGGAGCATGAACAGCAATATGTCCATATTTCAATAGTTAGCAATGCAATCCAAGAGTATGCAACATTTACAAACTAAGGGTGTTTTTGGATCAGTGAGACGCATTGCCTAGCCAGCAAAAAATAACTACCTGCGGCTATAGCCCACGCAACAAGCGACCTGTTTCAAGTCTAGCTGAGGATCCAACCACTAAATGACCCTCTGAAAACTACCAAGTTATTACTTGGCAATGCCACTAAGATACAAAAGCAGAAAAGGGGGCAAGTAATCTATAGGAATTAAAAAACTGGCACAATTAAGTAAGGTTGTTTCTCTAACTGACAGTACTTCCAGATCTGCATTACCACTAGAAGAATTTTCTTAATGAACTTGTTAGTCCAGCTTAACTATCATCATCACACTCGAGCATTCCCTTTTTATACCTATAACGCAGAAAGTGAAAAATTGCATTCACGAATTCTTCAATTCTACCACACAACCCTTACCAGATAAAGAAGTGTATGAATTTGTCCCTAATTTGATCCGCACTAAATGATCAGGAACCCAAATTAACCAAATCCATTCACAGGAAAGCATGGATTTTTTTTTGCATCACATCCTACTCCCCATCGCACAAGAATGGACCAGCGAAGTGAGAACCACAGTGCCTACCTGCTGCGGCGGCGTGGCGCCCTCGAAGAGCAGCGCGTCGGGCCGGTCGACGGCGGCGGCGGACTTGCTCCACACGCAGCTCACCCCGCACCGGCACGTGTACACCCCGTCGAGCGCGTCGGGGATCCACGTCCACCCCTTGACGAGCACCCCGACGTGGCGCGCCCTCNCCCCCCCCCCGCCGCCGCCCCCCCCCCCGGCCCCGCCGGTGATTGACGCGGCCGCCGCCGCGGTCGAGTTGGCGCCGTACCCTGGCGCCCCCACGGCGTCCAGCTTGGCGCGGATGCGTGGGCACCCTACGGCGGCGTCCCAGGCGGCGAAGGCCGAGAGGAGCGACGTGAACGGGGACCTCTCGCGGGTTCCGACGGCGTCCAGCGCCGTGGCGAAGAGCGGCGGCGGCGGCGCGGCGGAGTAGGAGGAGATGGACGGCAGCTCGAAGTAGCCGGAGATGAGGAGGAGGAGGATGACGGCGGAGGCCAGCATCGGGGCCATGTAGTTGATCCGCTTCGGGAAGAGCATCGAGGTCCTCCTCCTCCGGAAGCTTCTGGAAGCTTCGCTCGCCGGACCTCGCCGGAGCGCGAGATCTCGGAGGAAGGGGAGGCGAGGCGATAGGTAGGATTCAGGATTAGGTGGAGTGGAATTACGGGTTTTTCGAGGGGCTCTTTTGGAAAAAAAAATGTCGGTTCGCCTGTCTGTCTGAGGTTTATTTCAGCTACGGTGATTTTTTTGCTTAGGTCCTTGGAAGGTTGTGATTTTACAGTGGGAGGTGGACGCCGGCGGCAGCCGGTCGTTTACCAGGTGAAAATTACGATGGTGTTGACTTTGACCATAGATGGGCTGGGCCCTGCATTGAAAGCCCAAGCGGCCAGGACCAAGCCCAAAAATGTTTGATTATTTTTTAGATTTTTCATAAACCTCCTCCATCCGTTTCAAGGTTGACCTCACTTGACAACTTCTGAACTTGCAGAGAATTGGAATTTTTATCATTTTTGATTTTTATTTTTTAAAGATTTGCAAAAATAATTTTAGGTTTCGAAATATTACAAAAATAATCTCCTCTCGCCCTCTGGGAGGACGAGTTTTAAAAATCACCCTTCCAGAGGGCGATTTTTCCGACGTGGCAAATGGCCGTTGGACGCTGTCTGCCGCGTCGCGGTTTTTTTGCAAAAAAGTCCCTTGCCGCCCTCGGCAAGGGCGTTTTTTACTGTAGCACAGGGGGCTGCCTGCAAAAGGGCGGCCGCCCTGGCAATTTTGCAGGCGGCCCCCTTGCCGCCCTTACAGAGGACGATTTTTGCCTGTGCGGCAGGGGGCCGCCTGCAAAAAAGAGGATTTTTTTTGAATTTTTCATATGTTAAACTATTTTAACTTTATTTAAGCAAGGTTATATATGCAACGTTAAATATAATAAAACTAATTTGATAATATAAATGTTGCTATATTTTTTATAAACTTGATTATGCTATATTTTTTTATAAACTTGATTAAACTTTTAAAAAAATTGATTGAAAAAAATCAAAACGACTTATAATCTGAAACATGCAACAGATAAATTGTAGTATGTTTTATAAGAAAACAAATTTCCTTGCAATTTGCTACTGAGACACATCAAAACTGATTAGTTGTGTGTTGTCGATGAGAATATGGAAAAAGTAGAACTACAACTATAGAGGGGTGCGGCAAATTTGCAGGCAGCCCCCTCGCCGCCCTTGCAGAGGGCGATTTTTGGGCTAATCTCGCCCTCTGCAAGGGCGATTTTTGGTCGGCGTCCCATAAAGCCCCAATGGCCTGAGGAAGCGCTCATTTCAACCGCGCACAATTGCAGGAAAAAAACAGAGAGAGGTGAGGAAGAAGGAGAAGAGCCGTGAAGCCTTGTTGGTGTGTTTATTCGATCGCAGGTTAGTACAATATCCCGACGTATGGTTATATTTTGTGTCGCATACTAGTGTAATTACCATGTATTTGAAATTTGTGAGTAGATCTGTAGCACTTAGCGGACCCTAGATTTTTTGCGAGTAGATCTGTAGCACTGTGAGTAGATATGTTGAAATTTGTGAGTAGATCTGTAGCACTTAGAAGTGTGAATAATTTTAGGCTAGATTTGTTGTGCACACGTTTGGTCTGTAGTAGTACTATATTTGACCGTAAAATGAGAAGTACTAAGGGTGTTTGCAATATTTGATAGTTGTTTTTTTAAACCCTAGGATGCCAAGGCGTGGAAAAGCTACCAATTCAAGGTAACATAAATAGTTTCTGTGATATTATCTGTTATTCGTTGTGCATGAAATGAGGAATCCTAGATTAACGAGTTAGTGTGTTTCATTTATTGTTGACTTGTAGTTATCGCCCGAAGACCGGAAATGCGTTCAACCCATTGCCTTTGCCTAGCGGTGTTCCAGTGCCCATGTGCTGGTGCGGTGATCCTTGCAAGGTAGCCAAGTCCGATGAAGAGGAGACGTATATGCAGAGATACTGGATGTGTGCCAATTTTGAGTTTGAGCCAACACCTCTGCAACGCCGCATTAACTTATTGGTGAGAAACTGTTGTTTTGTAATAATTATTTGGTGTATTAAGTAGTATTGAACAACTTATTTGGTTAGTAAATATTGCATTTGTTGCATACCCCTCCACCGCTATGTGATTTTGAGCAGTGGATCGATACCGAGATCAAGCTGGAAAACAAGGAGCGGTTGGAGTACATGTCGCGGTGGGATGCAGAGCGCAAGGAGAAGATAGAACAGAGACGCAAGGAGGAGGCTGCAGAAAAAGAGCACAAGGCTGAGACGGAAAGGAGGCATGTTGCTGCGTACAGGGAGGAGCGGGAGCGGAAGCTTGAGCGTGCGCGGCGAGCGAAGGCAGCAATGGAGGAGAATCCCGATGCCCAGAGGAAGGGAAAGTGGCCTTGTTGCACTCAGTAGTATGCACGAGTTGGTAGTTGTATGGTGTATTGATGAATAATGTTGCCTACATTACAACCTCGCAATGTGTAGCGAACTAATGAACTTAAAATGTTATTTAGTTTGTCGTAAAGTAGTTCAAATCTGAAACAAAATATGGAGAGCAGGCACTGTGTGCGTGTACTGTGGTTAACTGTGCGACATAACGGACTCGATCGTCACGGTGGTTCATATTTCTGTATCTTCACGTGCCGAAAGTTTTTCGTCGTTTCGTTGAGTAGATGTAGCGAATGACATGAAAGGTTTTCGTGACATATGAGTAGGACGACCGAATAGAGTTATATACAAAAAGGTAACACAAAGTTACTAACCGTAAATATTATAAACAGGTAGCACTCGTAGCCTACTGGCGAGGCCTCTTATCCCTACCCTTCCTACCCTGCGCCCTAACGTGCCCCTGAGAGTACGTCAGCCTGTCAGCGGGCACGCCACGACCAGCGCGGACACCTGGTGCGGGCGTCTCCTGTGGCTGCTCCTGGCTCTGTGGTGGTGGTGCTCCACCAAGCTGAGAGGCGCCGAGAACGTCCTGCTCTGGGTCCTCCAGGTCGTCGAAGTCGTCGCCCACACCAGACCCGCCCGCACCGGACCCGCCCGCCTGCGACGAAGACGCGCCCGAACGGAAAATTCCTGCCGGGTAGTATCCTCCTGCAGATGTCAAAAGTTAAGCAACATTCGGCCCAAATAGTACGTTTGTAGTATTCATCGGAAGACGCTTGCTCACCTGGCGGCTGACTGAAGGGAGGAGGGATGGACGAACCGCTCGCTCGGACAAAGGCCGACGTGCTAGGCGGAGTCGCGAACGGCCGAGGGATCGACGATCCACTCGCTCCAGCAGAGTGTCCTGTCGGCAGCGTCGGACCTAGCAGACATTCAGTTTATAATAACATGGCAAAGGTTTCGCATAGTGAGAAGGTACTTAACTAACCTGTGGACGCACCAGCACCGCGTGAGCTCGATCCTGGTGTCGGGCCGCGTGGACGTGGAACAGTAGCTGCCGGTGGAGGTACCGCGTCCATGGCCGAACGACAAGAGAAGACGCGCAAGATCGAACGCATCTTCGTCTGCATCCGCTCGAACGTCAACCTCTGCTCAACGTCGGTCAGGTGCAGTCCTGCGTCCAACCTCAGCATCACCGCGTTGATGTCGGCGTTCATGGCGCGTGCAGCATCGGCCTGCAGGAATCATTATTAATTAGGTTTGGCATTCTCATATATACCAACCGCGTAGTACGAAAGTAAGAAGTCCAACAAACATGGACTTACCCCCAGGAAGTACTCCTGGTCACGGTGCACGGGGTAGGTGTCCCCGACGCCTGCCTGGTGTGGCTGTGGAGCCGCCGGGGTGAAGGTGACGCGGGCACGTGTGCGCGGCAAGTACCACCGAAGGTAGGCAGTGTAGTTCTCCTCCGAGTGTGGGTGGACCTCGACAATCACCTCCTCGGTGGCTACCAACCAGTCCTCCACGTACGGGGCGATCCGAGGTACCCACAGTGTCCCTGCGTGCTGTCCCCGGCGAGTCAACCTGCAAAGAACATAATGGTCATCGAACATTCAAAAGAAGCCGACATAATAATAGTAAAGTTGAAAGAGAAGTACTCACTGGTGCTCCTGGGGGGGGGACGGGTATCGGGACGTTCACCGGAAAGCCCTGCCTCAGTCCGAACTGCCTCATAACACGGTAAGGGCAGTGAGGCTCGACGAAGATGTCGAAAACCAACGGCACTACCGTCAACCAGTATGCCGCGTCACGCGTGCACAAGGCAGACAGACCTAGAGGTGCTCTCCCGGCGACCACCTGCTGCGTGTAGGGCTCCCAGACGACGTCCGAAGGCTGCAAACGGTCGAACTCGAAGACGAACTCCGGGTAGCTCCATCTGACCTGGACGTGGGCGTAACGGCGCTGCGTCACACGGAGAACCAACTCGTCAGAACTTCAGTCGCACATAATCTGAAATTTGAAATGAAAACAATTTGTACTTACATTGCGGCGACACCAGTACGTGCCCATCGTGGGCCCGTTGGCTGGGTGGTCGGCTGCCGGTCCTGAAGCGTACACAGCGGTGTTGACGATCGGTCGGCCGATCACGAACCGCTCAGCTGCCCAGAGCTGAAGAAGGAGAGGGCAGCCCGCGAAAATCGCTCCAGGATCTGTCTTGCAGCAAGCCTCGCACAGCGCACGGTACGTGGCTGCGAGGACTGCCGAACCCCAGCTCCACTGCGGCACGGCCCCTAGCTCCGCATCCGCGATCGCCCGGGCGTAGTGGATCAGGCCCCTGTCTACTGCGTGCCCGGTGGTGCTGGTGAACATCACCCAACCGAACATCCACAGTAGGTACGCCTCTAAGGAGCGTCTGAGCGAGTACTCGTCGGCGTCGGGGTGGAGCTTATCGATCTACAACAAAAAGCAAACGATGTTAAATCTCGTAAGATTTCTAAGAAAGTAACAAAGTGTAAAAGTTAACTTACTGTGAACTGCAGCAGCCAAGCCTTCGTAGGCCCGGTGGTGGTGTATATGTTCACGGGAGCAACTGCAGGGATCCCAGGTAGCCTCATCACGGGAGTGAATCGCTCCGTGATATCCTCCCTCCAGGCACCCCAACCGTCCACTGGGCCGACAGCCTCCCCGGCTAGTGGAAGCCCTAGCAGGTACGTGACGTCCTGCAGCGTAGGTGCCATCTCCCCACAGGGGAGATGGAAGGTGTGCGTCTCCGGCCGCCACCGATCTACCAACGCAGCCAGCAGCGACCGGTCCGCATCCCAGCGCTTGGCCGGGTCGTTCTCGTCCGCCCGCGCCTCAACAAGCCTGCATAGCGCTATCAGGCCTGTCTCCCGCAACCTGCATACCGTCAAGTTCAACATTAGTACCACATATTTTCAAATAGCCAAAAAATGCCATCAAGTAATTAAGTTTTATCATACCACGGAACGTGTCGCGGATCGGCACGCAACAACTCGCGTGACGGGCGTGGACGGAAGGTGGTAAGCTGCGCACCCTGCACCGCCGACAAGTACGAACGGTGGCTCCTGTCCAGTGCCCTACTGAGGAGAGCTGGTGTATTGTCCGCCATACCTGTATACATAACAGTGATTACAAATAAGTAATTGATAACGAAAAAAACATTGCACAAATTGTTCATTACAATGGAAAATCATAACGCTAAAGATACATTACAGAAAAAACAACAACATTACAATAGTTCATGTCCCATATGGATAAATATTACACACATGACAAATGACAACAACATTATAACTATTACATCAATTGGATCACCGCTAGACTAAAAGGATGACAGAAATAATCAAGTCATTGCATCGCCGTGCGACGACGTAGTCGCCGCACGAGAACGCCTAGGACGTGCTCGCCTCGTTGTTGTTCCTTCTCCCGATGGACGGCTGCCATCGGTTGCCTGTCCAGATAGACCTGAACCTGGGACGGTTGGAGATTGCGAATTCTTCGGGCATTTCTTGTAAGTATGCCCGCTCTCATCACATTTGCTGCACCGTAGAGTCCTCCCCCCTGCCTCCGACTCGTCCATGTCGTTTCTGATGCGTCTCGACTGACGCCGTCCCTTTTTCAGCCTTAACTTCGATGGATCTGGAATGTAGAACACCTGTGGCCTCAGAGTTGTGTAAGATCCAGATATCCCGAACCCATATATCTCCTCCTTCCATGTATGAAATATTGCTTCTTTCCTGTAGTAGGGTGACACATAGATATCGGGAAGTATGCCGCAATCCCCAGCTGCTGCAAGCACATGTGAGCAAGGCAGATGTCTAAGCTTGGGTTTCATGCAGCTACAACTGCAACCGCCCTCCGCATGAAGCACACATTCCTGCACAGCTTGAACGCGGTTGATTCCGCGCCTTCTCCTGTCGACACACATGATCTCGTACCTATGAACTTGGGTACCTTGGTGTTGATGCAAAAAACACACACTGGCCTGGGAGATCTGCTTAGCTCCAGTGCAGGTCCAAAGACTTCTTTCGGGTTCTAGGCGTGCCAATTGGTTTGATCCTGCAACCAATAAGAAACACAGAAAGTGCAATTAAATCCACCAATGATAGCCGATCGGCTGGTTTACCGATGACATATCATTGAGCATTGAGCCGATGCAAGATGCATTAAATCGGCTATAACAGATAAAGCAAGATAAAGCTAAATCTACTCAATCGGCTGTAGATATCAACAAAATATAATCTAAGTCTCAAAACATATTTAAACTAAGTGATTGGGATAGATCGGACAGGGCGCCGAGACAGTATAAATCACTTATGCCTAAATATATTATGAAGCATAGATTACACAAGCTCATAGCATAGCCGATTAGGCAAATCTAACATGTATCGGCTAGTACTCCGATACCACTTTATACAGAGATATTCCCATGAACAAAATATATTAAACAATCTGTCAAACTAGTGTTAAGATGATCCTAACCAGATTTGACAACAAGCTCAATATATTTTACTAAGTTAATATCTCGATATAAAGGGCAGATTTAATATATCAAGATAACAAGACAATTAAACCAGGTAAGGTCGGCTGAAACCCCGACGCTATCTCTATTAGTAATCATAGACAGGCTGGGGACTATGGTTCTAAACATGATTTAGTAGGTCAAACCTAACTGATGCAGCACCAAATATGTAAAGAAACACAATGCCTAGATGATCAAGTCGATGAAAACCTTTTCGAGATGGTAGATATATTGTGTAATCTAAACCAGCATCAATATATAACTCTATCGGCTAGTTTTCTGTAGAACAGTTATTAGCCAATCTGAGTTATATGCTGATATCAATCTAGATTATACAATATATATGATAACTCGACGATTTACACAAACAAGATTAGAGTGTCATGAAGATGGAAGCACTAATCCCGAGAGCGCAAGCCGCCATAACAAGTTTTACCTCTTGCTGGAGATCGAAACCGATGCAGCCCAACTCGAAAGCAAGAACTCGTCGAAAAAACGATGAAAGAGTAAAGGTGGCGATGCGCCGAAGTTGTTGTATTGATCTGTCCCTCTTTTTTACACGAACCTGGGCTTAATTTATACCCAGAACTCCACAATAAATCCTTATCGGACACGACCCCTATCTCTATTACAACTCACATTAAAGACAGTTTCCTAATACAGACTCTAACCGACAGTATCTACTAGGAAACTAACATTATATCCTAAGCAATAGATACAATTCCCTTCTTCGGACCCAATCCGTATATGGGAATCCTCATGAAGCTCACCAACCGACCCCGACAAAGACTCTGTTATCCTTTCGTCGGAATCGGCTACATCGGCTATCCTTGTCCGACTCTGTCTCAGCCGATGGTCACAATAGCCGATTCGGTCACCAGTCGATAGACACTGTAGCCGATTCGGTCACCAACCGATTCTTGCTCTGTTTTGGTAACCGCCAGCTTCCTCCAAACCCGCTTTGATTCTATCTTCAGATCTAATATTTGATTTACCAAATTTGGTCGTTAACACTTGGGGAATAACTCTGTGCTTCATAGCCTTTGCTATTTTGTCTTGCATATACTTTGTCACCACACTCCCAAATACAATGTTGTTATCAGGCATCGAAGGGGCAATTTTTTTGTATCTGTCTCTGAAGTATGCCTGAGTACCATGAAGGATAAATTCCACAATACCGACCAGTGGGAGTCCTCGCACTCCTCGCATCACCCAGTTGTACACCTCGGCCAGGTTGGTTGTCATTATACCATACCGAGACCCGTCAGTGTCATACAATAGAGACCACTTTTCTTTCGGTTCATTCTCTATCCACTGCGAGAAATTATGTATTGATGATGCCGACCTTCTTCTCATTGTTGGCGGGTCATCATGTAGTGGACCAAGAGGTACTGGAGGATCGTCATCCTGTGGCCGACGAGATTGCTCGTCGGTTTGCTTTGTTGTCAGCTCATCCAACCTCCTCCACAACTCATTGAATTTTTTCTCCTGATTTTGACCACATAACCTCTTAAATAGATCCATCAGGTGCGTGTTCTTGAATTGCTTGTAGAAATTGGCTCCCATATGACGCATGCACCACCTACTCCGAACATCATGCCACCTAGCTGGAAGTCCCCTCTCCAGCCAACCATTCTGCAGGTAGTCAATTGCCTTCAACATGCCCGCATGACGATCATGAATGAGGCAAACATTGGGCCTCATCCGCACGACTTGGCAGCGAACTCTCTCCAAGAACCAATACCAGCTTTCGGTGTTCTCACTCTCCACAAATGCAAACGCCATAGGTAACACCTGGTTGTTCCCATCGGCTCCAATTGCCGTCAGTATCTGACCTCTGTATTTGCCTGTCAGAAAGGTTCCATCTATGCACAACACAGGACGACAGTGCACAAATGCGTTGATGCAGGCACCCAGCGAGAAAAAGGCTCTTTGCAGCACGCTCTTGCTCGGGTCATTAGACGACGGAAAGGTCTGAATGTCATAATAGGTATTGGGGTTTCTCTGAGCAATGGTGCCTAACAGACGAGGCAAGTTATCATACGATGCTTCAAATGTGCCATACCTCATCTCCAAAATCTTTTGTTTCGCCCTCCATGCCTTGTGGTAGCTTATAGTGTACTTGAATTTGTTTTCAATGTGCCTAATAATGGAGCCCGGTTCAAAGTCAGTGTTACAAACTACATCGCTGTACATCTCACCGGCAACAAAAGCTGAGGTGATGTTGCGGTGATACTTATCAACCCCTGGCAACCAACATGTGTGGTCACCAACAATGCTCACTTTCCAATAGTCATTCCATTTTCCCTTATATGCATGAACGCGCCACGGACAATCATCCTTCGTGCACTTCACGTCATACACATAGTTCGTAGACTTCACAACCCTAAACTCTCTATGCAAGGAGACCGCCCAATACTTCACCGCCTCTTTCATGTCTTCCTTATGAGCATACCTGGCACCCTGGATTACCTCGTTATCCTTGTATTCAAAGAGTGCTTGCTGCCCCTCCGAGATAACAAGTTGAGAGAAATCATCTTTTGTCCAATCAATGAGCATTACATCTTCCTCCTCGTCCGATGATTCATCGCCCTCCGCCTGCTCATTTTCAGAATCTTCCCTCTTCATTTCCTCAACAATTGCTTCGATTCTCTCCCCCTCATCTGCCACGCCTATTGCCTCCTCCAACCTTGCTTCGTTACCCCCAGTTCGCATCGATGGTCCAACATTCTCCACAACATTGCTAGGACCTTCACCATCCTCTGTTTGCACTGTAACACTGCTATCGATTTCATGCAATGCCACAAAAATAACAAGGGGCTAAGACCTTTCAAAGGCCATCTCCACATAACGTCTCCAGGACTCTGTGTTATCTATAGGCATTAGTTCCCAATAATATCCTTCTGTTGCACGACTGACTACAACGGATAGGGACATTGTGTTCACTCTTGTATCCACTTTAAATCCACGTAGTAACCAACTATAGACTGACTCAAATGTTTTATCGGCTGGCCTATCGATGCCCTTCGATTTCATACTATATTCCGACAGATCAACACCATCTCGACCATATCTAACGTTGCCTTCACCGTGAACTATCTGAAATATGACCTTGCTTGCCATTATGCCTGATAAACAGTGCACAAATGAGTTTATTTCATACTACGAATATGTTGCCGAGATCATTCTGTGCCTAAGTTAAATTCTATAACATTATGTTCTCTGTTCTAGATTTTAAAATATATCGAATTGATTTTTTCATCTAGATGTACCGCCAATCGTACTTATTTTCTATATTTGTTCATCCAAATCGGTCAAATTACCTAAAATAAATCATGTCGTAATTCATAAATCAATAACTAAGTGCTACACATCCATTCAAATATTAAACAAAATTCTACGCAAAGAAATGTATACATACATAAGGACATATCCTACATATGTTCATTTAAATCGGTTTGTGCTAGGTCAAATTGACTAAAATAAATCATGCCCTAATTTTTAAATCCAGATTATAGTGGTACACAACTATTTAAATAACATACACATAGATCAGAATGTATTCTACGTAGGTTCATCTAAATCGGTACGTCCTAGGTCAAACTCCCTAAATTAAATCGTGCCCTAATTTATAAATCAATATCTTACTACTAAACAACTATTCAAATATTAAAAAAAAATTCTTTTCTTATAATATTCTACACAAAATAAATAACACAAACATATATACATCGAGATATTGTACTAACCTGCGATCGAGTACGCACACCGACAGGGCTTCGCCGCTCTCCTTCTTCTTCCTCACCCCTCCCTCTATTTTTTTCCTCGAGTTTCGACGGCTGCAAATGACGGCCGCGGAGTTCGAATGGCACTTTATAGGGGGAGGGCAAAAATCGCCCTCTGTAAGGGCGGCAAGGGGGCCGCCTGCAAAATTGCCAGGGCGGCCGCCCTTTTGCAGGCGGCCCCCTGTGCTACAGTAAAAAACGCCCTTGCCGAGGGCGGCAAGGGACTTTTTTGCAAAAAAGCCACGACGCGGCAGACGGCGCCTAACGGCCGTCTGCCACGTCGGAAAAATCGCCCTCTGGAAGGGCGATTTTTAAAACTCGCCCTCCCAGAGGGCGAGAGGAGATTATTTTTGCAATATTTTGAAACCTAAAATTATTTTTGCAAATCTTTAAAAAATAAAAATCAAAAATGATAAAAATTCTAGAGAATTGTAGGAGTTCATTCCTCTCACTTCCCAATTCCTATACCAAAATCCTTTTATACTATTTTTCCCCTAGTTTTCAGCTTCCAATTTATCCTGAAAATGTAAAATCATAAAATGTAGAAATGTTTGCAACATCATCTATACATATATAGTTGCATGTGTCATGAATATCTGAAAAAAAAGTTGCATATAAGATAGTACAAGATGGAAGAACAACCCTTTTCTCAGTCAGGTAACACAAATGGTAATATGGCATAAAAAACATACGTTCGAAACTCATAGGTCAATGACTCAACTATACAAAAGGTATCCTCGTTTTCAGGCAATCATGGATTCAAAAATGTTGAAAGGTATAAAAACTATTCTATTCTACATGATTTTTTACTTCTTTAAACGTTCCTTGTGGTGGTGAGTCTGCCTCACCGCCACCCCCCACTGACAGTTGGGCACCACAAAGCTTAGATCTAAAGTTATGAAGGCTTGGAGCAGTTTGGGAAATTCGAATCTGAAGTTCGTCTTTGTTTCTCTTTTGTGAAATTTTTTTGAGGGAAGCAAGTTCTTCCTTGTTCTTTCTGCATTTTCTTTATTCGCTTTGTTACATCGATTGAAAAATTGAATCCTCCCGACATCGTCATCTTCACCTTCCTCCGCATCGCCGCCGAAGCCCAGGCCATCTTCCTCTGCCGATCGTGAAGGAATCTTTTTGAAGCTAATTTGTATCTTAGCGTAGATACTGTTATAAAAATATATACACAATGAAGATATGATTTTTACGTGAAAAATCCTTATAGGAAAAAATCACGGACATCGATCGGCAATGATCACTATTGAGGGGTCAATGGAAGCGTCACCCTCTTCCCGTACAGCTTGCAAGAGTATAAGAGATAAAAGGAAAGACTCATAATATAAAACGATATAGAATCCTACTAGAAAACTAATCCGAATATATTATAGGCCTAAATTCGAATCACATATTTAACAATCTTTACCTTAAGACGAGTTTTTTCTTGTAGCATAAAAATCATCAATCATCAAAAAATATCTCATGTAAGTAAAATCATCGCGTGCCAAATAGTCTCTAGGACTATACTGTAACACCAACCAAGCTTGAGCAAAACTCAAACTTAATGACAGTAACTGGCTTTGTCATCATATCAGCTGAATTATCATGAGTACTTATCTTACATACCTTGACATAACCTTCAGCAATCACACCTCAAATAAAGTGATATTTCACATCAATGTGCTTAGTTCTCTCATGGAACATCTGATCTTTTGTAAGGCATATTGCACTTTAATTATCGCAAAACATATTAATGCAAGACGTAACTCTACAAAGCTCGGTGTACAAACCTCTAAGCCAAAACATATTAATGCAAGACGTAACTTCACAAAGCTGGGCGTACAAACCTCTATGCCATATACTTTGCTTCAATAGTAGATAAGGCAACAGTTACTTGCAAATTTACCTTTCAACTAACAGCACTACTTTCAATAGTGAAAATATAACCTGTGAGCGATCTTCTCCTATCCAAATCTCCAGCAAAATATGAATCTACATAACCGACAAATCCATCTCTAGAACTTCCAAACTGCAAACAAGCACTAAAAGTACCACGTAGGTATCTAAAAATCCACTGAACTGCTTTCTAATGCTCTTTGTCAGGATTAGTCATATATCTACTGACAACACTCAATGTATGTGATAAGTCAGGATGAGAACATACCATAACATACATAAGTGAACCAACTGCACTTGAATATGAAACTCTAGACATGTACTCAACATCATAATCTAACTGTGGACGTAAATCTGAAGATAATCTGAAATGTGCAGCTAAAGGTGTACTCACTAGTTTTACATCATGCATATTGAAACGACGAAGAACTTTTTAATATAACATTTCTGACTAAGATATAACTTGTCAGACTGTTTTTCTCTAGTAATTTTCATGCCAAGAATTTTTTTCGTTGCACCCAAATTCTTCATCTCAAACTCACTACTCAATTGTGCCTTCAACTTTGCTATCTCTGATTTATCTTTTGCAGCAATCAACATATCATCAACATAAATAAGCAAATATATAGCTGAATGATCAACAATTTTGAGATAAACACAGCTATCAAAATTGGATCTTCTGAACTTCTGAGAAAGCATGAAAAAGTCAAATCTCTTATACCACTGTCTAGATGACTGCTTCAACCCAAAAAGAATTTCTTCAACCTACAGACTAGGTTCTCTTTTTCAGGAACAACAAAACCTTCAGGTTGCTTGATATAAATGTCCTCTTCTAACTCATGTAAAAATGCAGTTTTAACATCTATTTGCTCTAATTCATAATCATGCATTGCAATAATACTGAGTAAAATGTGAATTGAACTATGCTTCACAACAGGGGAAAAAACATTATTGAAATCAATATCTGAAATCTGGCTATAACTTTTAGCAATTAACCTTGCTTTGTATCTTGCCTCATCAGTTGGAGATATACCTTCCTTTCTTTTGAAGATCCACTTGCAACGGATAGGTTTCTTCTCCTTTGACAATTTCACCAATTCCCAAGTACGATTCTTTTCAAGCGACTCTATCTCATCATGCATAGTAGTTATCCATCTATTGCAATCATCAGAAACAATAGACTCAGAATATGAAGAAGGTTTTGCATTACCTTCGATTTTCTCTGCCATACTCAAAGCATAAACAACTATATTCACTTCTTCAATATATCTTCGAGAGAGTTTAATATTTCTTTTGGGCTTATCTCTTGCAATAGAATGTTTTGGCGACTGGTCAACAGTAGAAGAATCTGAATCTTCACTAACAGGTGCATCTTGGTTAATAACAATATCTTTTTTTCTGGTATATGCCTTGAACTGATCAAGTGCTCCACCTGCATGCTTGCTTTCTGCTGACTCTCAACAGGAACATTAGTAGAAGGTTTGTCATGTAACATAGTTGATTCATGAAAGACAACGTTTCTACTAATCACAACCTTTCTAATTTCAGGACACCATAACTTATAGCCTTTCACACCAAACGGATAACCAAGAAAAATGCACTTAATAGATCTAAGCTCCAATTTACCGTTATCAACATAAGCATAAGCAGTACAGTCAAATACTCTTTAAGTCTAAATAATTTGCTGGGGAACCAGACCATATCTCAATTGGAATCTTCTTATCAATGGCATAACTGGGTGACCGATTAATAAGATAACAAGCAGTGGAAACGACTTCTGTCCAAAACTGTTTAGACAAACCTGCATTAGACAACATACAATGGACCTTTGATATAATTATTCTGTTCATACGGTTAGCTACACCGTTTTGTTGAGGTATATGAGAAATGGTGTAGTGACGTACAATGCCTTCAGACTTGCAATATGATTTAAATATCTTATAACAGAACTTCATGCCATTGTCGGTACGAAGTATTTTTCACCTTTCTTTCAGTTTGTCTTTCAACCATAGTCTTTCACTCTTTAAACATATCAAAAGCTTAATATTTGTGCTTCAAGAAATAAGACCAAACTTTTCACGAATAATCATCAACGATAGTCATTATATAACAAGCATCTCCAAAAGATGTCTTACGAGTAGGCCCCCATAAATCAGAATGCACATGATCAAGAATACCTTCTGTAGTATGTGTAAATGTGTTGAACTTTACCCTCTTATGCTTGCCAAAGATGCAATGCTTATAAAATTTCAGCTTCCCAATGTCTTGTCCATCTAGCAATCCTTGCTTGCTCAATTATGTCAAACCAATTTTACTCATATGCCCAAGACGCATATGCCAAAGATTAGTAGCATCGGAATTAGATAATGAATCTGAAACTGCAGCAATATTACCTAATATAGTTGTACCTCGCAGATGGTACATGTCGGTAGTTTTAATATCAACTTTCATCCCAACAAATGAGCCCTTGGTCACCTCAAAAATTCTGTCTCCACCAGAATGTTTGTACCCTTTGCGATCAAGAGTAGTTAAACAGTTGAGACTTCTCTTCAAATTTGGAATATGTCGCACATCTGATAATGTTTTGACACAGCCATCAAACATCTTGATCTGAATTGTTCCAATACCTGTAACCTTGCATGGTGTATTATCATTCATTAACATAGTACCACCTTGCACAGCTTCATAGGTGGCAAACCAATTCCTGTTCGGACACATATGATAAGTGCAAGCAGTATCAAGGATCCACTGGTCACTAGTTTGTACACAACCAGCATAAGCAACAAGCAATTCTACACCAGAATTATCATTAGTAACAACTGCGGCTTTACCTTCCTCTTCTTTATTACATTTCGGTCTATAACTTCCGTTTTTCTTATCTTTGTTCTGTAGCTTCCAACACTTAGAGATATCATGTTCATCTTTCTTGCAGTATTTGCATGACTTATACATGCCTTTGAACTTTGATCTCCCATGGTAGCTACTTGAACTTTTATCTCTTGATTGGTTCTTTGTGTTCTTCTTCTGTTGCCAGTCCCGAACTGCCAAACCTTCTGCTTGTGAACTTGAACTTTCAGAGGGTACCATCTTCTTCATCTTTTCTTTGACATGCAAAGCTTCATAAACTTCCTTCAAAGTTAAAGTATCACGACTATAAAGAATAGTATCTCTGAAATTTGCATATGAGCTAGACAATAAACACAATAGAATAAGGCTTAAATCCTCCTCATCATACTTAACCTCCAAAGACTCAAGGTCAGCAATAATTTCCTTGAAAGTGGAGAGATGATCCATCACGGACTCATCATTTTACTGGTTAGATTATTTGTCATGCAAATCTGTTTCAGCTTCAACCACAGCTCAGCGGTTGTCTTCTCCTTAAGCACCTACTGCAAAATATTGTTAGATAGATAAAGATGAATATATGTCATAGCCTTACGATCCATTTTCTTGTCATTGTTGGACCAATCCTAAGTCCTCTTGTCAAATCCAAATAGCACATCATCGAGGTCTTGCTGTGCAAGAACGGTTCGCATCTTCACTTGCTATAGTGAGAATCTTGTGTCTTGATTCGAAAGTGATAGATCATACTTTAAACTCGCCATGAGAATAAATCATGAATCTGCTAGTAAAAAATTGATATAAACCTAGCAGAAACACGAACCATTGGTACACTTCTTGGGTGCACAAAGCAATGATCTGGAAACCTTTTGGTACACAAGTGTGTGGACGTAGCAATTTCTAATCGTGAAAATTAATTCACATGAACAGTAAACAAGGCTAAGGGCATATTTTGATTTTTCCTTCCTTGGTCAACATGCGCCGTTGCTTTTCAATAGTAGATGGATGGCTTCTGCGTTGCTTCTGCTTTTCTTCCGATGTGTGTGTTGCTGTTGTTTGCATTTTTTTACCTCGGCAGATATGCACGCTTTGCCAGATGCTGCTCGGAATCGACGAAATGACTCAGCTTCAGACTGCCAATCCAAGCTCGCCAGATAGCTCGACAACGACGATGAACACGTCCAACGGCCCGGGTAATAAATCGATCTCCAATACTCTGATATCATTTGTTATAAAAATAGATACACAACAAATACACGATTTTTACGTGAAAAATCCTTACGAGAAAAAACCACGGACGCCAACCGATAATGATTATTATTGAGGAGTTGATTACAAACTAGGAGAATAACAATTGGAACGTCACCCCCTTTCCGTACAGTTTACAAGAGTATATATAGAAGATAAAAGAAAAGACTACTAATAAAAAACGACATGAAATCCTACTAAGAAACTAATCCGAATATATTGTAGGTCTAAATTCAGATCACATAGTTAACACATACTTCAGATCATGATTCATCTAGCTGCTCCATATCATCATAATTCATGATGAAATATAATTTATACAGATGTTTGATTTATTCGCCATTTTTTAATAAGTACGATGTTCCTGCTGTCAAGAAGCTAGATGGATGATATTCACTTCCTTCTAAAATGTTCTTATTAATTTCCATTTTTGGATTAGAGAAGAGAAGAATGACAACTCTCATGCATTACAATGGATTGGTGGGCGGTCTGGTGCTCCACGGGCAGATGTGTGCAAATCAAGGTGGATGGAGCAGAAGCTTTTATAAATTTTGTTTGCTTGTAATGTTGCCAGTTCGAGTAGAGACATATGATTGCAAAGTTGTTCGTTACTACTCTCTCTTTGTTTTATATTATAAGTTATTTGACTTTTTTAATCAAAATTTTTTTAGGTTTGATCAAGTTTATAGAAAAAATTAACAATATTTATGACACGAAATTAGTTTCATTAAATTTAACATTGAATATATTTTGATACAATGTTTGTTGTATTAAAAATGTTACTATATTTTGTTATAAACTTATAAGTTTGACTTTAAAAAATCAAATAAATTATTATATAAAACGGAGGGAGTAGTACTGAAAGAGCTGTTGCGTTAAGAATACTAACGAGAACTTCTTTCTCGAACGTTCACTACCTTTGCATATACCATACCAGGAGTGCAGTGCTCTTTCTTTATTTCTATACCTAATAAATAAAAAAATTCATTAGGCTTCCGTTCGTCCGTTTCGTCCGTCGTCCGTCATTTGATTTCGAATCCATCTTTAAAAAAAATCCTCGAGCTAGATCCCCAAATCAATCAATCAACGGACAACAAAAACATCACAAAAAGCCAAATTTAATTTAGAACTCATGAATTTGATCGCCAATAAACCGAATCAACATCCAAAATCAACAAAATCCTCAAAATATTCACAAATCAAACTGTCGCCATGCCGGAGAGAACCGCCGTTGGCTCTACGTAGGGGAGGTGAGGGGGCAGCTGGAGAGGGACGGCAGCTGCTGCCACCACGCCTGGGAGGGAAGTAGCCGCTGCTGCCACACCGGAGAGGGGGAGCAGCAGCCGCAGTCGACTCCACGTTGGGAAGGTGAGGGGACAGCTGGGGAGGGAAGGGGCAGCTGCTACCACCACGCTGGGGAGGGAAGAAGTCACCGCCGCTGCCACCACGCCGGGGAGGGGGAGCAACAGCAGCTGCCGTCGGCTCCACGTTGGAGAGGGTAGGGGGCAGCCGAGGAAGGGGGAGTAGTCGCTCGCCACGCCGGAGAGGGGGAGCAGCAACAGTCGCCACCGCTGCCGCTACGTTGGGGAAGAGAGGGGGAGCAGCCTCCGCCGCCGCTTAGGATTTGCGGAGAGGGAGCGGGCGAAGTGGGAGAGGCAGCTCGCGGTGGGGAAGGGAAGAGGAAAGCGAATTTAGGGTTAGGGTTCACCAGCGGTTTTGATTGATTCGATTCGGAATCAATCTGAGCCGTTGATCAAAATGAACAGCTCAGATCGATCCAGCGTTGGGCCGGCCTCCCTCCTCGGGGCGCAACCCTGCTGGGCCGCGCGTGCGAATGCCCTAGCAGGTCGACGAGTCCAAAGAGGCATTTTTTTCCTTTTTTTGAACTTTCTTTATTTCTTTAGGAATATATTTTCTTAAAGGCTCATATCATGAAAAACTTGTGAAATCATTGTTATGATTAATATTTTGTGATGAACAATTGGCTTCACAAATGATTTATTCGATAAATTGGTTTGAGAATATTTGTGGATGTTGGTGTGAGTGCGTGTGACTATTGTGAGTCAGGTTGTGATATATGTGCCCAGAAACAGTTGTGTCTGATTGTGTGCAGAAGTCTTGGAGATCAACTTCGGTCAATGGTGGGATCGAGACTAGACTCAGGGAGAAGTTGAGATCCAAACAGTCAAGGATACCGGGTGACGAAGTTAGATACAAGATGGCACACGATGGATGAACATCATGTGGGAGAGATCTTCGCAATGGGCTTCACGAGGTGTGCGTGCAAGCGTTGGTGTTCGTGAAGAAAAGAGAGAAAAATTGAAAAGGAGTATATGGTTGCTATAGTACTTGAGGTAGTGTAGCATGGCAGTATTGCATGCATGCATGCGTGATGTATGAGTGCCGATGCATGATGCGACCGGATTGTTTGAGAGAGTTTGAGAGAATTATAATTTGGTAAATTATAATTTGATTTGGAAAGTGAGGGTTTGAGTCCTAGTGGAACTAGGAGTTCTACTCCTACTAGGAGTTGTACTCCTACTTTGAGTAGGAGATTTTAGGTATAAATAGGCGAGGGGTTGAAACTAGAAATATATCGATTTTTTGGGAGAGAAAAGTTAGGATTTACTTCTATGTTTCAATCTAGTTCGAGAGATGAGAGATGAGTGCTTTAGATGCACTTTGTAAACACATATTGATGTAATAAAGTTGATTTACTTTCAAGAGTTCGTCGATACGTGTTTTCTCTGGTTCTCGATGGTTTGACCGGCGACGACATGGCGGTTTGACCGGTGCAACTTCATCAGGTTAGAGGGTAAACTTTTATTTTCGCTAAAAGTTTTGGTTTTGGTTTTTCCTACCATTCACCACTCTTTGGTAGGTTTGTTTGATCTTGTTCGAACCTACAAAACTGAACCCTAATTATCTAATATTTTTATATTTGTTATAATTTTAGTTTATCCATTGTAACGCACGGGTATTTTTTCTAGTAAAAACTTAATTTGATAAGCTCACATAATCAACACTCCATATTTTATCGGGGGAATCGATAGGCAAGGTGAACAATAATTTCGGGGAATTTCTCGATCGACCTCTCTCATTTCAGAAGATGTGTACAGAGGGTTAAAGAAAAACTCATCCAAAGCGCAATTGATAGAGATATAACTAAATGCTTAATTAGCTGTAGCACCGTCATGACTTGTTTAGTCACAGCATCGACGTACTGATCTCACACTAGCTTCAACCTTGTAATTCAGTATGTCCACAAAAGGTGGAAGAATTTGAAGGATTTCTTCGGTTTATATCCAGCAGATTAGCCAGACAAGACTGCTGATTTATGGATTCGTGGAGACATTGACTAAAGAGATATATCTCCCATTCAAGCCATCATGATCA
The DNA here is from genome assembly GCA_008326285.1 of Oryza officinalis. NCBI lineage: Eukaryota > Viridiplantae > Streptophyta > Magnoliopsida > Poales > Poaceae > Oryza > Oryza officinalis. The sequence continues at coordinate 7,723,714 of BDMV01000012.1, read as the reverse complement.
TGAGAAGATCAATCTCCCTCACACACATACGTTCCACTGAATTGTGTGCACGTTAGCATATACGGACCATTTGTCAAATAACATGTCAAATAAATATAGACCATTTGTCAAATAACATGTAAATACTCTACATACAAGAAAATATTGCCATAAAAAAGGACACAATCCACAAACCTTTCCCTTTTTGAGAGCACTTGAACTCCTTCTGCATTTGTTAGACTTAGCCCACTTACCGTAATCCGTTTTTACTTTTCGCTGCATTTGTCAGAATTTTTATATATTTGTAAGACGTTGATATGTATGTCAGCTTTATCGTTTGTGTATCCTGGTCCGTCCTAGACAGGGGTTAATGCACATTCTAATTAGAATTTTGGTTTGTGAATTACTGGGCGTGACACGAGCTCCCTACCTTCGCACGTTGACTGAGCTTCCTCTGCAACCACGCGCCGACCTCCCTTTCTCCGTGGCTGCGCCCGACAGAGCTCCCTATCGACCGCACGCATATCATGCTCCACGCCTGCACCCGCGCTCGGGCCTCCCACCCCACCGTGAGCCGGGCCACCGGCGCTGCTCTACATCCGCCCGCGCCACCGCAAGAAGACCCTAGCACACCTATGTCCTGCTCGTGACGAAAATGCCAATAAGGGAGAGGAAAACTCCATCCACTTTTATTTTCTTTCACAAGGGCATTTTAGTCATTTTATGTTGTAAATGCATACACTCCAAACATTTAGTTAGGAAAGGGTCAGACAGCAGGTTCGTTACGTATAGTTAGGAAAGGGTTAGACAGTAGGTTCGTTTTTTTAAAATTAGAGTCAAATAAGCAAAGTTGACAAAACAGGATCAAGCTGATAGTTAGCCAATAGAATAAGATCAAAATCATAAATATCCCTATTTAAAAACATAAATTTCTATAATCTTGTCTGCCACAACCAAATTTGATGTTAGAATTTACTCTCTGCCGATGAATATTTCACTTTGTTGACTTCGAACCTAACATCTAGCACTATTTAACTACAATTTATTTTGATGTGACTTTGAATATAAATTTATGATATTATTTTAGTTATTATGTTTATCCATAGATGATGATATTTCAATGTATGATTTACTTCGGCCATTTGAAACAATTTGTTTGATTGCGGTAAAGCGACCATGGTGTGACAGCCAACCACACAAGCCAACAATGCGATATGTCAAGACGCCGTAAGTAATTTTTTCATTACAATGCACAGATATTTTTACTAATAATATTATATTTTAAAACTTAAGAAGTTACAACACACGGACAAATATTACTAATAATATAATATTTTAAAACCAAAGAAATAATAATAATAATAATAACAACAACAACAACAACAACAACAACAACAACAACAACAACAACAACAACAACAACAACAACAACAACAACAACAACAACAACAACAACAACAACAACATGTACTATCTAATTAACAGGGGTTAGCTCAGGTGCCTGATCTTGAAAATCATATGTGTTCTTTCGCTTCCAAATATACCAACAACCAATCATTAATATCTCCAAGAAACTTTTCATTCTAAACCGCAATCTTGCAAGAAAAATCATTTGATAGAAAGACAATGATGTATTGTAATATATATTAGATGAAACCCCGCACGTTGTTACGAGAGTTCTATGTTATGATAATAGTATAAATAACATGTAAGATAGCTACACGAAATAACTTTATATACTTTATATATTTTGTTTATCTTTGATACACGAAATAACTTTATATACTTTATATATATTGTTTATCTTTGATCGATCATGTAAAGAAGAATTATAAAGTACTAAGATGATGCGGTTTATAATAATTTAAATCATACACAAATAGACTTTTCAAAAGAAAAACTAAGATGATATGTCTCACCGTCAGAAGAAAGAAGGGAGATAATATAGATTAATCATCTAAAAATAAAACACAGGTGATACTATTTTATAAGAGAAGGAAAGAAGAGAAAGATAATTTGGACCATAGATCAATCATCCAAGGGTTAGTAATATTTAAGATAATGTGGCTTAATGAGAGAAGAAAGAAATAGCATTAACTATATTTAATATTTAATGAGGATGAGATTCGGCTTTCTCCGGCAGGCTTTACTAAAGCCACATTCAAAAAAGGGATGCATTCTTGCTTTCCTATATTCCCAGTTTTACAAAGTGCACATGACAAATCTGCATCTTGAGGAGCATGGTGCTTATGATCCAACATAGTCTCTGCTTTCATGGGAAGTACTCGATTTTAAAAGTAGATTCCTGAATCTTATGGTTGAATGCTATTGTTGTGGTTAGAAACAGCGATCATCGTTTTCATGTGATTTGTTAAAAAATGATGATATTTTGCTGAAATTTCACTTAGGAAACGGTTAGCCACAATCCATGTGGTCGTTGAATATATTTTACTTTTTTCATGATACAAACACATATTATGATCCAAGTTACACAAACCACAAGGATTTTGGCATTTGACATAAAACCCCGATATTATGGTTATAAAGTTTAACCAAACTAGACCGTCAAAAGTGCATGTAATATTTATATGATGGATAAAACGCTCATAAATTTGAGATGTGATTGTCTAACTCAAAAGTGTGATAGATAAAAGTTAAAATGATCAATAGTGTGGTTTTGTGTGTTTGATTTCATTCGAATTAAATATTACTAAAATTAGCAGGCGTTGTTTTCAAATGCAAATAATATTTTGCTGCCCCATATACGGCTCTGTGATGTGTGAGTCTAGAAAATTCTGATATCGTAATATTCAAATATATTTAATATTGGACGTATTTTGTTCTATATTTTGAGTGGCATTATACGTTCAAACGGATTTTGAATATGGCGTATTATTTGGAAAAATATGAGCTGACAAAGATTATATGGAGAGAAAATCAGCAAGTGCTGGAAGTTGGATGCTTTATTAGTTTGCTGTTTCTGATAATCACGTTATCAAGTGTTCAACTGATCATCTGTATCTTTAACGTGGAGGTATTAATTGCAAACGCGTGTGATTAAGGGACCCACGCTGGCATACACACTGATCAGGTTTGTACGTCCATTATCTGGATATTTGGACGTGATCAAATTAAGGGTTTACGCGTGATTAACCGCTGGATTAGCACCAGAATCTCCAGCCGCAGGAGCTGGCTCTCTAGCGTGCCACTCGCAAGTCTCTTATTATAATGCCAACCGTTGTGTTCTTCGCGCGCATGGATGGTGATCGGACTGCCTAGCTAGATCATAGCTAGATCAAGGTTGATGATATATACGTTGACGGAGGGTTAGCTTTTCAACGGAGGACAAAGAGGATCTCCTTTGTGAGTTCGGCTGAGGACGCAGGGTAAAATTTTTTCTCGCCTGATCATAAAAGTGAGAGACAAACGTTTATACAGGTTTGGGCCGCTGAGAAGCGTAACACCCTACTCCTGTGTGTGATGAATATGCGACTGGAATATCAGGGAATACAAGTGTTTGCTCTCCCTTTCTATCCTGTCTATCTGTTCTTTTTCTCCTCTTCTCCTCAGGCCTGAGCCTCCTTTTATATCTCAAGGGGCTACCACATAGGCCAAATGACTGTCTAAAATAGAAGAAAAATATTCTTTTATATTTAATGGTTATCTTATTGCTTGACTCGGAAGCCACACGCTCAGTCGCTGCAGCATGGCCCTCGCCCGGTTAGGCGGCTGACACGGGGGACGCCTATGTCAAACTCCATTAAATGCAGGCCCGTCCTAAGGGGGGTGCAGTCTGTGCGACGCCCATGAGCCCATGAGGCTGGGGGCCTATGAGTGTACCCATGTATAGTAGATGTATTCACAAGCCTCAGCCCAGTCCAGCCGGCAGGTGTGCAGTTTGATCGCGGCGACGCGGCCGCTTCGTATTCGCATCGCGACTCCGCTTCGACGGTTCCTATTCGTGAATCGTGTCTTCGCGTCGGTGTTTAGGGCACAAGCGACGGAGCGCGAAGGCCTGCGAGCGGCCGAGCGCGGCACAGGTGCAGCTGTCCGGCGTGGCGGTGACGCGGTGTCCGTGTCCGGCGACCTACATACAACGGAGAACAACTGCGGCGTGGTTCCTGCTATTTCAGAATTCAGAGTAGTGCACGCCTGCACGGCACGGACGTCCTGCCCTCTGCTCTGCGGCTCTGCCCTGCCTCTGATTGTTTGATTCTTGTTTCTTGATTGTTGGCATCGGCAAGTGAGGTACTAATTACTGAACTACTGTACGTGTACGTCTGTCATATTTCATTGCAATCACTGATTTATCAGTTACAATAGTTGGTTTATCAATTACTGAACTACAGATTGATTGATTGGTTGATTTCTAATTCAATATTTTTTTAACATGTTAGATGTTGTCAAAGAAACATAAGTCTGGTGCTCAGAAAAGGAAAGCAAAAAAACAAGAAGCTCAATTCAAAGAATCGCAAAAGGGTGCCATACATAAGTTTTTTCCAAGTTCAAGAAATGCCGAAGTCAGTCAAGATCAGAGGCAGGAAGATGATCAACCAATAATGGCACAAGCTCATGGCAATGATGGTGGTACAGACGAGCAGATTTTAGATGCACAAGCTAATGCCAATGAAGGTGCTACAGGGGAGGAAAATTTAGATGAGCCAGAGGAAAATTTAGATGAGCCAGCTGATGCTAATGAGGACATTTTGGGATCAGGTGAAAATTTGCAGCCTTCGGATGATACAGAAAATATATATATTGATGAACAATCAATGTTGACAATCTTTGATCCTAGGACATGGAAAAATCTTGACAATATCAAAAGGGATATCTTAATTGAGAAAGGGCCTGTGAGAGAGATGGATTTACAATTTCCTAGTGATCCTAGTAATAGGCGTTTTTCATATGCTTACTACTCCAGAAGGTTAACTAATGGAGAGGTTGTTGATAGGAAGTGGCTAGTTTACTGTAAACATGTGGACAAGGTCTTTTGTTTTTGCTGCAAGCTATTCAAATCAAATCAGAACAAGGCTTTGTTAGCAAATGATGGAGTGAAGGACTGAAAGCATTTGAGTGAAAAACTAAAACAACATGAGAACAGTGTGGAGCATCTGACAAACATGAATACATGGAATGATCTTCGGATTAGATTGAGCAAAAATAAAACAATTGATGATGAAATGCAGCGGGAAATTGCAAAAGAGAAGGAGCGTTGGAGACAAGTTTTGGTAAGAATAATTTCTGCTGTGAAGTTTCTTGCTAAACAAAATCTAGCCTTTCGAGGAACAAATGCAAAACTTTATCAATCAAATAATGGTAATTTCCTAGCCACAGTGGAAATGATTGCTGAATTTGATCCTGTCATGCAAGAGCATATTAGGCGTATTCATAATAATGAAATCTATCATCATTATCTTGGCCCTAGGATACAGAATGAGTTAATTGCTATGCTTGCTGATGCTGTGAAAAAACATGTCTTAAAGATCATAAAAGATGCCAAGTATTTCTCTGTTATCTTGGATTGTACCCCAGATGTGAGTCATGAAGAACAAATGACACTAATTGTGCGGTGTGTTAATATATCAAGTGCCATGCCAAGAGTAGAGGAATTTTTTCTAGAGTTCTTAAAGGTTGATGACACATCGGGATTGGGGCTTTTTAATGTACTGTTGGATGCATTGCAGTCTATTGATTTGAACATTGATGATGTGAGAGGTCAAGGGTATGATAATGGTTCCAATATGAAGGGAAAATATCAAGGTGTGCAGGCACGTATGCTTGAAATTAATCCAAGAGCATTGTATATGCCATGTGCATGTCATAGTCTGAACCTTGTTCTTTGTGATATGGCAAAATCTTGTAGAAGAGCTATTACATTTTTTGGTGTCATACAGCAGATATATGCATTATTTGCACGCTCTACTAAAAAGTGGAACATTTTGACTGATCATATTGAGAGATTCACTGTCAAACCCTTGTCTGATACTCGTTGGGAGAGTCGAATAAAGAGTGTGCAACCTATTAGGTATCAAGCCTCTCAAATAAGATCAGCTTTGAAGGAGGTGCAAAGAACTTGTACCGACGACTTCAAATCAGTGAGTGAAGCTGGATCATTGGTAACCACTATTGAGAATTTTGAATTTTTAGTTGGTATGGTTATTTGGGAAGATATTTTATCTATTATCAACATGGTTAGCAAAAAGTTACAGTCTCCAATTATGTGCTTGGATAGTACTTTGAAACAGATAGATGGGGTCATATCATATTTTAAGAATTACAGAGAAACGGGCTTAAGTGCAAGTATTGAGACTGCAAAATCCATTGCATCTAGTTTGAATGTGGAGCCAATATTTCCTACAAAACGTAAAGGTAAAAGGAAGAAGCAATTTGATGAACAAGATGATGAAACTGAAGAATTACAACGGTCAGCTATAGATGACTTCAACGATGAGTACTTCCTAGTTATTGTTGATTATGCAATTGTTTCATTGACTAGTCGATTTGATCAGCTGAAGGAATTTGAGAAAATATTTGGTTTCTTATTCAATTCGGAGAATCTAAGGTCGTTGGATCATAGTGGTCTACGAGCCTGTTGCATAGCTTTTGTGAATAAATTTTCTCATGACAACATGTCTGATGTTGAGTTAGAAGATTTGTTCTCTGAGTTGAAAGTGTTACAAGTAACTTTGCCAGATCAGTTGATGTCAGCATTCGAGATTCTTCACTTTGTTAAAGTTGTAGATTGCTATCCAAATGCCTCTATTGCATATCGGATTTTGTTAACTATTCCAGTGACAGTAGCATCAGTGGAAAGAAGCTTCTCCAAATTGAAGCTATTGAAAAATTGTTTGAGGTCAACTATGCTACAGGAAAGATTAAATGGCTTGGCTATGTGCAACATTGAAAAGGATATTTTAGATACAATTGATCTTGATAGTGTTCTTGAAGATTTTGCATCAAGAAATGCCCAAAGACGCTTTTTTAAAAAGCACTGAAGCACTATAGTTTTATTCGAGGTAACCATCATTGTTATTTTGCTGTTTTTTTATCTTATTTGCTATTACTTTTTCAAGAAGAATTAAATATATGCTATAAGTTATCTCTTACCAATAATATTATATACTTTAATCGTTATATTAAAATATTAGATTGTCGGGCCCTTAGTGCCTTACTGGCCCAAGGGCCCATGAAAATCGTGGGACGGGGCTGATTAAATGAATAAAGACTTCTGTGTTCCGTTCACATCGGGAATCAGAAACCATCAGACTGGAGTTGGCATACCAACTCCGGCCAAGGGACGAGAGGTAAAAGGCTCTCATCAGTCTAATGGGACGGGGCAAAGCATGCTGCACGCCGCCTGACGTGCGGATAGCGTGCAGGCACCCTGCCGTCGTCTCACCCGTGATCTAACCGGTCGTAGACTAGCCACGCACGTCACACGTCGCATTAAATGCGGCGTGGTGCACTCACCTGAGCCGCCATTAATGCGGTTAGGTGGGCGCTGGTGACGCTCACCTAACCTCGCACACGTAGCACAAGCGCGGAGGGGGTCGGGACAATCAGACCCTCGGGGAAGGACTGGGAGCGGCCCGACCCTCGGGGGGACTAGGGAGGGCAGCCGCCACGTTACCCTCGGGCCCGATCCCTTCTCAGGGGGACGCCACGTGGATGCAAGGGGCCGCCCATCCCTTTGACTTAGTACCCCCGGACCCGTATCACCAACATATATACTACCTTCATTCATTTTAAAACGTACGACGTCGTTAATTTTTCATACAACATTTAATCATTTGTCTTATTCAAAAATTTATATAAATGTTATTTATTTTATTACGACTTGTTTTACATCAAATAAAATATAATCTTAACTTATAATTTTACATATTTATACTAAATTTTTAAATAATACGAATGGTCAGATGTTAAACCAAAAATTAATAGTGTTATATATTTTAAAAAGGATAAGGATGTAGTATGATCCAATTGGAGAAAATTAAGCCTCCTCTCCTTGGATCGATTCGGTGGTTTTTTCGTGGTGTGATCGATCGATGTGTAATGGCGTGAATTAAACCGTAGTGGTATAGAGCAAAGCAAGGATTTTGCTACCTCAACCATCTGTTCTCTCTCCAATTAAAAGGTGAGAGGGGGATGAAATTAAGGATAGCTTAGTAGCTAACTTATGCATTTGTCCTAATGCGAGAATCAAGTGGGTCTCCGAGTAAAATGTGAGAAACGAAAGATCATTCTCTCAAAGTTTTGCGCGAAGCCGAAGAATAGAACCCATTCACGAAGAAGCACAAGTTATGTGCTGGTAAAATCATGAATGCATGACTTTATTCATCTGGATTTGAATTTTGAATTTCACGAATATTGATCATATGTAGGTGGGATTTTAATATAATTTTAATGAGATCAAAGATATACCGCTGAATTTTGTCTTAAATTAATTGAACATGTTTGATTTGATGGTGTGTATGCGTCTGCAGTGCAGTGTGAATCTAGAATCCATTCAAGAGGGCAACCTAAAGTTCTTTTATCTCTCAACCGGACATGTTTTGGGTGCCTTGAGCCGTTCATCCTCGTCACCTCCATGGCTCCATGCCCAAGTCAACGAAAACTTATATGGGCCATACATGATTGTGAATCAATATATGGCCAGAAAATTATGGGCTGCATGGGCGCCGCAATCCTATCATGGGCCGGAAGTTCTGCTAACCAAAAATGGGCCGCACGTACACGTTCCGACCCAAGTAACATCCGGCCCAATTAAGTACGGGCCAAAGTGGGCCGAGATCATCCTTCCTATTTAATATGGGCCACAATCTGGACTAACTTAGGGCCCCTTTGATTTTAAGGAAAAACATAGTAATTTTGAAGGATTTCAATCCTATAGAAAAAATTCCTATGAATGTCCTTGAAACAAAGGATTGAATCCTACACTATCCTTTGAAAATTCTAAGAAATGGATAATCCTATAGAGATTTTGAAGAAAATATAGCAAGAGCTTCAACCTCTTGGAAAGTTTCCTTTTAAGACTATCTTTCTCATCTGATTCCTGTGTTTTTTCCTACGGTCCAATCAAACGATCATTTCTGTGTTTTTCTGTGTTTTGCAATTCTCTGTTTTTTATTTGGATTCCTGTCAGAATCCTGAGTTTTTTCTATTCCTCTATTTTTTTTATTCCTACGATTCAAATGGACTCTAAGAAGGCTCATCACTTTCTCCTTAACTCTTACCCTCGATCAAATTGTATCCCTCAATCACAAAATCGGGTATAACGACTCCCCTAACTTCAAAAACCAAAGCAGATAGACTCCTACAATGGTTTGGAAAGCGGTTTTTGCTGATGTGGCAAGTTAACCGTGGTCAAACCCGCTGACTCAGCGCATGGGCCCACATGTCGGCTATATTCTTTTTCTCCTTCCCTCAGCCGCATTCACACGACCTCGTCACCGCTGATCCGTCACTTGCTCCTATCCCCAACCACCAACTCGTCGAAATCATCGGCTCACCGCTGGCAAATCCAACGTCGTCGTCTTCCTCTACGCAATTGGGTGCGACATGTCCAAGGAACCATCATTGGTAGCAGCGCAGCTTGCTCGAACAGGCAGTTTTAAGATGCCCAAGACCCATCTAAAGCACTGGCCAGCCAACTAGCCAGGGATGACCTTGGCTCGAGGAGTGATGGCCAGTGGTTGGGCAACAAAACACCATAACTGCCCAGCGGCTCCTGATTTCTCCTTTCTCTGAACTTGAATCCATCCGTCCCGGACTTCCTAGGACGAGAGGAAAGTCTTGGAGGCCCCATTGTCGAGCAGCGTAAGCCTAGGAGATCGAGAGGATGCGAACATGGGCGTTTTGTCCAGGGGAAGGCTGATCGGGCGACCGTCGCCGCCGGGACGAGGTGGAGCGTGAGTGTGAGGGACGCTCATTCTTATTTCCTAACCAACCGAAAATCTCATTTCGATCGGTTTGCAGGTCATCGAGAAGTACCTGCGAGCGGCGAGGGTGATTCTTGCGATGGTGCCTAAAGTCGGCGGCGGGGACGCCATGGCGGCCATTGGCCCAATGGTACCGCAGCCATGTTGGCGACGGTGCAACACGGGGATGGGTTCACCGTCGTGGTGGCCTTCGCGGCGCATGACGTCTTCTTCTCTAGCGGCGTGCAGCTCTCCCCCTGCGACGGCAAGCTGTCGCTGTAGGATGCTATTGCCCTTATCCCTCCCGCTACCACCTTCACCGCTGCCGCCATCTCCTCCTCAGATCTCGGCCACCGTGGGCTCGATCTGTGGGCCGATCCGTGGGCCCTAGGAGCGACGACGATCCGTCGAAGGAGGCCCGATCTGAGCAATGCCAGCGGGCCGCTGTCGTTCGCCTGTACCAGCTGATCTCCTGCAACTCCGCGGCGAGGAGCTCGCTGCCATCACGGCGGATGGCCGCTCCACCGCGACGAGACGGTGCTGCTAGGGGAGGCTCACCGGGAACGGTGGTGGACGGGCGAGCGGTCTTCGTTGCCAGTCGTAGCATCGTCTTCGTCGCCGCCCGCCACGGATCTCCTCGGAGGCTCCTTCCCGATCACGTCGTCAGTGTCGCTTTCACTGCCGGTTGAAGGAGAGGGAGAGGAAGAGAGTAACTAACATGTGGGGAAGGAAAAAGAGATGTAACTAACATGTGGGGTCCATATGCTGACTCAGCGGTTTGACCATGGTCAACATGCCACATCAACAAAAATCACCTCTCAAACCACCAAGGAGATGACATGCACTGGTTTTCAAAGTTAGGAAAGATGTTATACCCAGTTTTGCGATTAAAGGATATGATTTAATCAAGGAAAAGAGATGAGGGACGTAGAGTAGACGTATTCCTCACTTGAACCATAATTCCGTTTCGGCCGACGTACGCAAAACGACGATATGAGTACGACTGCCCAGTTTGGACTGAGAAATCCAGGCCCAACAAGGACAAGAGAAGATTGGTTGGTGGGGCCAGGGCAAACACCGGCCGCGTACCACAAACGTAACTACAAATCAGGAGTCCGATTTTTTCTCTAAAAATCGGGCGCCCATTCGCTTGCGCTTTGCTCTATATAATGAAGTATATACGCGTGAGAGGCATCTGACATCATGTCTGCACTCTGCATGGCTATACTCTCATGGCATATGCATGCATGAAGCCTGCATGTAAAGTTTGGAGCAAAGTTTCAATCAATGTGTTCTTTCAAACTATTTATTTAATCCACGATCTAATTACATTGTTGTATTTCTTGTAATTAAATCTTTATAACAAGACTGCACACAATTATATTTTAATAAAAAAAATCGAACAATGTTTCATCTCTTATAGAAAATTGTTTCAATTTACTTTATAAAATGTTTCAAAGAAACTCAACATTCAAAATATTTTAACTGTAACACCATCAAACAACTGCACGAAATATCAAGTCTCAACAAGTAAAACATAAAGAAAAACTCATATGGAATACATGATATATTTATAAATACTTGATATTGTTAAAAAAAATTATATCATGTATGAAACATTCCTGTTGTATGTAAAAGAAATTAGATTGTTATTGTTAAAACATTATAAAGTATTTATGAAACATTAAAAAATCATATATAACAATTATAAAGCAACTACCGAAACGATATTAAAATACTAGACGAAACATCCAACTAGCGCAGAGCCGGCAGAGCAAAGGAGTGAGAGACATGCAGAGCAGGCAGCAACTAGCGCAGCAGCAGCGTCTAGGAAGCTAGCGTGGCAGCATGCATGAGAGCCGGTGCCCAATTTTTGGGCGTGGATCGAGCGCTCGACCGCAAGCAATCTCGTCATACCACACTAATAACTGTTAGAGCAAGTATAATAACAGGCTGTAAGCGGGCTGAATGCTGAGATGAAGAAGAAAGAAGAAGAGAGAAGAGAAACGGGCTGTAAACTTACAGTCGACTTAGGCACAAGAATCAAAAAAAAAACTTTGTGAGAGAGACGTGTGAGTCATGTATTAATGATAAATAACTAACCATTGTATGAGTGGACTAAAAAATACCGTAAAGAATCTTATGGCCGACTTACAGAGCATATTATTAGCCTTACTCTTACATATGCTACAGTCCAAGTTCCAACTGCCTGATGGGGTTCATAGCCCAACTTCACTTTTTTGATGTATTGCACTGTGAGTGTCACCGTGTCAGGTGGTCGCCCGCTGCAGCCGGTCGTTTACCAGGTCCGAATATCGATGGTGTTGACTTTGACCACACAAGGGCTGGGCCACCAGGCCTAGGCCCAAAAAATAAGTTGTGATTGAGTGGAGGACTTGGGAACTTCTCCCCCACAAATAACTTATTAACACACAATTAATTAATTATTAGTTAAAAACTTAAAAATTGATTAATATGATTTTTTTTAAATGATTTTTTTTATTTTTTTTAAAAATACATCGTTTAACAGTTTGGAAAATATGTGTGTGGAAAAATGAGAGAGTAGAAGTTAAAAAAAGTATAACGCTGAACTCAGCTTTAGATAAACCTCCATCCATTTCAAGGTTGACCCCAGCCGTCGGACCGAAATCTTGCAGAGAAATGAGAATTGTTCTTTGATTATTGTAAGAGTTCATGGCTCTAACTTCCCAATTCATCTACCAGATTCCTTTAATGTTGTTTGTTCTTCTGTTTTCAGCTTCCATTTTTATCCTGGAAATGTAAAATAAAAAAGCAGTTTCTTTTTTTTTCAACGTCATCTATGCATATAGGTGCATATATATCATCATCATCTAGTAAATTCTAAAAAAAAAGTTGTATATAAGAATATAGGATCCAAGATGGAAGAACAACTTCTTCCCAGTCAGGTAACACGGTGCTAATAAAATATGAATAAAATGCTTCTGACTAATATCTTTGAGCCAAGAAAGGGGAATGAAACTTCTTTTACACCGGGGGGAGAGCCTGAATTTCATTAAAGGATTGAGGGCAAAAACAAGGGATTACATTAGCTTGAGGCCCTGTTATTTTCTTCTAAAACAGCGGATAAAAGGTAAAGTTTCGTGGCACGCTTTTCAATCTCTCAAACGGTACGTTTCGTGAAAAAAATTTTAATATGAAAGTTGCTCTAAAATATCAGATTAATCCATTTTTTAAGTTTGTAATAATTAAAACTCAATTAATCGCACGTTATTGTCACCTCGTTTTACGTGAAACACTTTATCTTTATTTTTATCTTTATCTTTAGTACTTTCAAACAGGGCCTGAGTTTGATATGAGGGGGAAGAGAGAAGATCCTTCCAAGAGGAAACTACATCCCTATCTTCTCTACGAAGACGCTCGGCCCAAAGAGAAGGGAACTGGATCCTCTGACCTAGATTAATCTAAGCTGTGTTCGATAATACTACTACTACTCCTGATAAAAAAAAATATTCGTGACACGCTTTTCAAACTGTTAAACGGTACGTTTCGTGCAAAAATTTTCTATATGAAAGTTGTTTTAAAATATGAGATAAATCTATTTTTGAAGTTTGTAATAATTAAAACTCAATTAATCATACGTTAATATTACCTCGTTTTACGTGAACGCTTAATACATCTTAAGAACTAGCTGAGAAGGACGTCCAACGCCGCTGCACCGTTCGTTTGCCATCGGACGGATCTGAGCGATTACAGCAGATGGACCAGCTAGCTCTCAGCCCACGTGGCCCACAAACAGGCTCCGCTCACCACTGCTGACGACAGCCTACGCCTTCCCAAGGAGATGATGGTCGGCAAGGAGGAGTATCAAAATAAATTAATATGATTTTATAAAGTACCTTGGCTAGGCAGCTGGTTCTCCCCTGCTGCAACTCTGTTGGTCCACCTCGCCACCCTGCGTCCCTACCTGAGCAGGTTTCTGGTGAAGCCCCTTCTGCAGCTATGAAAGTGTTAAAGAAAGTAGGCAAATGCATGTTTAATCTAATCCATAAAAATGATGTAAAAAGAAATATTATAACATCATATTTGTGCTTGTCTAACCAAAACATCATCATCATCATCATGAATATTATTTTAGTGCTAACCAGCAAGATATGACACGAGTTGTTGCTCAAATAAAACATGTGAAAGGTACTGTACGCACTAGCCAGCAAGATTGTAATTTTGACAATAAAATTAACAAGTCGCTTGAAGAGATTATACCTAACGGCTGAGCCGGAAGCACCCGAAAAGGACATGGTGCTTTGCTCGATGTAGTGCCGAAAGGAAGCTGTGAAGATCGCGTCCTCACCAACGCCGGGAACAAAGACTTGCGCTGCCACCAGAAGGGTTCGAAGCGAGTAGTCGTGCCGCCGATGGACACTCCCCAAAAACGTGATTGCTGCCCTTCACCCGAGCAGGTGAACTCTCTGGACGGAGACTTCCGGAGGCCTACTCTTCCATCTCGTGTGCGTGTAGGAGACGGAACGGGAAGAGCTCGTTTGCTACTGGATATGTGGTATGTTCCCCTCTTTCAACTGAAAGCTGGAGTTCTCTGTTTATACAGGAAGGGGAGGGAGACGAGCGGCCTCCTGCGGCGCCGGGAGAGGGAGGAGACGGAGAGACGGGAGAGGAAAAACCAGGAGAAACTCCCAGCCATCAATGGAAATTGAGTGACAAAAATAAAGCCTCAATCGCCCGCCTCGCCACGTCACGCTCCGGTCCGGCCATCGGCGGCGGCGCGCGCCTGCCTGCCTCGCCACGCCCACGGCCACGGCCCGGCCCGGCCGGCCGGCGGCGACGCGCGCGCACGTGTGGCACACTGACATCCTTTTCTCAACTTCTCAATATAGAGGGATAGAATCCAACCATATAAGTCGAGTCAATCTTTAGTTAAATTCCCATACGGTACTAAACCATTTAATGTGCATTATTCGGGCCATAGAGTTTTATTAGATTTATTTAATGGGCCAAGCCCATATTATATCTAACAATCCCCACCAAACTCTAGGGTTTGATGCAAATAGGTCTCAAAACCACATTCCTTTTATATACTAGTGTTTCGATGGAGACTGTTAAGTTGAACATCCATCTAGAGTAATAGCTAAACTCAACCACAACTGAACAATAGACTAAGCCTTGAATTGACAGTTTTGTGTGAGAGGAGTTTCACTAGAACCCTTAACTGATACTAGGCTGCAAAGAGCATCTCTCTGTTTGAAGCATATAAATCGTACTTCTTGGCCTTTTCATGAGTGTCTAGAGATTACCCACATCTCATAGATTGTGACTAACAATCGAACTCATATAGGTGTGTTCCTTATAAGATGTCCTATAGGACAACATCCCTACTTAACCAAGCCACTCGGATCACATTAAGAATTTAATCAACCTCCCTTACAGTATTGGAGAGACGGTGCATCTCATATGAGCTAGACTTTATTTTAAGGAGTCTCTCCCTCAATCATCCACTAGCTTGTTTCACCATTCTAATTCACGGGATCTCCGATCACATAGGACAGGTTACCACTATGGATTGACTTTAAGTGGGTCTCAAGCCCAGCTCCCTTGATGCACCTTCTATCACATTACGTGACAAACCCTTAGAAAACTGATCTGCCAGGTTCTTTGATGTATGGACATAGTCCAATGAAATTACTCCGGGGTTTCTCAATTTTCTGACAGTCTTCAGACACCTTTTCACATGCCTTGTAGACTTCATGTTGTCCTTAGAACTGTTCACTTTTGTTACCACAGTTTGGTTGTCACAGTTCATAGAAATAGCTGGTATCGGTTTTTCCACTACTGGTAAATTCATAAGGAGTTCACGAAGCCACTTGGCCTCAGCGCCAGCGGTATCCAATGTTGTCAGTTCTGCTTCCATTGTAGACTTCGTTAAGATAGTCTGCTTGCAAGACTTCCAGGAAACAGCGTCACCTCCAAGCAAGAACGTGTATCCGCTCGTGGCGTACAGCTCATCAGCATCAGAAATCCAGTTAGCATCACAATAACCCTCCAGTACCCTTGGATACCCGGTAAAGTGAATGCCATAGCTAATTGTACCTTTCAGATAGCGCAGTACTCTCTCAAGAGCACTCCAATGAATATCTCCCGGGTTTGACACAAACCGGCTTAGTTTGCTTACAGCAAACGAGATATCAGGTCTTGTGGTGCTAACCAAGTACATAAGAGAGCCAATTATCTGAGAATATCTCAAATGATCCCTTGAAATTCTGCGATTTTTCCTCAATATTACACTTGGGTCATAAGGAGTTGGAGCAGGTGTACACTCACTGTACCCAAAACGGCTCAGTACCTTTTCCACATAGTGGGACTGCACAAGAGTTACCCCACCATTTCCTTCTTCTCTCAACAGCTTAATGTTAAGAATAACATCAGCCTCACCCAGGTCTTTCATCTCAAAATTATTCGACAGAAAATCTTTCATTTCTTTAATCACATCAACATTATTTCCAAATAATATTGATATCGTCCACATACAAGCACAAAATGACACCATTACCTCCACCAAACCGATAATATACACATTTATCAGCTTCATTCACCGCAAAGCCGGCTGATGTTAAAGTTTTATCAAATTTCTTATGCCACTGTTTAGGGGCTTGCTTTAGGCCGTACAAAGATTTTAACAGCTTACAAACCTTACCCTCTTGACCTTTTGCAATAAATCCATCAGGCTGATCCATATAGATCTCTTCCTCAAGCTCTCCATTCAAGAAAGTTGTCTTAACATCCATTTGATGAATGAAAAGACCATGTGAGGCAGCCAAGGATAACAGCACACGAATGGTCGTCAATCGGGCAACGGGTGAGTAAGTGTCAAAGTAATCTTCTCCTTCCTTTTGAGTATAGCCCTTTGCAACTAGCCTAGCCTTGTACTTCTCAACAGTACCATCTGGCCTCAGCTTCTTTTTAAACACCCATTTACACCCCACAGGTTTACATCCATAAGGACGATTAACCACTTCCCAAGTCCCATTAGACATGATTGAATCCATCTCACTCTGAACCGCTTCCTTCCATAAGTCAGCGTCAAGAGAGGAATATGCCTCAGCAATGGTTGTGGGAGTGTCATCCACGAGGTATGTAATAAAGTCTTCACCGAAGGATTTTGCAACCCTCGGTCTCTTACTCTTTTGAGTGACAGTATTATTATCCTCCTCAGGAATTTCTTCATGGGTTTCATCATCAGTGTGTATAATCGGTTCATCTGTCTCAGGCATAGGAATAGAATCATGAACAGATATGCTAGGTGTATTAATTTTCATAGGAAATTCATCTTCAAAAAATGTAGCATCTCTAGCTTCCATGATTGTATCAACATTCATCTCAGGAACACTTGAATTTATTATTAAAAATCTATAGCCCACGCTGTGTATATCATAGCCAAGAAAAACACAATCCACAGTTTTTGGTCCAAGCTTTCGCTTTTTGTTTATTGGTACGTTCACTTTTGCCAAACAACCCCAAGTTCGCAGATAAGAGAGATTTAATCTCTTTTTCTCCCATTCCTCAAATGGTGTAGTTTCTTTGTTCTTTGTAGGCACTCTATTTAGGACATGACTCGCAGTCAATATAGCCTCACCTCACCATTCCTTAGATAAACCTGCAGTCTCTAACATGGCATTCACCAAATCAGTTAGAGTGCGGTTCTTTCTCTCAGCAATCCCATTGGACTGTGGTGAGTAAGGTGGCGTCCTCTCATGAATTATTCCGTGCACAGCGCAGAACTCAGAAAACTCATTAGAGAAATACTCTCCCCTGCGATCAGACCCTAAGCGTTTGATTTTCTTCTCAAGTTGATTCTCTACCTCAGCTTATAGATTTTAAAATAATGCAATGCTTCATCTTTTGTTTTCATTAGATACACATAGCAAAATCGAGTGCAATCATCTATAAATGTAATAAAATATCTCTTACCACCTTTGGTCAATATTCCATTCATCTCACAAACATCAGAATGAATTAAATCAAGAGATGCCAACTCTCTCGCCACAGCAGCCTTGTGAGGCTTGCGGGGTTGTTTTGCTTCAACACACACATGGCACTTTGAATTTTTGACCACATCAAATTTAGGGATTAAATTTAAACCAGCTAAGCGGGACAAACAACCAAAATTAACATGACATAATCTCGAATGCCAAATATTTGTCTCAACATTACCAACCACATGGTTCACAAAATTAGAACAAGTATCAACCAAAGACAAGTGGAACAAGCCTCCGCTCTCATAGCCTTTACCAACAAATGTTCCAAATTTAGAAATGACGCACTTATTAGACTCAAACAATAGTTTATGACCATCACGACACAGCAAGGAGCCACTAATCAAGTTCTTCCTTATTGAGGGGACATGATGCACGTTCTTGAGCTGCACGGTCTTTCCCGAAGTAAGCTTCAGATCGACCGTACCAACACCATGAACAGCTGCACGCACCCCGTTTCCCATCAACAAGGAGCCAGCCCGCCCGACCTGATAAAATGAAAACAAGAGAAAATCAGCACACACATGAATATTTGCACCGGTATCGACCCACCAATCAGGTGAATAACAAACTGAAAATGCAGAAGGTAATAAATTACCATACCCAGGTGTAGCTGCCTCAGTCTCAACAGTGTTTACTGATTTCTGTGGAGGAAGAGGCTTCCACTTAGCCTCGGGGCACTGTTAACGACGGATTTTGGTAATCGACTTGGAAGTGAAAGAGGAAACCGAAGCAGAGAAGAAGGATTGAGTTGGAGTCAGACCAGGCTTCGTATCGGACCCGGTAACCGTATCGGACTGGGGAGGTGCTGCCAGAAAGAGCGTATCGGCCGATACGGATTCAATGTGATTGTTGGCCGATACGGGTTGTAAGTTGACAGAGTCAGCGTGGGCTTGGTCTGGGCTCGAGATAAGCTTTAAGGAAGTTGCCAAATAGAGATAAAGCTCGGTTTTAGGCAATTGTATCTTGTAAATCAAGTAGGTTTAGATTTAATCTGTGGCAAGAGTCTGCCGTAAAGACTTGTTGTTTGTTAGAGATAAGATTGTGTCCTACAAGGACCCTGTTGTAATCTCGGGTATAAATATCCCGGTAGTTTGTACATAGAAACTCTCTCACAACTCAATACAAAAAACAGTTTTAATCTACTTCGGCGCATCGCCAACCCTCGCAAGAGGTTAATTTCGATGAGTTCTTACTTCCTGGAGCAGAGGTAAGAACTCGTTCCCGACGATTTGCATCGTCGGGGCCAGCGTGTCGCTTTAGACACGTTAAGCCTCGATGATGTGATCGTCGTTTATCATGTCTTGGATAATTTTGACAGGCGTTTTAGTTATGCGTCGTCTACTCGTTTTAGGGTTCATTGTCGGTGACAGTTTAATTATTATGCTTGGCTAGATTGTTCAATGCGTCTACCATACCCGAAAGCAATCGGCGGCTTGATTTTCTTTGTGTTAAGTCTTGATTCACACTTTGAGTTGTCATCGACCTCAGTCCTGTTTTGAGATTCAACACAAAGCCTGTTTCCGGTTGTAATTAAGGATAGCACTGGGGTTTCAGCCAGTCTTACCTGACGCATATGATTATCGCTAGGTTTTTATATGTGTCTGCCATCTACATGAGTAGATCGATGAATATAGATGCATCTGTTATAGGTTAGTCCTTTGGGTTTATCTGTGATGGACGTGTTTATATTGACTGATTGGTTCATGTAGATTTGCACTAGAGTACTAGCTAGTGTAGTAATCTTTATTATTCCTTATCGGCCGGTGCTGTTGATTGACATTAACATGTTGACGAAGGCCGATAAGTTTGGATCCATGCTTTAATCTTATTTTATCATGAGTAAGCCGATATAGCTTTGCCCTATCGGCTGGGGTATGACAATGTGTCATCGGTCTATCGGCCGATCGGCCGTTGTTTTCTGACGTGGTTTACTTGTTTCTTGTTGATTGCAGATCAAATCAACTGGCACGCTCTGCGCACAACTAGGCAAGCCATTTGGACCTGCACTGGAGTAAAGCAAACCTCCCAGGCCGCCGTGGAAACGCAGAACCCGTTTGGTTGCAAGGCGGGTCGAAATTCTGCGCCAACAGGCACTCCCTAGAGAAATGCCCAATCTTTCCACAGGTGAAACAATTCATATTTTCCTTGTTCATCATCTTCTTTTCCTTCTTAAAAGGAGTGGCGGGCTTTTGCTTAAGTTCTCGCTGAAATTTCTTTTTCTGTGGTTTGGGACAGCTCTTTTGCACCACATGTGCACTAGAACTCCCCTCAATAACTTTCTTGCCTTTGACATCTTTTGCTCTAGCCTTATCCTCAACATCTAGAGTCCCAACAAGCTCAATAGTGCTGAACTCTTGCCTCTTGTGTTTCAGAGAAGTTGCAAAATCAGTCCAGGTTGGTGGCAATTTTGCAATCATGCAGCCTGCCACAAACTTGTCAGGAAGTGCACACCCAAATAGGTCGAGTTCTTTCAGCAGTGCCTGTATTTCATGGGCCTGTTCAACTACAGGACGGTTCTCAACCATCCGGTAGTCATGAAACTACTCCATGACGTACAGCTCAGAACCGGCGTCAAAAACACCGTAACGGGCCTCAAGTGTATCCCACATGGCCTTACCAGTCGGCATCTGCACATATGCATCAATGAGGGAATCCCCAATAATACTCAGCAAGGCGGCCTTGCAAGTGGTGTCGTCATGTTCAAATGCACGTTGCTCATCAACGGTTTGCACACCATCAGGACGTTCTTGCACCACATAAAAGCAGCGCATAGAGGTCAACCACAGTGTAGTTTTCTGGCGCCATCTCTTGTAATGCGTGCCCTCAAATGGCGTAGGTTTCAGCAAACCCGCAAAGCCAACAGATGAAAATGGCCTAAAATCACGTTTTTGGATTGTTAAGAAAGTAGGCAAATTCATGTTTAATTTAATCCATAAAAATGATGTAAAAAGAAATATTATAACATCATATATGTGCTTGTCTAAACAAAACATCATCATCATCATCATGAATATTATTTTAGTGCTAACCAGCAAGATATGACACGAGTTGTTGCTCAAATAAAACATGTGAAAGGTACTGTACGCACTAGCCAGCAAGATTGTAATTTTGACAATGAAATTAACAAGTCGCTTGAAGAGATTATACCCAACGGCTGAGCCGGAAGCACCCGAAAAGGACATGGTGCTTTGCTCGATGCAGTGCCGAAAGGAAGCTGTGAAGATCGCGTCCTCACCAACGCCGGGAACAAAGACTTGCGCCGCCATCAGAAGGGTTCGAAGCGAGTAGTCATGCCGCCGATGGACACTCCCCAAAAACGTGATTGCCGCCCTTCACCCGAGCAGGTGAACTCTCTGGACGGAGACATTCCGGAGGCCTACTCTTCCATCTCGTGTGCGCGCGGAGACGGAACGTTTGCTACTGGATATGTGGTATGTTCCCCTCTTTCAACTGAAGCTGGAGTTCTCTGTTTATACAGGGAAGGGGAGGGAGACGAGCAGCCTCCTGCGGCGCCGGGAGAGGGAGGAGACGTTGAGACGGGAGACGGAACGGGAAGAGCTCGTTTGCTACTGGATATGTGGTATGTTCCCCTCTTTCAACTGAAATCGTTTGCTACTGGATATGTGGTATGCGTGCGCGCGCGTGTGGCACTGACATCATTTTCTCAACTTCTCAATATAGAGGGATAGAATCCAACCATATAAGTCGAGTCAATCTTCAGTTAAATTCTCATACGGTACTAAACCATTTAATGTGCATTATTCGGGCCATAGAGTTTTATTAGATTTATTTAATGGGCCAAGCCCATATTATATCTAACAGAAAGAATTTGTTTTCGTGAAGGATGTAGTGAGCGGGCGGCGAGCTGGCGTCCATTGAACACCTTAGCAAGCAGAATAATAAGCAAAATCGGAATGCTGTTGTAACATCTTACTCAATTCAAAATGCCAAATTCATAGTGATTGTACAGAACAGAAGAGCAAACATATATGGAGTTATGGACTACCTGGGGCAAAATCTGTATACATGTTCAAGCCTCCGTCTCACATGTTCAATTCAACAATAGCAGCACATTCTAATCAGAGTCTCAAATTGACACAAATCAATTATCGTATTTAGTGTTGAATCACAATCTCAATTCATATCAATTTATATTCTCAATCTTAGCTTCTCAAGATGCTGCTGCAACCCTCCTCCAAAAGACAGAGGTGGTGAAATGTTAGCCTCCTCCAGAAACTGCAGCAGTCGACTCCCTCCCGTCGTGTTGTGGTTCGTGATAGTGCTCTGTTGTGGATGGGGCCGAAGGGCTCGACGAGAGCGCCGCCGCCGCAGCCATCGTCGAAGCACGCCGGGAGCAACACGACTCTCACGTGGGGAGGCCGTGGGGGAGAGAGATGGGGAGGAGGGCGGTGGCGGAGGGGCTTCTTTAGGAATATGCTCCAGCCATGCCCGCGCTGGGGGAGGCGGCGAGCGGCCGCCGGTTCAAGAGAGAAGCATCCTCAGTACATTTCGCAACAAGTTTGTGAAGAGACTGAGAAAGATTATGAAAAACAACATCCTGTCTGTGATTCCACAGACCCCAGAACACAAATCAAGAAAAGAAAATCTGAAAATGCTTTGATGGTATTTGTGCGGGGGGCAACCAGCATTGACAGATCTCTGACACTTGTGATGTTGATTTCGATTTCCATCGAATGCCAAAATGAAGCAGGAAAAGGACACTGGATACAGCAAAAGGGTAATGAAATTAGGTGGATAGAGTCGGTGTATTCCGAGAAGAAAAACTTTTCTAACAAAAAGAAGCGTTGTGAAATGGAAGGAGCATCATTATCAAATAAAACTATTAGGATGAGTAAATTTCACAAAGCGGCCTTTGATAGTCAAAGTTGCACAAAACTATGGTTGTGATGCTTATGTTAAATTATATTTTTCTTAATGAGATACCTATGTTATAATGTTTTAATCTCACCGCCTAGACCGAAAGGTTGCAACGGGTCGTTCTGAACATAGGACTATACTGTAAATTATCACACAAATTAGTTCAAATCCTAACAAAATTCCCACGAAATTCCTCCATTCCAGGGAAGCTTTCAAACGGAGGGATTTTTGGGGAATTTTAGATGAAATGAACAAATCCTTGTAAACAAATTATGTAGAGTTAATGTGTTTCAAAGGAAACCTTATATCGATCTTTTTTTTCTTTTCTTTTCAAAAAATATAAATGATTTGTATCTCCGGCCTCTACCTGTGTGTGCACACAGCCAACGAGTTTTGGTACCTAAAAATCTTGTCATAAGGTGATAGGACAAACCACAACTCCCTCTAAATAAGTTCAACTCAAAAAAAGTTTCAAAATCACATAGATTCTAGCACATCATCCGGTAGGTGCTACACCATTCAAAGTGGGATAAAAGACTCTTGGCTACCGATTTCAAGAGTATAACATCATTATGTATAGTATCCTATTCTTCCTATGATAGCATCAATGACCAGGAGTGAAGCCAACTGGAACACATGGTTAACATGTATTAGACAACTTTTTGTTGTTAAAAACCATATCATTTCGGCAACGCCAGATTGACCAACATAAAACACTAGCCCTGAACAAAATCAGCTTCTTAATATATTGTGACGCTCCCTTTAGCCAATTACCAAAAATATTTTTGGCATTACAGGGAGAGGGATGCTGAAAGAAAAAAAAATGCATCGCCAAGCAAAACATGCAACGTGGCAGTCGAAGAAAACATGTTGAATAGTCTCTTGCATATTAAAAAAACAACATTGCTTGTTCTCCTCCAATTTCTTTTGGCCAAGTTATCTTTTGTTAGGATTACTTTTCTACGAAGAAACCACATAAAAATTTTGATCTTTAAGGGTAGTTTTAGCTCCTATAAAATCTTTTTGCGGATTCTCACATTTGAATTCATGATCGCATTGTACAAGGATTTGACCAAAAATTGACCATTTTTATTTAGTGACAAAAAAGCTATCGTTTTTATTTGACAAGGTTATATTTACTAGCCCGAGAATCAAATCATTCTATTCTGCTAGCTTGGGTTCTACAATTGATCATCAAAATATAATATTCAACAGCGTTGTATCCATAACCTCTATCATAGAAGCATGTTTCTTTTAAGCCACATTGTAAAGAGAAGGGTATTGATCTTTGAGTGGTTGTGATCCCAACCATATATCTTCCCAAAATCTTATCTCCATCCCTTTGCCATGCTTAAAGGATTCATATTGAAAAAAGTGATCCTTTACTTTCATTAAACCAGCCTAAAACTAAGTTATTCATGCTTTTGGTGATATGAGAAAGAGGTTTACCCTTTAGATAGGGGCAATTGCTCATTTGACCCTGTCTCGAAGCGTAACTATCAATCTGACCCTATTTTTTTCAGTTTGCTTATTTGACCCTGTGTTTCAAAATCGAAGATGAAGGCTGACCCTATACGGTTAAAGTGAGTTAACAGTGTTAACTAAGAGGCAAATAGTCTCTTTTGCCCTTGCTTATTTGACCCTGTTATATCAAAACGTGCATATATTTGGACCTTTTGACATATTTGTAACGAATTTGATGTATCTTTTACATTTGAGACAAGTTTGCAGATTTGGATTTGATTTTTTAATTTGAAAATTTTGAATCAATTAACAAATTTGACTTTAATTTGATGGATTTTTGACAAAATAAGGCAAATAAAATTTGGTAGAAATTTTTACAAAATTTTGACAGCATATTGTCTTATTTTGTGGATTCCCAATTACATACAATGAAGCAGAAACAAAGATTATAGTCAAATCCAACAGAGATAACATCCAATAGCAACAGCCACCGCTCCCCCGCGCCCTAGCGCCAGCGCTGCCTGTGCCTCCCTCCGCTCGCTGGCGCGTCGCCGCCCCCTCCCTCCATGCGTCACCGTCGCCCGCGCCTTCCTCCGTGCGCAGTCTGCCTGCCGCTCCTCCTCCCTTCGCGCGCTAGCCGCCCCGGCCTCCTTCCTCGCGCCGGTCGCCCTCCGTGCGTCGGCCGCCCTTGCCTCCCTCCTCGCGTCGCCCCCGCCACCGCTTCTCTCTCCTCATGCCGGCGCCCCCGCCGCCGCCTCCTCCTCCCTTCCTGCTCTGCCGCCGCCGCTCGCGCCGCAGGAGATGCAAGTGAGAGAGAGGGTCGGGCAGGTCGTGAGATGAGAGAGATTGGGTTGAAGTGAAGTGTATCGAGGGTATTTTGGTCAGTTTGAATAATAAATATTTTTTTTTGTGAAACCCTAACGGTGTAGTGTAAATAGGGTCAGATGACATGCTCAATTCTGAAAAGCGGGGTCAAATTAGCAAACTAGAAAATATAGAGTCAGATTAGTAGTTAGGCTTCGAAACAGGGTCAAATGAGCAATTGTCCCTTAAATATTTGTTCCACAAAAGGTTTTATCATAGGACTTCACCATTGAGAAACTTACAAAGTTATTTGCTTAACAAACATTTATTCATTGCGTTAAGGTTTTGGACTCCTAGTCTGCACTGATATTTAGGCCGACATATTTAAAAAATCATATTAATTTATTTTTGAAATAAAATAAATAAATACTTAATTAATCATGCGCTAATGAGTTGTTCCGTTTTGCGTAAATACATATCTATTATCTAAAAGGATAGAGTTTTTTAGATTTTATTTTATCCAAGAAAAGCCAAATAAAAGACAGAAAAATAGCATATCTGTATAGATGCATATGAGCATATCTAAGAACAAGATGGAATGTTCTGAAGAAGCTGAACCAACTTCTTTGCAGTCAGGTAGTACAGTGTGCAATGCCATGAAAACACAAAGCCAAGGATGATCAGCAACCCTGCACCTGATCACTTCTCACCATTCTCCCCCTGATGATCACCTGCGAATTGCTCGGTTGGCAGCAGCATCGCGAGCGAAGCATCCAGCTGCCCGAAACCGAAATCCATGGCGCTGAAGCTGCCCGCGGAGAAGAACTCATCCCCGCCGGAGCCGACGCCGGCGATCCCTTTGATGTCAAGAAACGCATCGCCGTCGCCGCCGCCCCACGTGAACTCCGGCTCCTCCTGCTTGTGGCGGCGGCTCGATGGAGCCGAAGCCGTTGCCATCGCCGTCGCCGTCGCCGTCGACGACGACGGCGGCGGCGGCGGCGGGGGAAGGGGGAGCGCGGGCGCGTGGCCCTGGAAGAGCGCGACGTGGGCGAAGAGCTTGTCCTTGCGGGAGAAGCTGGTGCCGCAGGAGCAGAGCCAGCGGTCGCGGCCGCAGTGCTTCTCGTGGGTCTTGAGGTCGGCCATGACGGAGAACCGCTTGGCGCCGCAGCGGCCGCAGACATGGCGCTTCTCGCAGTGGCTCCGCTTGTAGTGGTTCTTCACGCACAGGATCGTCTTCAGCGACTGGAAGCTCGCGTGCATCCGGTTCCGCTTGCACCCGGCGTACGGGCACGAGTACCGTCGCTCCGGCTCCTCCTCTCCGGCCGCCGCCGGCGGCTTCGCCAGCGCCGCCGCGCTCTTGTACTCGTCGCCGTGCCCGCGCATGTGCATCCGCAGGTTCGCGTCCCGCTTGAACCCCTTGCCGCAGATTCCGCAGAAGTGCGTGTGCGGCGCCAGGATCTCGTCCTCCTCCAGCTGCAACACCTCATACTTCTCCTCCGCCTCCACCGCCGCCGGATTCTCCCCGTCGACCTTCGCGTCCTGCTCGTCACCGGCAGCGCCGCCGTTGGTCCATCCCTTGAAGAGCTCGTCGTAGTCGGGGCTACCCATCTGCTCCTCCTCCTCTTCCCTGTTCGCCTCGTTCCGAACCGAGCTGGAGCTCTCGCCGACGGCGAGGCTGACCGCTTGTCCTGCTCCGGCTCCGGCGGTGGGCGGTGGGGTGGTGCGGCTGAGGAAGGAGGAGTTCTTGAGCGACGGGAGGAGGCTCCCGGCGGTGGAGATGAGCTGGACGATCAGGCATGTCAGGTCGGCGTTGACAAGCTGCTGCTCCGGCGTCGCCGCCGCCGCCAACGAGGCGCGGCGGCTGGCCATGGATCGGATGACGTCCTTGACCTGCCGGATCTTCTCCTCGATGAAGGTGAGGTTGTCCAGCATCGTGTCCGGGCTCCAGTCCATGTGCTGGATGCTAGCTGATGGCAGCAGCTGCGGCGGCGGCGGCGGCGGCGGCGCCATGCCGAGGAGAGCATCCTCTGCCATGAACGGGTAGAAGAGAGGATTCATGGAGGTCAGGTTCGCAGCCTGATCACGGATCGTGTTCATCTGGTCGCGATCCATTGCAAGCTTCACAAGAATGTCACGTGCTCTTGAGAACAAGAAAGATCTCGAGTCTGAAATCTGCAAAGGAAGAGGAATCAATAACCTTAGCCTGTTGAAAGATGTTTTTTTGGCCCCAAAAAAGATGTTCTTTTTTTAGTTGGTCGAAGAAACTGGGAAGTGGGAATTAATCTACTCCGTAGTAGATTATCAAGGGATGCAATGCAATCTGCTCCATCCTTTTCACTAACACAGTCAGCAATACTAAAATGAAGTTAAAATCGACACACTCTTTTTCCCAGAAACTATTTGATCAAGGTTCTTCTCTGAACGAATATGCTAAGAATAAAAAGATACCAGCTTTGATCATTTTCAGAATCACTAATTTATTACTAACACAAGACAGGAGAAATCAACATCCTTTTTTTTTCCTAAGAAGAAAGAAAAAAATTTTGCAACTTCCTGCAGGAACAAGATATTGTAAGAACCAAAAGTCGCCTTCTTTGTTCAGAATATATAGCCTAACAATTCACCTAAACTTAACTAGTTAACTGTAAACCCTGAAGAAATTTCTACAGGAACGATAAGGAAAAGCCTTAGATCCAAGAACACCCCTCTGTCCTCCCAAGATCGCAGAAAACAGCGGAAACTTATATCCATCCCAGCCATAATAATAACCTATGAACTGTCAACTGTACAAGAAGTCAAAACAAAATCGCCGGCAAGATGGTTCCAATCCAGCATCAAGCCAAAAACATTTCACCAAATCACTTTCCCATCCTCATCTCCTCCTACATGAGAACAAAACAGAAGCTCCTACAAGTTGCTGATCAGGGATCACATACCCAATCAATCAAGCAGGGGAATCACTCCCAGCTCGTCGCCATGGACGCCTCGCCATCTCCTCACCAAGAACACAGCAGAAGAGGAGGTGAGCGAGAAAGCGAGAGGAGAAGGAAGCATCCGGGAAGATGGGGGCTAGGGCGTGAGCTGTAGTCAAATTAATTGGGGATGGGCTCCCGATTCCAAGTTCAGGATCGAGAGGGGATGGATCGTCGATCGCCTATCTCAGCTTAGTTTAGTCGGCTGTCAGTGACTAATTGCGAGGGAAATTGTTGATTAGTGTGTGGGTTTCTGCGCGCCTCGAGTCTCGGTCACTCTGCTCGAGCAGTTGAGCTAGCTGGTTTGACCTCTCTGATTGGGGGTGTTGCAGCTTGATTTGCTTGCCGTCTCTTTGGTTGGCAGTAACGCAGGTGCTTAGCACATGGGAGCACTTGTTTATAACAGCTTGATTATATTAGTGATTAGTGGAGAGTAGATCAGGCCTTTGCGTGTAATTGTGTTTGTTTTCAGACGGGGTCCTCTTCACAGGGTTTGCAATATCGCACGATTACCCCACGGTTATTGTGCGGTTACTTGGTGCAGCAACCTTTTTCTCAGTTCTTGAAACTTTACGATTTTTTACAATAACCTTTGATTTTTGCGGTAACCGTTGGATAGAGGTAATCCTCACCCAAATGGTAAGAAAAAGCCTACCTCTTCGACTCTCTGTTACGTGGCCAATGAAAGACTGACGAAGAACAGCAAAAAAAATATGAGATTATTTGACACAAAAAGCTTGTTTCTAAGGACACATCTGAAATGTAGGTTTTCAAAAATACGGTAACATTAAAAACATAGGGACATGATATCGTGCACAATAACCAATCTATAGGATTTTGCATACTCTATTTCTTTGTTTTAAATGACCTCATAAAAATATTTCCTAATGAATGGAATCCTCTAAATTTCCTTTTAAATTCTTTCAATCTGAAGGAGCCCTAAAATATTGGTGTTTTGTTAACTTTTTTATTGGAAATTTAGTGAGGTTCACCGATTTATCAATGGTCTTTTCTCTTATTAAAATAAATTGCACTTTGCATTAGGTAAGAATGATCATGTTTCACTTTGCACTAGGTTTAGTACATATCTTGACTTTACACCATGCTATATTATACAAAGTGTCGACAGGCTATACGCCGACCACGGTATTTGTAGAGTATGAAAATCGTTGGAACCAGGGTATACGCGAGATTGAGATAAAAGATATGGGAGACAGAGATTTTTATACAAGTTCGGGTCCCTTAACTGACAGGTAATAGCCCTACTCCTGTTAGCCGAAACCGATGTTACCTTTATATATCAATATCATACGAGTACAATATTTGGAATGATCTAATCTAGTCAGGGTCGGCTTGGCAGCACAGAGCTCTCACACGTGGTCGATGGTTAGTATAGTATTATTCCTCAAATACGAACTTGACGAGATTGGAAGTAACTCTAAATTTCTTATGTCGGTCTTTGTGGCTCCAGATTGGGTTTGTCTAGGCTTATATTCTGACTTAGCGTCTGTTGCCTCTCCCCTTTCCTCCTAGGAGGTCTTATAGTTATACTCTCGGATGTCCTCTTGTCCAAGTAGAACTAGGAAGACAAGTATGGATACGATTCGAGTAATCCTTATAGTGTCCGAGTAGGACTCCGCTTCTTTTTTTTTATCTGGAACATCTTCTATTCCGGAAAAGATAATTTACTTCTTTATCTATTGTATTTCCTTAATCAAAGGATACGTATACTATTAGTTATATGGTATTTCTGTATACCACGAACCCATGTATAGGAGGTATGTCTTATTGATAACACTGACACAAAGTTCCACTTAGCATCATGATATATCATCAAACATATATAAATTTCATTAAATCTCACAAAATCAAAATGAGAACTCGTGAAGTCTGGTATGTTTCGCTCATATTTGTGATATTTCCCTCAGATTATATGAAATAACCTAGTGCAAAGGTGAAACTTATTTCCAAATACACTAGTTTAAAGTGAACACTCGGTACGAAGTGAAACTAGATACACTATGTCATGTGTAAAGTGTAATTTACTCTTAAATGTATGTTATAAGAGACGCACTTGTAGATGTGGGAGTATAACAGTGTTGGTATATGTGTGTATTTTATGCAATTTTAAAAAAAACTATAAATTATTACAGCAACAGAACAATTTTGCTCATATATACCTATGTTTGGCGTATTCCTTGGCTGTCAACTCCACACTGAGATTTATGCAACCTTCGTATGGCCCAGGCAAAGTTTGCACATGGGCTGATAGGCCTATAGATGTGGAGTAAGGAAGAAAGGGTGAATTGTCAGAGTTAGATAAAAAGAATTTGCTGGTGGTCAGTACATGTAGGGCACATGGAACTTATGAAATTTTGGTATAAACTCAGGATTTTATATGATGTAATATTTCAAATTTTGAATAACCACTTTACAAAATTTACAATACTAGTTTGGACTTTTGGCCATGAACCGATGTCTTTTGTTGTTTTGGCAACTTGCAGCGGCAACTATGACTACCAGTGTTCAAGTGTTGCTTATATTATGTACATATATTAGAACATAGTGGACTATTAACTTGTTTGATTATAAATACGAAAAACAATTAGATATTTTCCCGAGAGCAGTACATAAAGTCTCAAAAAAAACAACCACCAAAGCCAAACCTACCTGCAGCAATCTACATGTAGTTTCTACCTCAAATTGCATATTATTTTGTGTAGATGTAGAACAACTAGGTCTTGCTAAAAATGCATATTTTATGGTTGCGGATTGTAATCAAACACAGGCGCTAAAGAAGAAAAAAAAGAGAGCGAGACTTTTATACTTCATGACTTTTAACAATCGAAAAGGTATGAAAATGACAAAATGCTATAAAAAATAGAGGGAAAGTATGGTGTTATTGAAGTTAACCATAAAAAACCAAAAACAGAAATGTTATGTATCTAGAAAGTATATTTTAGGTCGAGAGATTCGTTGCAAGGTCACAAATCAGTTACATGGATAACAAATCAGTTACATGTATATCACCGTTTTGAACTTTTTTCATAATAGACGGATCTACCCCATTGGACAGGACGGGCCGGTCGGCCTAACTACAACTCGTGTCGTTTCACACACTAGAATCTCTTCTAGTACTGGGCTGTCTATATTAAGGACATATCCAATAAAAACAACTTAAGTGTTGAAAACTCATGAAAATTATATCTAAAAGTTTTGTAAATTCATGAAAAAATTACTAGAGATAGGTGTAAATATGAAATACACTCTCACCAAATCTAAAGTCCAAACTCAACTTCATTTGAGAGAAACAAAAAATGAAAAATTTTCAGTGAATAGTGTCTTGTTACTATTCACCCAAATTTGTCTTTTTTGTTACTCCCAAATGAAGTTGAGTTTGAACTTGAGATTTGGTGAGAATGTATTTCATATCTATATCTATCTCTAGTAATTTTTTCATGAAATTACAAAACATTTAGATATAATTTTCACGAGTTTCCAACACTTAACTCATATTCACCGGATATATCCTCGTCTATATTACCCATCATCTACTAGCTCATAAACAACCCATCAAATCAATAATTTACTCTATGCCAAAAATAAGGCAAACTACTCATCCCTTTATTCATTCTGAGTCATTGACTGTTTATCGTCATTGCTTGTTACTTGACGTTTGTTCCTTGGCCGCACAGCTGACTATGCTAGTTTGCATATGTCGATGTTGTGTTGTGCACAGGCTCATGGACCCGTGGACGTGTGACTACACCTCTATCGATCCGTCCTGCTGCCTGCAATGTGGTGCCCACCTGCCCGATACCCTAGCCAGCGACCGGCTAGCGGGTTATGGCTAAACCACTCCATAGTTATATATATATATTAATCTTTGATGTTCATTTGTGTCTTAGTTTACTGATTCTCTATTTTTTTATGTGATTACAATATAAATATGAAACAATATAGGTTGTGTTCAGTTATCTTTTATCAAATATATATGTCCCATTTTAATTTAGAGCTGTGTCCGCCGCTTACCCTGGCGTGCACTATCTCCCGTTATTTTGTGAAGCCAACACACACAAACCCGCTTCCAAAGGGAGAAGGCGTAACATTTAGTTTCCCGTCTTCGAAGCGATATTTCCTCTCCCCTCCGCGCAACCACCGTCCACCTGCCTCGCCGCGCGCGCGCGCGGGAACCGGACAAACACCTGTCACCTCCCACCGCCCACCGCCGCGCCGGCCATGGCTCCCCTCCTCCTCCTCCTCCCACTCCGCCTCCTCCCCGCCACCCGTCTCCGCGCCAGTAGCCGCCCGGCGTCGCCAAGGCGCGGGCTCTCCTACCCAAGGCGCCTCGCCGCCGTCCTGCGACAATGCCGCGCCGGGCGCGCTCCGGCGCCGCCTCCTGCTCCGGATGCCGTGCCTCAGTGGCACGCGGCGCTCTCGGCCGCGGCGGGGCTGTACCCGGCCTACGTGACGGCCGGCGCCGCGGTGGCCGTCGCGCGGCCCGAGGCGTTCCGGTGGTTCGTCGCGCTGGCGCCGGGGTCGTACACGTTCGCCCTGGGACTCATCATGCTCGCCATGGGCCTCACCCTCGAGCTCCGGGAGTTCTTGGCTCTCCTCCGCGAGAGGCCCCTCTCCGTAAGCACTAAGCACCCCACCGCTCCCACCTGCAAATTTTGGCACCAAAGATTTCTCCATTTCTAACTGTATAATTCCATGGCAATCTATCAAATTTCAATTGTGTCCGTGAGTCCAAGGTCCCAAATTGTGATTGATCCAAGGAGATGAATTTTGTGTTCTGGCCGCTGCAGATATTGTTTGGTTGTGCAGCACAGTTCACCATAATGCCTGCCTTTGGAGCAATTGTTAGCCGGGTGCTGGGGCTCTCTCCAGCACTATCAGTTGGCCTGATTCTGCTAGGATGCTGTCCTGGAGGAACTGCATCCAATGTGGTAAGATCGTCAAACTTGCTCAAGGAATAGGCCCCATTTGAGATGGATTATCGACTGGATTATTGCCGCGGATTATCTACTTTATTGTAGGGATAAATTAAACATTTTTATAAATAAACTTAACAAAATAGCTTAGACCAAGTTGTCTAAGCAATGTAGTAAAAGAAATTCTTTTGAGAAAACATATTTTTAGAGGCGTGAAGCAAATAATCCATGGCTTCTTAACTTCATACTTTATAGAGCGGAATTTTGCCTGGATAAGTTTGCAATTGCCTGTGTCCTTGGGTGAACGGGAACTTCAGTATGGCCCCTTTTATGTACTGAAGTGGAATTAAGGATCAACAGTACATAGTCATGCAAATCAAGAATTAGAATGCATATTAATTGAGTGTTTGAGTCCTATAGCTTTTTGCACAGTAAAACGTTGAAATTTTATCTTCCAACTAGGATTAAGGTCAAATGTGTTTAGCTACTTAATCTGTTCCATGAAGGTACTATCGACTATTTGAACAATTGGTCCCAACAGTTGACATATGATTTTTGAGTGGCAAAGGAAAAACCTTCTTGAGCACCAAGTTACTCTTGGTGGTTCTTGTAGGTTATTTCTACATAAGAAGTTCTGTTATTTTACTTAAGCTTCCATTCAAGATAAAATCATGATGGTTGGAGGCAGAGTATACCACATAGGTTGTCCATGTATATGGATGATGTAATTATGTTCTTACTAGCAATATTTGGGGAAGCGTCAAGACCAAATACCAGTTTTGCAAAATCTCGGTGTTTCCTGTTAGCTGCCAAGTATGGAATTTACCCTGTGCTGTTCATGATTCCCCTATAAGTACCTTGGGTTGCCTCTTTATGAAAAGGCATACTTATCTTTTGCATGTTCTGAAAAAAATCTGTTTCCCTGGATTTTCTTTGTTATGCATTGACCTAGTTCTTCTATATAGTGGTTCAGGTGACTTTAGTTGCTAAAGGTGATGTTCCACTATCAATTGTCATGACTGTGTGCAGCACTCTGGGTGCAGTGGTCCTTACTCCACTGTTAACAAAAATTCTTGCTGGTGCTTATGTTCCAGTGGACGCGGTGAAGCTTTCTCTAAGTACTCTGCAGGTGAAAATTTTGAGACCGCTGTTCATTGTAGAATTTGAATTAGCTTTTTTCTGACATTCTCTTTTCTGATTTAGGTGGTTGTTGCACCAATTCTATTAGGTTCCTCTATACAAAGTGCATTCCCATCAGTAGTTAAATTTGTTACTCCTTTTGCCCCTCTTCTAGCGGTCTTAACTTCATCACTTCTGGCATGCAGGTTTGAGTTCTTGTAACATGTTATGTTACTGGATTTTGAATAGCTGAAACAGAAGACATTCTTAGTTTTTTAACATTTCTTCTTCTGGACAGTGTGTTCTCTGAGAACTTTGTACGGCTGAGACCGACAATTGCTGATGCATCTTATTGGAATGGAGGTCTGTTTTCTGGGGATATCGGGGTTGTGATGCTGTCTGTCTTCTTGCTGCACTGTGCTGGTTTCATTGTCGGGTGAGCACTGGACTGTTTGCTATAGTTTTTTATATGAAGGAATTACATTGGTTGTGTCATGTGTGAATAGGAGAATTTTTTTTTAAGAAAAACTGTGAGAGAACAAATCATGAGGTTTCATCCTTCCATTAATTCAACCAAAATGTTATGGATGCTTGTTGTAGTAGTTAGTATCTACCATCCAGATTTCTGATTGTTTACATAATTTTACCACACGTAGGTACACAACAGCAGCTATAGGTGGTTTTAAGGAAAGACAAAGGAGAGCGATATCCATTGAGGTATGTAATCTGATCGCTGAAGCTACTACTAGTAATTTATCATCGTCAGAAATGCAGACCATAGCATTCCAAAGCTACTAACTTTTCATCATCATTATAAGTGGAGTCTTATTGAACTATATAAAAAAACATACTTCTGTTTAGAAAATCAGATGGTTTAAATTGCTTGGGAGAGATCAACACTAAACATAACAATATCTAGCCATTATCAACACTGGGAGTTACTAACCATTTCTTATAATTTAAACCATTGCATTCCCCACAGTGCAAGCTTATTTCTCATACTACCTTTAAATATGTAGCATTACAAAACAATACTATTACTATGGCCTTGATCATGTGTATATGTGCAATGATTTCAAATTGGTCTTGTTCAGTTTATAACTGGCATGAAGGATGATGAATATTATGCTTTTTCGGATTGCAGGTAGGGATGCAGAATTCATCCTTAGGAGTAGTATTAGCAACTGCACATTTCTCCTCTTCCTTGGTCGCCTTGCCAGCTGCACTCTCGGCTGTCATCATGAACATAATGGGTAGCACATTAGGTCTTGTATGGCAATGTATGACGCCGCCTGATTCGAAGAACGAAAACCGTTGACTCGCGTGATGTATGACCTGCTCCTACTTTGTGTGGTTAATCTCCTGTCGTAATATTCTGTAAGAAACATTAGAAACGTTAAAACCATGCTGTGTATATCCTTAACTTTCAGCCCTTCCTGATGTCAACTTGTCATGTAGGGATTGTACATAGTTTTGGAATGTTGATTTTCTGAACGTTTGCTGATATATAGTCTAAAATGCATATGTGGCCAAATCTGGAACACTCAATTGTTGTCGGAGGAATAAATGAATAATGCGAAGAATTTGACAACGTATGATGTGACACACAAAAAAAAAACCAAACAGCAAACTAGAGGGAAAAAAAAGAACAAAGCTCTGATTTCATCTGCCAAAAAAACAGGACCACTCTGAATCATGCTTGGAGACAAAGCCATATGCCATTAGTTTTAAATCCATGTATGGTTGTCAATGCACTAGGAAGCAAGGTACAAATGGCACTGGTCAAGGACATGTACCAGCATTCATGCTACTTATGATAAATTATCACCAAACACTGCATCGCCCCACATGGAGATGTGTTGGTTGGTGAGGTTCAAGGAACCCTTGGAGCACATCCCTATCTTCTTTATATGTTTCCACATACAATTTTAGATATGTTTAGTCTGTATATTCTGAGTTGATAACTCTAATGGAACAGCTGCACAAATTTTATTTTACATTTTAACACCAGAATGATTTTATTTTTTGAAGTCCTTGTTAGTGGCTACCAACTTTGCATGATAATTGACATGGTCAGGTTTGAAAGGAAGCTCCAGGGCACATGTCCAGAAGAAGCTATCATGTTTTGAATGAATCATAAGGTTTTTACAGGTCAGATTCTATTGAACACTTCTGGGTCAAAAGCAAACATATGAAAAAGTATGGAAAGGAATATCAATAACTGTGATGAACTGATGACAGTTTGTTACTTGCGTTTTCACTTTGTGTCACTGCTGCGTCATGTGCACAAAGGAGTTTAGGACTGATTGGTTTGGCCCAACTTTTGAAAAATGAAGAGATGCATGACAAATCTTTGCATTATCTCCTAATAAATCCATGACATCTCCTGTTACAATCAAAAATAAAATAAATTAAAATTAATGCCCTGACCTATTGCATTGCATGTTTGAGCACCTGTCTTGGTTCATTGGTTGCTATCAGCAAATTGGATTTTCCCCCTTTAATCTGTACATTAAACAACTGCAAGTTGTCCTCTACTGGTTTATCTTATACTGGTACTTAGTCAAAGCTGATGTATACTTTACAGTTTAGCAATAGATAAATTTGCATGCCGATTGCCGACCAGAAATTTACTCTTTTTAATATGCTGTGTGAATCATGCGCTCCTTTTACCTCGTTGTGAGTGACGCTGTCCTAAAAAACATCTGCATCTAGGTGAAAAGCAAAATAATTCTCCTTTACTTGATATATATATTGCTATCAGTCGACCATTTTTTTATTAAAAAAAGAGAAAATTGAGATATTGTTGTTTCATCATTTGTCTCATGTTCCTAAAACAAGCTGTCCGTTTTACTTCTGAGATGATAAAATGATTGCTACCAACATGAGCACCCCACTTTCAAGGGGAAAGAAAAAAAATCTAGAGATGAGGGTACAAACGAATAGCCGAATGCCAAATAACTCAAAGATTTTGTGATCACTGTTTTAGAATAGAAATGAATGAATTAACTATTGTAAAGCTAAAAAAATAGATTTAAAACATTTTCTTAATAAATTTAATGTTTGTTTTTTTTAAAATTACACCGTTTAAAAACTCAGAAAGCATGTCCCATTAATCCATTTCTCCATTCTTCCAACAAGAACATCTAACATGTCTGCGATCAATAAGATGGCTGTAGATACGTACAACATATTCTGATATTCATTGTTAATACTGTACATTGCACTGTTAATACTTTAATACTGTATTGTGTTACTAGCACAGTAGCACTAGCAGAATCGTTCATCAAGGTGCGTTTAGATACGTCCTGCTGTCGTCATGCAAGTACAGCGATGAGCTCAGCTAGCATGGCTGAGTTTCAGAGCTCATCGGTTAACCAAATAAGTTAAAGCAAAAGCCAAATTTAAATTTTTGAATTTAATTTTGAAATTGATTTTAAGATATTTTCAATGTAATTCTTTTTAGCATTGACTTTTAAATCACTACGAACAAATATATAAAAGTTTTACCTATAAATTAATGTTTATTTTCTAATAAGTCATTTTGACTCATTAGAAAATATGGACAACTGATAAAGCTCTCACTCACTATTTCCCCCACATCCATTGTGCAAATAACACTACTCAAAACTCAATGGAGGGCATCATCATTCATCTCCTCTTCCATTCAACAAGCTACTACTTCCTCCGTCCCAAAATATAAGCGTTTTTTAGGTTGGCATGGTTACTAAGAAAGTAAGTGGAAATGATTGAAGAAAGTTTACAATTGATTGAAAAGAAAAAATAGGTAAAAGAAATTAATTGTGATTGGTTGAGAGGAGGAGCTGGGTGAAGAAATAGCTTTATTTTGAGATAAGGAACTGTGTTAGAAATAACCACATTTTGAAATGGAGGTAGTATAATAGATTAATTTCCATGATGGAAAGAGAAAAAAAAGAGAAACAACAAAGGTAAAAAAGAAGTTAGAAAACCGTTGTCACATTTTACGCACCACTTATATAAGCCTCATTTAATTAGTTTGATTCCTCTGTTCGAAAGGAGACTATACTCTTATTCAAACTATATACAAAATCGTGATTCTCCTTTTGGTGAAAAAAAATGTTAGTCACACCAGATAGAAAAGAAACGTTGCATCACACCTGTTAAAAGTAGCGTTGACTTAGAAAAATTTCGGACTTCTACGTATATTAATTTATACACACTCAAATATATCCACGTCGAAAAGGACACATTAAAAGAATTATATTCACATGTGATTAAAATATCATGGCTGATTGAACCAGTTCTAATCAGAAAAAGTCCGCACGATCACGTGGATCTAGCAATTTTCGGAGGCATGTGAGTGTGTAAAAAAAAGAAAGAAAAACCATGCTTATAAATATGTGAGAAGGACAATGTCAAAAGGTGCAATGAATTGAACCTGATTAATTAAACCATAAACTTGGAATGATGGCATGATAGCGGGAGAGCTTAATTTGACATATGGGTTATGCGACCCCACTAATCACAATTAATTATTCATTTCCTAAAGATCATCATTATACTTTTGTAAAAAAAATCTCCACTTCAAGTAAGGCATTCCCCCGGAACAAAATCCATAAAGTGAAAAAAGAATGCATGATAATTAATGGAATTTATCAAGAACAGTTAAGCCAAAAAGGACGAGAAAAAAATAAATAAATAATAGCAACACATGACAAACCGTTTAGAAAAAAACCGTTTATGCGACCACACTAATCACCATGTGATTATTCATTTCCGAATGATCATCATTAGACTTTTGTACCAAAAACTATCCACTCCAAGTAAGGCATTTCCCCGGAACAAATTAAATTGCATAAAGTAAAATGTATGCATAATAAATAATGAAATCTATCAATATCTGAGAACATTTAAAAAGCCAGAAATTAGAAGAACATAACTAAAAAATAAATGAACAATAGCAATAAATGACAAACCGTTTATGGAAAACTGAGAGAAAAAAAAAGGAATACTAGAAAAAATATTAAAAATACAGTATTATTTGGAGGGGAAGTTTCCGACCACGGTTGTCTTCTTCCTCCCCCTCCTCTCTCCTCTCCCCAAGAAAAGATAGAATCATCGGCATGCTCCCCCCACATGCCCTAATAATCCAAATTCCCATTCCAATTTGCAAAAGCTCAATCTAGAGACCCAAAATTAATCATCAAAGCCGGTTCTTTTGATCCCCATCCAGCCTCACATGGAGAAAAAAATCTAATCTTTGCATGTGACCCTCACCTGGAATCCCCTTGCAAGAATCCACCCAAGAAAGGGGAGAAAAAAAAGGGAGCAATCAATCAATCAATCAATCAATCAATAACTCCATTGCTTCACATTTCTCCCTTCCTTTTTGCCTCCATAAACCTCCCCTAAAGCTCCTTTTTTAGCCCCCAAATCGTCTCTAATTCGCCCAAGAATCGCCCTAGGCGAGAGCCTTTGATCCAAGATCCAATCTTTTTTGTGTTCAATCCAAATCCCTAGGAAATTTTGATTCTTTTTGAGAGAAGGTTCGGATTTTTGATCGGGAATGCAGCCGGACCCGCAGCCGCATGGCCCAGGGAGGGAGAAGGCGGCGGGCCCGCGGCTGCCGCCGCCGGTGACGGCGCCGTCGGTGGGGCGGCCGGCGTCGGTGCTGCCTCACAAGACGGCGAACGTGCGGGACCACTACCGCATCGGGAAGAAGCTCGGGCAGGGGCAGTTCGGGACCACGTACCTGTGCGTCGGCAAGTCCGACGGCGGCGAGTACGCGTGCAAGTCCATCCCCAAGCGGAAGCTGCTGTGCCGGGAGGACTACGAGGACGTGTGGCGCGAGATCCAGATCATGCACCACCTCTCCGAGCACCGCAACGTCGTCCGCATCCGGGGCGCCTACGAGGACGCGCTGTTCGTCCACATTGTCATGGAGCTCTGCGCCGGCGGCGAGCTCTTCGACCGCATCGTGGCCAAGGGGCACTACAGCGAGCGCGCCGCCGCGCAGCTCATCAGGACGATCGTCGGGGTGGTGGAAGGGTGCCACTCGCTCGGCGTCATGCACCGGGACCTTAAGCCAGAGAATTTCTTGTTTGCCAGCACCGCCGAGGACGCGCCGCTCAAGGCCACCGATTTCGGGCTGTCCGTGTTCTACAAGCCCGGTGAGCATTCTTGGTTTCTGCATACTTTGCTTGATTCGGCAATCGGCATTATAACATAGCTTAATGTTGTTATTTGGTCCAACTGATCCGACAATGGTATGTGGGCAAACTGATGTCATTGCATTTAGCAGAGAGTGAACTCGTTAACATTGGATTTACATATATTAGATGATGGCTCATTATGCTACTATAAAAGCGCTTGCTGCAATATCCATAAAATAGAATGTTGGAAACTTATATGGTAGGAGCAATTGCACTGGATTGAAACCTTGCCAAAACTATAAGCAGGAGATTATAGTAGTTGATGGTTGAATTCATTAGTAATGCTATAATACCATATAAATGATTGGAGAGGAGTATTCCTTTGGTCTGACTAGTTTGATTTTCTAAGGTATTTCTGGTTGTTGGCATATAATCATAACATGTCATCAGATTTAGTCGCTGTACTTCTTTTGGTAATTTGCATAAGCTACAATTTTTTTAGGGAAATTCATTTGATCACCACTAGCAGTTCTCACTAGGATGTGAGGGTAAATGTGGGGGGTATGCAGCATTATCTTGTTGAAATTCTGGTGTGATATCATGGGATTTTAAAATGATTTCCAGTTTTTAACAATAATGGTGCGATGGGTGGTTATTCTTGTGGCCTAATCTGAGTTCATAGCATATAAAATGAAACTTTAGGTGTTTCAGTTCATGCGTGCATGCTTCAGACAGAAAATCATTCTTTTTGTGCTAATCTCCATGCACTTGTCTAAGCACTGTATCAGATAGTAGAGGCATTTAGACAAATTCTGGTCTACCAGAAACACCACATTCTTTGTTTTCAACTTTGAAAGGCTTATCATTCCTGAAAAAGTTTCCTATACTCTCATCTTCTCTTTTCTGAAATGATACACTTCCAGCATATCAATACCAATTTCAGTAGACAATCTTGCCAGTGATTACCCATGTCACAATTTGGACATGAGCTATCTTGCATACGATGACTTTTTGGCAGTAATATCTTTCCTTCAAGCAGTGTCCCAAAAATGGTTACGCTAATATGCTGCATAAAAGGAACAGGAGCCCCTACATGTTACCTTCTAATTACTTGTTTGCATAGTTGGGCCATTTATATTTTTTTCGGGAATATGCAAAAGAATTGTGCATCTTTGTATTAAGACTTTAAAAGAGCCAAAGTTTTACAAGACTATAGCCATGGAAGGGTATACTCACGAAAATAAGAAAAACACACCATGCCATGTGCCAACACCACCACCACACTCTGAGGAAGAGGCCTAGCGCCACGACGGCCGCCACCAGCCTAACCAATCGTCGCCGGGCCTACAAATGCAGCCATGACCAAAAGAACCTCCAAAACAACGCCTCCAAGGAGGTTGCGACGTTGAAAACGCTGCCGTCACCCGTCCAAGGAGACCTGGACATGGTTTTCACCTAGAAGATCCCACTAGAGAGGGGGAGGGACCTTGACAATGCCCTCAAGAGTGTTGAGGCCAGTTATGTTGTGTAGGTGGATCATCGAATGTATACCACTGCTGATTTTTTAGAACCTTGCCTTCAAGTGAGTGTGGCCCTATGGACAAGAATTTCCTATTATCCACTCCATCAGGGAGTGAAGTATTTAGTTTATGCAGCATTTTCTTGTGTTTATTATAAACAACCAATTAAAAGTTAAAATTGACACTCAAAGTTTGTTGACAATGAATAATGTTCCTTTACATTTCTTCAGGCGACAAATTTTCTGATGTTGTTGGGAGCCCTTATTATGTCGCACCTGAGGTGCTTCAAAAAATCTATGGCCCAGAAGCTGACGTCTGGAGTGCTGGAGTAATCCTATACATTTTGCTGTGTGGTGTGCCCCCATTTTGGGCAGGTAAAATTATCTGTTGTTTCTGGATATTGAATTGCGAGTACCATGTTTACATAGGTAAAATTTTCTTTTTGCAGAAACTGAATCTGGAATCTTCAGGCAAATTCTTAGAGGCAAACTTGATTTGGAATCGGAACCGTGGCCTAGTATATCTGATAGTGCTAAAGATCTAGTCCGTAAGATGCTTATCCGCGATCCTACAAAGAGATTCACTGCTCACGAGGTTCTCTGTAAGTCTTTATTGCCCCCTCCCTCTCCCTTTCTGAGGGTTGATGTGTGCTTAAGAACCTATGTCATGAAAGTGTATTTTACTAAAAATTGTTTGCCTATACCAGGTCATCCATGGATTGTTGATGATGCTGTGGCACCTGATAAGCCTATTGATTCTGCTGTTTTGTCAAGGCTGAAACACTTTTCTGCAATGAACAAGCTCAAGAAGATGGCTTTGAGGGTATGGGGATCTCTCATGTAGCTGATTGGCGTGCAATTTTATTTTTCCCATTGACCTATTGTTTGCACTTAGTTTAGTACTTCAGTAGCGCTACATTAGATTAATGAGCCTCACTTCTATTAGCATCGCCTTATTATTTTGATGCATTCAAGTTGACTCTATATTTTGTGACCTTACATTCAAGTTAACTATGCACAAATATATTTCCTGCCTTCTCTGGTTACTCTTGTAGTTTGTTAACAGCCCTCATGTTGCAGTATGTAATGAGAGCGAAATATTTAAGATTAGAAAGAATTTCACTCAAAATGGAAGTGTCTAATCGAACTTATGTCATAGTCATTTGCACATTTTTAGTGGAGAAGATTAAGACTTGTATATCCGAACTATCATGTAACAGTTATGTTATTAGGCCTTGTCTCTTCCTCATTTATGAGAGGTTCAGCCTTGTTCGATTAGATCTTGTTCAACTGGCATCAGGGGCGGAGCTAGCACCAAAACTAAGGCTGTGTTCATTTCAAGGTGTTGGGAACTAATCTCTCGTGCACGCAAAACGGAGTGACTCATTAGCGCATGATTAATTAAGTATTAGCCTTTTTTTGAAAAATGGATTAATATGATTTTTTAAAACAACTTTCGCATAGTATATTTTTTTGCAAAAAACATACCGTTTAGTAGTTTGAAAAGCGTGCACGTGGAAAACGAGAGAGGTGAGTTGGTAACTTCAACAAAAGAACTCAGCCTAAGGTGGTGCACTACCATTGAAAACCTAGAAAACGTCAATCTAACACTGTGCATTCTAGTGTTTTAAAGTGAGAAATCTTGGCTTTTGTTCCTGTGCACCATCTAAGCTGAGCATGGCTCCGCCACTGACTGGCATCCCACAGAATAGCTATCACACAAGAGTACAAATGCTCAATACAGATGGCAGCATGGTTGCAGGATGCTTGAACTTGAAGTTAAAACTCTTCAGTGACTAAACATCTTGTTTTCTTGCAGGTTATTGCTGAAAGCCTATCTGAAGAAGAGATCGGAGGTTTGAAGGAATTGTTTAAAATGA
This sequence comes from Oryza officinalis, assembly GCA_008326285.1. Classification (NCBI taxonomy): domain Eukaryota; kingdom Viridiplantae; phylum Streptophyta; class Magnoliopsida; order Poales; family Poaceae; genus Oryza; species Oryza officinalis. Next base: position 7,680,084 of record BDMV01000012.1, on the reverse strand, counting down.
TTGATACTGACAATAGTGGGACGATAACTTATGATGAACTGAAGAATGGCCTGAAAAGGGTGGGCTCAGATCTAATGGAACCAGAAATCCAGGCTTTAATGGATGCCGTAAGCCTATCATTTTTCAGTCTACTGTTTCACATTTATTTAAAGATAAAACGCTTAGCATTATTATACTATAGTACACACCATTGAGATTGTAATTTGACTTTATGTATCTGTTCCAGGCTGATATTGACAACAGTGGAACCATCGATTATGGTGAATTCTTAGCAGCTACATTGCACATGAATAAACTGGAGAGGGAGGAAAACTTGGTGTCAGCATTCTCGTTCTTTGATAAGGATGGAAGTGGCTTCATAACCATTGATGAGCTCTCACAAGCCTGCGAACAGTTTGGCCTTTCTGATGTTCATCTTGAGGATATGATCAAAGATGTGGATCAAAATAATGTAGGTCTTCTTTCCTTAATTCTTTTCCATTTCAATACTCGTCAGCTGTACATCTTCACTTTGATGCTTTTCACTTAATTTGGGAATCGTTTTTCAGGATGGACAAATTGATTACAGTGAGTTTGCTGCGATGATGAGAAAGGGCAATGCTGGTGGAGTCAGTGCTACTAGTGGAGCAGGAAGGAGAACAATGAGGAACAGCTTGCGTGTGAATCTTGGTGATATCTTGAAACCCAGCGAAAACTGACTTTGAAGTAGAGGGTTCTGATCTCCTGAAGTTTTGCATGCCTCATCAGCTGGACTTATCAGAACACATATGATTTAGTTACTGATATGTCAATCTGTTGTTTGTTCTGTCGCGATGCTGTGAAATTTCCTTAGTAGCATTAGTTGTAGAGAGCATACCATGTGGTACAACTGTAACAAATTTTAGGTTCTGGACAAGCGGAGATTGTATGTTAAGTTGCTTATATCAGTCCTGTATTTTTCTTTATCGTGGATAATATTGATGATCTTATGTTTGTATTGGAAATTCACTTTGTTGTTAATGTACAACTTTTTCCTTATAGTTCCCATAAGGCAGGTATGGGTTTTTGTTCCACGCATTTCCAGTGCAGTATGTATGCCTGTCTAAAGTTCTGAATGCATCTTGTTGCAATTGGTTTAAGACAGGTAAAAATGGTATTGAGATCCAAAATTTCGATCTTTTTTCTGATCTGATCAGCGGTTTGATGATCTCTGGAAGAATGTTCAAACAATCAGCTCTGTGTGAGTACAATGTTGTTTCCTAGATTTTACTTCCTCCGTCCCAAAATATAAAGGATTTTGAATGAATGTGACACTACGAATCTGTATGTATAGGTCATATCTAGATTCATAGATCATATTTAGATTCGTAGTATTAGTATGTGTCACATCCATTCAAAATTTCAAAATTTCTTATATTTTGAGACTGAGGGAGTAGTATCCTAGCCTCCTAGGGGTGCCAGTAATTGAACACTTGTCCTTAATGAAGTTGTGCAGACACATGGGTCTGATTTCAGCCTGTCTGAAGCAAGGTTTATCTTACCGTTTTGGGGGAGGTTATCGCCCCCCGCGGTAAGGCAATTACGATGGTAACCGTCGAAAATTGTGTAAATTTCATCTTCAAAAATTTAAATTCAAAAATTAGCAGTTTCGTGATTTGGTCGCGGTTACTACGCGGTTTGACGCGGTAACCGCGATATTTGCACGGTAACCACGACATATTTGGCAAAAAACATGAAAAATGCTAAAAAAATGAAAAAACACTTAAATGTGTGTAGAATTAGAGATAATTAGAAGACTATATAGGATACTTGCAAACCTAGCTTGTTGATATAAAATACAAAAATGAAACCCAATATTTTTTTCTTTTTTTCATTTCCTAAACAATTATTGGGTTTTATCCTCAAATTTGATTTTATCTTACTCTTTTTCAAAAAATTTCTTCACCATATGCCATTAAAAATCAAGAACTACATCCATGATTTTTTTTTATTTTTTTTATTTTTTTTTGAAATTTTTGAATTTGCTCAAATTTCACCCAAACCTTACCGCCGGTAATCCTTACCGTACCATACCCCGCAGTAAGCGCGGTTACCAGCGGTACCCCGCAGTAAACGCGGTTACCAGCGATAAGGGAAACCATGGTCTGAACTGATAAAAGAAGCCACCTGTGCTTTCAGAAGCTACGGATAACTTACTTCTGACTGCACTACACTCGCAGTAGCTGTGCATCTTCTTTCAGATTGCTTGTTTTCCGTGGCTCCTTTATAATTCAGAAATTTTATTGAATTCTCGCAGAAACTAGTTCAACCAAAATCCTCCAAAATTCCTCAGTTCCAGCCTCGCTGATTTTCGCACAGCATAACCATCTACATCTAGCATTCCTATCACATCTATCAGGCAAGTAGAAAGCGGCAAACAATCTGGAGAACAAAAAACTGTCACAGAGAGAGGACTCGTTTCTACTTCAGTGAAGATGTAAAAAGTGACCCCCAAACTGCTCTTCATTGTAATGCAAAGAGAGGTACTGCATATGGTCGATCCTAAAACAATGCTCGACCCAAAATCTTATTGGGCTTGAAAAACAGACAATGAGATAAAAAAAACATGTGTCAAACGTTGTTCCAGGTCAACACGTAACAAAAACACCAAGCTTTTCCCAAGCGGGAGCTTGACAAAACATTCAGTGAGCGACAGCCTTTGTTGCCTTGTTTGGGAGGATGTTGTCCGGGAGGATGAGCTCTGGCGGGATCTCACGGACCACGCCGAGCATCGAATCGTACTCCTCGTCTTTGTGGGCAAACTTTTTCCTCAGCATCTTCTCGAGCTCGATCTCATCGAAGGTCTTGGAATTCTCAGCAGCATGGACTTGGGCCAGATTGATGTAGTTCTTTGCTGACTGAGCGATGAACGCCATCTCCTCTTCAGTAAGCTTTCTTAGGAACTTGGCAGGATTACCAACCCAGACCTAGCAGTGCCAGGAAACCATATGGTTCAATAAAGTCATGTAATATATTAAAGTTATTATAAAATATAAATACCAAAACATATTCAATTCTCGCAGCTGTTCATAGCAATAGCATGGGAATGTAAAATATGGAGATCAGTATAAACATGAAGCCAGCAGCTTTGTTTGGTAAACTTCCAGAGCCCAATTACAGGTTTTGAAATAAGAAAGAAAAACTACATAGATTCATGTAGATATGTTGTCAACGCATTATAACTATAAAGTAAGTAACTGTTTTTTGGAAGAAAAAAAAATGTAAACTAAACCCCTACCTCAGAACCATTCAATTGCACTATCCAAACGATTAGATTTTTGCAGAACAAAGAGCATGCCAATTTTGTAAATATCATATATCAGTGTCTCTGAGAATTCCTCATTATAAATTGGCAGTTCAGTGCATATTTCCCATATAGCAAGTGAAAAAAAAAAACTTCCTTAGCAAGAGAATAAGAGGTAACCTCTCCAGAAGGAACCCTTGTGTTCTGCTTGACAAGCGATCCTGCACCAACCATGCTGTGTTTTTCAACGACCACTCCATCAAGCAGGGTGGCACCCATACCAACAAAAGCTTCATCCTCGACGGTGCAAGCATGCAGAACAGCACTATGACCTGGCAGAAGCTTATTAGTTTAGGTGGGAGCATAACATAGCGAATAGTCCAGGAAAAATGAAGTTCAGAATTTTAGTTAATGAATCAAACACAGCGCTGCAATGAAAATCATTTATGTAGGATTCTATCATGTATAAATGATGCCATGTGATTAATGTCTTCCAGAAAAACCAAATCGCAATATCAATAGCATATCACAGCGTAAACTGTGTACCAAAATTATTACGAAATAACATAGGAAGTGCTCTACTGACCTATTGTAACATTGTTTCCAATTATGGTTGGGAGAACCTTCCCGCTGATGTTAGCTTTTGCAACATGTACAAGGGAATTGTCTTGTATATTTGATCCAGATCCAATATGAATGCTGTTGACATCACCTGAGGACAAAACGACGAAAATGAGCTAAAATGGTTATCACTAAACACTGGAAGCATCTACAGTACAACTTCAACATTATAATAACTGAAACTTAAAAATATCAATATGCTTGGGTTAACCAAGTAAGTATGACAGCACAAATACCTCACACTATGATACATGTCTATTACAATTTTTACTACGTTTTAACAATTTTTCTGCATTATTTTTTTTCTTTTTGGCTTCAACACGCCACGGTTACCATGCGGTAACCGTTGCTGCACGGAGTTCACAAATTTGAGTTCAGAATTTGGAATACGAATTTGTCGCAGTAATCGTGCTACTGCCGGGGGTCTGGAATAGCCTACCGACGGTAGGGTAAACCCTGATTGCCACTTCATCGAATGCAGGTAAAAAACTGAAGCTTCATGTGAAAAGATGGTGTACTAGAGCTGTTTGATAAAACTGTGCATCTCCTGACGACTGGCAGTTATAGCCAGTTTTCTATATCACCATAACGATGGGTATAGTGCAGTCAGAAGCAAGTTTATTCTGAAAACAACATACACAGTAAACATACAGTTGCCAAGAAGAAAGGGGATATAGATAATTATCAAGACAAAGCCCATGCTTACTCAATAGCACATGTATAAATAATAGTGTGTTTATTGACAAAGAGTTTACCTCTTAAAATGGAGCCATACCAGATTGAGGATCCATGTCCAATCTCAACATCGCCAATCACAGCTGCACTGGGAGCAACAAAAACATCCTTGTGGATTCTGGGCTCTTTCTCAAATATGTTCATGATCGTGCGATGCTTTGACACTTACAATGGCATACAACAAATGCTAACATGTTAGTCAGGATCAGGCATAAAATTTATGTATCTAAGTGAATAAGTCATACACTTAGAGAAGTTGTAAAATGATCTATCAAGCTAAATGCACAACACCCAAAAAAATAACAAAAGATGCCCTTCCCCCTTCGTCATAATGTGCCTATACTCCTATCTACGCTAATTTCTGGCCATTTACCTGTTGCAGCATGGTGATGATTAATCAGAACCAACTACAGAAACACACCCAACTAGAGCTAGAGGGGAAAATGGCATTCTTCATGATGCTAGGGAACAGAAAATAGACACATAACCACTCGAAATCGGCATGCCAATGCGACATTCCATGACCACAATAATAACCAATATGTGCAAGCGCAATCTTTGATTTACTTGCTGCTGTTTTGATACACAGACGAGAATCACCAATTGAAAACTTCAAATGCAGCACCTGACAAATCGCTGACGACGATACTTGAATACACACGGTGGAAGGAACCCGTTACCCCTGTCCATTCCTACCATTTCCCTTCCCAATAACAACAACCACAAAGGGTTGTGAGACTGTGAGCATAGTCAAGAATGTGTATGCTGCTACCAACTAATCAACAACTAGAGCGACGAACTCTCCCAATATTGGCCAAGACTTGACAACCAAATCGAAACGATTTCGACCTCGCAGACCCGATCCTAGGGAGGAACCGACGAGCGAGCAGGTGACGCGCGCGCTAACGACGGAAGGGAGAGCGGGGGATGCTGGTGCTTACGCTGCTCCTCGACGCGGAGGCCGCCCTGGATGGTGGATCCGAGGCGGTCCATGGCCTGCCCCGTGCCGCGGATCCACTTCCCCACCGTGTAGATCGCGCGCCCGAGGGTCCCCATGCCTGTCCCAACCTTCCTCCTCGCCCTGTCCCCTCGCGCCCTCTTCTGTCCGGGAGCTCGCCGCCGGCCGCCGCCGCCGCGCGGGAGGTGGGGTTTGATGGCGTCTGGTGAGAACGGGGAGGAGAGGAGTGAGAGAGATGAGCCCAGGAGGCAGGACAAGGAAATGGTTGCTCCAATAAATTTGTTCTCTCTTTGATTTCAAGTAAATTTTGTACTCTCTCGTCGTTTTAAAGTCAAACATTTGTAATTCTGACCATTAATTTCTTAAATTGTATATAGTTTAACGTCATAACATTTGTATTTATAAATTCACCACGGATTTTTTTTTGTAATATATAAATGAGTGAATTATATTTTGGGTTACCTTTTTATATTACCGAAGTTTTAATTTGGACTACCATTATATAATATTTTCAAATATGTATTTTTATCTTTAGATCACTTTAGATCACCTAAACTCATTTATCCATTTACATCCAGCGCATTCAAATAAAAAGTATGGTCTACGTATATGCACATAGTTTCCAGAATCAAAAGTTCATCGGTGTGCAAGAACCAATATAATCGAGGTCATTGATGCACTTAATAAGAGAGTCGTGGGTAGCCCAATGTGCAATAAAAATAAAATTACCTTATCTAAAGTGAAACATTGGTTAAAGGTGACCCAAACTATAATTTACTCTAAACACTATTTGGATTTTAACAAATTGATGGTTAAAGTCATAAACATTAAACTTAGAACAAAGCTAAAATAAAAAGGTAATTTAGAACAAAGGAAGTAAAAATGTAGTTTTAAATGATTATATGAATGGTTCGAAAACCAGTCTGTTTGGCTCAGTTAGCTACAACTGAAGCATTGAACAACGACAATAGAGCTCTACTATTGAAATTGTAGTTATATAGCAGTTGCAGCTATAGCCACCTTAATAGTTCAGGACCAACAAATGATAACTTCATCATAAAGTCTTAGGTTCACTAGTGATACACATGTAACACCTGAAACACCTATTTAATAGACACATATATAGAGTAAAGAGCGAAGAAAATTGTGTGTTTATAGAATTTATATGAAATGTGCAGCTACGATTACATTACAGTAATGGTTTTTTTAAAAATCATAGTTTATTGAAGCTTACCCATAAGTTTCACGTCGCATGAAGGTGAGATGTCATAATTATTTGCCAGTGTAACATAATTTTTGTTTAGGATTCTTATATCGACGTGCAAAGATTTGATACTTTTAATTAAGTTGTTGCCTTGTTCTAAACTTATTTGGTTCTATATGTCAATAAATGATAATAAGATGAGTACGTAAACTTAAAATGATCCTTAGTTTTAGGCCCCTTTCTTTTTTTTTTAAGGAACAGACAGGATCTCTGTCATTTATTAATAATATAGACCACCTCAAAAGAGACCATTAGTCCATAGAGGAAGAATGATATGGAGTTTTTTTTAAAGATGACGGAGCTTTGGGAAATAGAAAGCAACTAGCATCAGCTAGCAAACGGCGTAAATCATCTAAGTTGGATTTTCTTATGCTTCTTCCTGTGCTTGTAAATTGTGATGATCGAGTCCACCACCTGCTATACCGAGCCCGAGCCGTAAGCTGCATTGAAAATTCTAGCATTTCTTTGGAGTCAAATTCTCCAAGTCGTCAGATTAACGCCAGATCAAGTCCACCACCTGATGATCGAGGGCGCCCCCTTTTTTTCATCTAGTTCATCATATTAAAGCCGCTTATTATTTATTAAGTTTATTTTCTAAAATATTTAATTTATCGTAATTTGATGAATAATTAATTAGCACAAATTTTATTGCAGGTAAGCCTATCTTTGGCTTGTAGATGGGCAAGCCTTGTGGGGAACTCTTTTGATTTCTGGATGGAACATCCCCTTATTTATTAAAATGCCAAGTTAATGATTATAAAAAACTATTTAAACATTTGATAACATGTGTATTGAGTATATGTATTCCGTCCAATAAACTCTCATCCGAGTCTAAATCCATCATACGAACAATACCTGCACTATTCATGCCATGATTTGTGTTTTTCTCAATGTGTATATCAAGTTTAAACTTGGCTTCAGTAGAGTGATAAATGCCACTATACTCCATATTATCAAAATTATTTTGGGGCATTAAATTAATTTTCTATCTCCTAAGCGCATATAAGAACTATGGTGCATATAAGATCCAAACAAAGTACTCCATAGTCGATATATCATTAAAAATTAACCATTATTATTACATATATCGACGTTCAAGCGTCGTGTATACATGCAAAATTTTGCAGTAACCATGCAAATCCGTAGACCATTACAAAACCTTACGACAAATCTACCAAAGCATCCTTGTACAGATGGGAGGAGCCAAACATCTCATGAAACCAAGAAAACAAACCCAAAAAAAAATCTAGAAAACCTTGTAAAATACAGTAACCATGATGCATCCTCTCGATGTCCATATGTCTCAGCAGATTGGCAGTATCTATTTTCAGAGTTTTCAGAAGCTTCTTGTGATCTTAATTCTCGCAGTGTACTACTCATACATATGTTCAGAGTTTAATTTTCAGGCGAAATTTTTTTTTAGTAGGAGTAGTTCTTGACGAACATGCCCTCCTTGGCCTCGGCGGCCTCGCCGTCGCTGGTGTACTTGCCGAGCTGCGCCAGCGAGTTCGCCTTGGCGCGCAGCAGCAGCGCGTCCTGCGCCGCCGCGACGTTCTCTGGCCGGCCGCCCCACGTCTTGAGGCAGGTGTTCTGCAGCGCCCTGGCGTAGGAGAAGGACACGTGCCACGGGTTGGGAGCCTGGTTCATGGCGTTGAGATTCTGCGTCGCCTCCACCTCCGACTGGCCGCCGGAGAGGAACATAATGCCGGGCACCGCCGGCGGGATGCGGCGGTGGAGGAGCCGGAGTGTGTAGCCGGCGACCTGCTCCGGCGTCGCCTTGTCCTTGCTCTCGGCGCCAGGGGTCACCATGCTCGGCTTCAGGAGGATCCCCTCGAACATCACGTTGTTCTCCGACATGTAGAAGAAGGTCTCCGCCCACACCTTCTGCGCCACCTCGAACGTCCTCTCGATCCCGTGCTCGCCGTCGAGGAGGATCTCCGGCTCCACGATCGGCACCAGCCCGTTCTCCTGCATCCATGCATGCATGCGAGCGCCATGTCAGAATTAGTCAATCTGCTTAAACTTTCGGGTTGAACTGGTTGGTGTTCTAACGCCAATGTCAGCTTCAGTCGATCAGTTCACGTTTCTAGGTTGAATTGGTCAATGACACTATGTCAATACTGATCGATCAGTATAAGCTTTTGGTTTAAATTGGTTGGTGTTCCAATGCAACGTGAGCAACAGGCGATCAGCTTGAGCTTTAAGCTTTTAGGTCGAACTGGCTGATACTGCGACACCATGTCAGTGGCAGTTGATTAGCTTAAACTTTTGTGTTGCATGGCTGATGACACTATGTCAGTTTTGTCGATCGATGGATTTAAGCCATTTGGATTAAACTGGTTGGTGCATGAAATGACCGACCTGAGAGATGGCGGCGTAGCGGGCTAGGCCCCAGGCGGCCTCCTTGACGGCGAGGGCGGAGGGGCCATTGGGGATGGAGACGACGGTGCGCCACTTGGCGAAGCGGGCGCCCTGCTGGTAGTAGGCGGCCTCGCGGGACGCGAGGCCGTCGAGGCCCTGGCACCATGATTCGGAGTTGGACCCTGCCAGCGGGACGAGGCCCTTGTCGACCTTGATCCCGGGGACTATCCCTTGCTCGGCGAGGATGTCGACGATCTTCCGGCCGTCGACGGTGGACTGGTACAGCGTCTCCTCGAACAGGATGGCCCCCGAGATGTACTGCCCTAGCCCCGGCGCCGTCACCAGCAGCGTCCTGTACGCCTGCCTGTTCGCCTCCGTGTTCTCCAGCCCGATCGACGCCAGCCTCTTCCCGCACGTCGCGTTCGACTCGTCCATCGCCAATATCCCCCTCCCCGGCGACGCCACCGTTTTCTACGAACCAAATTAATCCCACAAGAACAATTAAAGACTGAATTTTTTTACCGCAGCCACAAGAACAGTTAAAGAGCGAGTTTTTTACGGCGGTTTTGACGAGCTCGTCGTCGTAGGCGCCGGCGCGGACGACCATGGAGACGGACGGCGGGCGGGGGGCGGCGAGCTGACGCGTGGCGCCCCAGTCGGGATTCTTGGGAAGGAAAGAGGATTTGAGCAGAGTTGCAGAGGCCATTGCTGCTGCTTCTTTCTCAACCTGTCTGAAGTTCTGAACTGTGAAGTCTGAACTGAAGATAAACCTGAAACTAGCTAGTGTTCTTCCTTGTTTCCTTCCTTATAGGGGGGCTGAGGGCTGCAACCACTGCCTATATTTAGTCCTGCCTGAACTGCACTGCACTGCACTGCACTGAAGTGAAGTGACTGAACCTGGTTAACCGCTGCCTGTGCAAAGGGATATGAGTTGTGAGGTTCAGGTTGCTCTCAGGATTTCATTGGCTCACTCTGATCACTCCAATCCTGTTGCTGTCATCTCCTTTGTCAGTTGTCACACTCCTCTTATTTCCTCAACTGTTTTGGTGATGACTGATGACTGATCAGAATTCCAATTTCAATTTGGTGTGCCCCATTTTATTTTTGTGCTGTGTGTGATATATCCACTGGAATTCGTCCTGGCCTCAAAATGGATCGTCACTCCTAGCTGAAAATGGACAAATGCTTCTCTCTCTATCTGCTCCTACGGCGTAGATCTCCCGGGGCATTGCATCCATGGATTTGGTTGCCATAGTTCGCGTCGAACGCCGCTGATTTCGTTTCAGGCTTTCAGTGATGGAAACGGCTGCAGCTGGGAGTCGTTTGTGACTGAAGTCTGAACACTCGCAGCTGCCACTGCAGTTTCAGTGACTGGGAGTAGCTAGCTGCTGCTGCATCTGGATTTCGATGTGTTAATTTCTTGGCTAGCTGCAGCATGAACATATATTGGCCACTGATTTCAGGAACTCCCTATCAGCAATGTGATCCAAGTTAGTCCAGTCATGTCACTATCTTAATCTTGCAGATGATCATGGTGCCATGAGCTGATGAGTCATGGTAGTGGTGATCTTCGTATGGAAAACTCTGGCATTTTCCCAGCTAGCTACCCATTCGTTGCGTATCTATCTGAAATACATGATTCTGCTTGCATATGAACGCATTTGACAACATGTACATCGGCAATGAATGGGTACATCATTGTTGTGGCTAGGAGAAGATAAGAGAGATTGGATGTGCTGTCTGTATTGCTGTTCATGCGTTTGTTTCGTTTCATATCAGAGAACAGTTACTAACCAAATTAACCATGGTCTCAACAACAACAATATCAGAAAATGAACGAAAGACTCCGTTCTTGATGGAGTTGCAAATTTATGGTAAAATTGAAGTTTTCTTAACTACTTAACTAAATCTATACTACATTCGTCTCAAAATATAATAACTTCTAAATACTTACCCAAGTGTATAGTAAAAAAATACTATATTTTAAAACGGATGAAGTACTTTTGATGTTTTCTAAGCTGTAGTTAGCAAAATTTACTCGAAATTATTGAAGTGAGCATAACCTAACTGGTTAGGTTCATAAAATTTATTCACCAATATTTAAATATTAGGCTTATATTTACAACTAATTTATTCTTGCAGTAATAGACGATGTATAAGATATGTCGATGCAGAGTATGCGTGTGTGATTCACAAAAAAAAAAAACTTGAAATAAAAGAAGGTTTAAACAATTTACTCAAATGAATGAAGATGACAAATATGCATGTGAAAAAAAAAATCTAACTAGTGGATAAACTTCTTTCCACTCCGAAAAAGCTCCATCAAATTGTTCTTAATTTTTCTCCTCCCCCACAAAAAAACGATGTTGGTTTTTTGGATTTTGTCTTGTGATCGTGTCAGCACTGTCGCTTAGCGCCCAAGATTTTTGTCCCTACCTACGCATGTCAGGCATCAGCTGACATGACAGCGTGGCACCAAAACCACCAAAACCGTCTGTGGCTGGCATCGCTGCTCCCCACGCTCCCCACCGTCCATCCGTTCGTTCCGCGGTGACGTGGCAGCACCACAGCCTTCCACTCCAACGGACACGCCCCCCCTCACTGCCAGGTGGGCCACCACGGCTGCCCCGAGGATGTATGCTAAATTTGTGAAAACCTGGAGGACCTTTTCGCTCATCCCGCGGGGAGCGGATTCAAAAAATTTGGGAGTATTCAAATCCGCCGCAGGAAGCGGCGGCGCACAACGCCCAGCGGAATGATTGGAGGAGAAGTGCGTGGACCCGGTTCACGGTGAGCCGGTGTGGACACGTACCTGCTGATGTGGGGCCCAGGGGAGTGTGGGGCCCGGAGGCAGTGGGATACGGTTCACGCGTTGGGTTGTCAGGGTTGAGTTAATGGGTGGGTGTACAACAATATTCATATTCTGCTCCTCGTGTTAATCGTTGTGGAAATGTTTAAATCAGCACCTGCATTTTCTTTTCTTGAAATTTGGCAGAAATCTTACTGTTAGAAGCTGAAGCAAAAACATACTACTGGAGTATTGCACTAACATTTTACTCCACTACTTTGACCTTGAGTTTTCAAGACTTGATCCATAATATTTAAACGTTCTATCATGGAGGAGCACGAAATTTGTATCATTAGATCTATAAACAAAACTACTACTGCTTTAACGCTGATTAAGAATTTTAGTCGCGATAGTTTGACCGCTGTTAGTTAAAATTAACAAGTATTTGTAAACGAGGAGAGTATGATAAATTGCACCATATAATTCTCGGTACATTAAGTTTTCTTTTTTCAAATCCAATAAAAATACTATTAGAACAAACAAAACAGAAAAAAGAAAAAGAAAAAAAAGAATCAAGCATACTTAGTAGTTATAATTTGATACTTGAAGGGCCTAAGCACAAAAAACCCACGCGCTGTCGCAGGAGAAACGAAGCCGAAGCTCCATTTCCACCTGCTCTCCCAACTCTCCGGCCGCCGCCGCCGCCGCCCAAACCTCCCCGTCGAGCTCCTCACCGCGACGAGCGCCATGAGCACCACCTCGGCGACGGCGCCGCCGAACCGCCGGACGCGCAGCCGCCCGCCGTCGGCGTCCTCTCGCAAGTCCGACGACCCATCCTCCGCCGCGGCCGCCGCCAATGGGAACGGGAAGGCCTCCTCCAAGCCCACCTCCCCCGGCCAGCTGACGTAAGCACATCGAGCCTCAGAACCTGCCTTCCTTCCGTTGCTTCTCCTTGGTTCGTAGCCGCTAAAGATTGGGGTTTCTGTTGGGTGAAGCGGGGAGAGGACGGTGAGGAAGCTGAGGCTGTCCAAGGCGCTGACGATACCGGAGGGGACGACGGTGTCGGAGGCGTGCAGGAGGATGGCGGCGAGGCGGGTCGACGCCGTGCTGCTCACCGACGCGCAGGGCCTCCTCTCCGGGATCGTCACTGATAAGGTACCGGATTTCTTTCCGCCCCTCCCAATCTGTTGGAAATTTCGACGGCCAGAAATTTGGAATGTCTAATAATGCTTTTGTAATGATTTTTGTGTGATTCTTTGAACTTGATGCTATGCGGATGCGACACTTCTCGCTACTCTTTTGAAAAACATTGATGCCTGGATTGGATTCTCAGTTTGGAGCATAGCAAGTGGCTTTTTGTGTCAAAGTTTAAGATTTTTGTTCTCCTTTAGATTTTAGATGTTCTCATCCAAAAAAGTAGGAGTCATTTTTGTTGACCATGTGTTCACCAGTCGCTGAAGTTCTACTTATTGCTGCGTATTTTTCACTCTGCCGTTTCTTTTTCATTCGGTTTTGGCAAAAAGGTAGAATTAATTAAGGTAAAGTGAAGTCGATTTCCGCTAACCTATGGAGTTCAATTTATGCCTTTTACTCTGCTGTGAACCAAAAAGGCAACATGTTTTTTCACTTGGTCTAATTTTAGTACATTCGAGATGAAGATGATTCTTTTTTTTCATTCTTTTTCGGGATTCCAATCGCAGGATGTAGCTACAAGGGTGGTTGCCGAGGGGCTGCGGGTGGAGCAGACCATCATGTCCAAGATCATGACAAGGAACCCCACATATGCCATGTCTGATACGCTTGCCATTGAAGCATTGCAGAAGATGGTTCAAGGTATGTCAGACGCACTCCATTTTTTACACTTTCTTGGCTAAAATATTTATAGGGAAAATGTAACAGTGAAATTGAGCTGGTTAAATTCCTAATTCCCCTGGTGTGTTATGAAATGTTCTTTGATATGATTGTAATTGTAGCAGACTACTCAGTCATTTCTGTTATTATTGTTTTGGCGGTAGTGATAGGTTCCACTTCAAGCGATTTTCACTATCATGGCACATAATTCTTTCGCCAAAGATTCACTAAATTGTACTCCCTCCGTCCCAAAATATAAGGGATTTTGACCAGATGTGACACATCCTAGTATTACAAATCTGGACAAGGAGCCTGTCTAGATTTGTAGTACTAGGATATGTCACATCCGACCAAAATCCCTTATATTTTGGGACGGAGGAAGTAGTAGTTAACATAAAGTACTCGGTTAAACAAATTGGGAGCACCTAATTGAGAATTGGCACATCTCCAGAAGTAAACTTTGTTAGAGCTTTGTGAAATGGGGATAATTCACAGCACTAAATGAAAATATATTGTACTTAGTAGAGCATTAAAGAGAATATACTTGTTTGCTGTGTAAATTGCTTGTGTTCTTTTTTTTCTGAAAAAGGGTGCAGGAGTTCTGCCCCATTAATTTATAGCAGGGAGAGAATAAAAATGCAATATCCAAAAATTACAAGAGGGCTAAGCCCTCGAAAGGCTGACAGAGAGGAAAACTAAGAGTGTGTTTGGTTGGGTAGACGGGGCTGAATAGGAGATGGCCGCCCTGATGTTAGAGGCCAACTTAGTATTCTCTTTGCATGAGCTTTAACTGTCTAACTCCTAATTCTGGTGCAACTCGTGTTTCTTTTGGAATATCCATATGAAGTATATTATGGTTTTTCCTTTTCCCAACTTTCAAGTACTATCTTAGGTGAAAATATGAAAAAAAATATTGTATTATGTGATTTGTACTGTTTTTGTATGTCACCATCAGATCAGCTCAATCTGCCCCTTTTTCTGTGAGTGTAATGAAAGGCAAAAGCACAATTTTAGGTAGTGTTAGGCATCTTAACTGTCTTGGTATCGCAACATCTCCAGCAGAAAAAAAAGATTCCTTGATTTTTATCGTCAGATGTCTAGGATTTCTTTGGTATGTTCCTAACTTCAATGGCATATATGTAGGCTGGTGGTTTCATTTTGTTACACATAGAGCTTGGTTGGCTAGAAATTTAGTCCCTTCTTTCACAAACCTATTGACAGTAGTTTCTTTAACATGTTCTTACATATTGTAGGGAAGTTTAGACACCTCCCAGTTGTGGAGAATGGTGAGGTTATTGCTATGCTGGACATTGCTAAATGCCTTTATGATGCAATAGCAAGACTGGAAAAGGCAGCAGAACAAGGGAGTGCGATAGCAGCTGCTGTAGAAGGGGTTGAGCGCCAATTAGGAGGCAACTTTTCAGGTACTGCATTGCATATATTATCAATCACTTTACTATCTTTCACTCCTGAAAGTACGCTGTGCATAACGTGTATCATGTATGGTACATATGAATTATCACCTTGTCATTTTGCTATATATATCTTCCTAAATAAAATGTTTCATACTGTACCACTAATGAGGTACTGATCAATTTAAGGTATTCTCTGTTTTTATATGTATTTGTTTATCATAATTATGCTTGGTACTGATCAATTTAAGGTATTTTCTGTTTTTGGATACAGCTCCTTACGCTTTCATAGAAACTCTAAGAGAGCGGATGTTCAAACCTTCTTTGTCAACCATTGTTACGGAGGGCACAAAGTATAGTTATTGTTTTCTCTGAATATTTTCTGTTAACTTTTAGCAGAAAGATAGAATGGTGAGAGTTTTCACTGACTATTTTCTGTTAACTTTCAGAGTAGCAATTGTTTCTCCTTCAGACCCAGTGTATGTAGCTACACAGAAAATGCGCGAGTTTCGAGTTAATTCAGTAGTTGTCACTACAGGAAACACACTACAGGGGATCTTCACGTGAGCATTCTGTTTTAGTACTTTTACTATCGTTTACATCTTCTTTATTTTTCTTTCTACTTACTGATGCATATGTGGTTGCCAAATGCAGCTCAAAAGATTTGCTTATGCGTGTTGTTGCACAGAATCTTTCTCCTGAATTGACCCTAGTAGAAAAGGTTTCCCCACCAGATTTACATTTTCTTGCCTCTTCTGATGGCATTTGAGCTTTGTTTAATTGCATATGAACTCACTGTGTTACTTTCAATTTTTTTGAAGGTGATGACTGTAAACCCAGATTTTGCTACATTAGACACGACAATTCTTGATGCTCTACATATAATGCATGATGGAAAATTCTTGCATATTCCTGTTCTTGATCGAGGTACAACCTTATTCGTGTCTCTGCATCCCAGAAGGACAATAATGAAGCATCTTCTAGGACTTTATTATTTGATGCATGTCTTACATTTTCCTCAACAGAAGGACAAATTGCTGCTTGCTTGGATGTCCTGCAACTTACCCACGCAGCCATTCAATTGGTGGTCCCTTATCCCTAACTCCTTAATTTCTGACATTTCTTCCACTCTGCGGTAGATTCCCATGCTAAGCTTCTGAATACACTATCAATTTGTAGGTTGAAGGAGGCAATGACACTGTAAATGATGTGGCAAATACAGTAATGCAGAGGTTTTGGGACTCTACTCTTGCTTTGGAGTCTCCTGATGAAGAATGCGATAGCCGTAGGTCCGTTGATGGTTCATTTGTTGAATGTTTTGCTCACTTGCTTTCCCCCTAATACATTCTCTTCTACATTTCCCAGTGAAGTATCATTGCTTTTGGCATCAGAGACTGGAGATGGAAAGAGTAGCATTTACCCCCCTGTTATTGGAAATTCATTTGCCTTTAAGCTTCAAGACCAAAAGGGACGCGTGCATAGATTCACTTGTGGTAATTGCTCTCTTGGTAGTTTGCACAAGTATGTTGATTATTCTCATATCATCCAAACATACCTGTTCTTAACTTGTTTTCTCTTGCTGCAGGCTCAGAGAGCTTAAACGAGCTAGTGTCTTCTATAAAACAAAGATTAAGTATTATTGACGAAGAGGGCAGAATGCAACTCCTGGTACGATTGAGTATTTGTCATGAGAATATTTCTAGTGCTCTCATAATCATGTGTAACAAAGAGACGGAATATTCACTGCCTTAATGTACTCTACTTTGAGAGGAAAGCTATTACTATGAGCTTATATGCATCTATTTCCTCTAAACCTGTAATTATTGTCTTTGCACTGCACCACTAAGGCACTTACTAGAGGACAGCCAATATTTCAAGCACTTCCCCACTTAATCTTCTTGTTCTATGTAGTACGAAGACGACGAAGGTGACCGGGTGCTGCTGACAACTGATGCCGATCTTGCTGGTGCCGTCCTCCATGCCAAATCGTCCGGTTTGAAGGTATCTGTTGTTCTTGGACTGTTGGTACTATGGTTACTCTATCTAGCAACTCGTAGAGCTCTCCAACTTTTCTTGCTTCCATCTCACCACTCTGAGCATCTCATTGTCAGGTTCTGAAGTTGCATATCGACCTGTCTGAATCCAGCACAGAGGTGACAAAGCCATCACAGCAGCTGGCACCTGCCCGCAGGAGTCGGTTGTCACCTGTTCGCGTTGGGCTGATGGCTGGTGTGGTCGCTCTCAGCGGTGCAGCGGTGATGGTTTACCTGAAACGAGCTAGAGTGTGATCTCCCCAGGAATAACTGGTAATTTTCCAGTAATTTTCCGGTTCCTGCAGCTAATTATACATCATGCCAAGAAATGACACACTGGAGAGCAACCAAAGTTGCATCAGATGCACTGAAACTCTCTGACGCCGGGCTGAAGAATCTGCCTATGTTGGTTTTTGTTTCTTCGATTTGCACGCATATCAGCAAATTTCACTAGTGCTGTGAAATGTATAAACATTAGGATGTTCCTAGTTCATATTTATGTACTTGTTTACAGATAAACAGATATGTAAACTCATTTTGAAGGACAGAAGTAAATAGATCCTTCTCTCCTATCTGGCTTCAAGTTCAAGCTAGAGAGTTATTGTGATGAACATGGCCGTACTGACGAGGAGTTGCATTCCATATTTCCATTGTCCAGTGTCACTGTACTGACATGTGTAACTGTATGTGCCTCTTTGTTCTAACAAGGCAAGATGATCTGTAAACAGATTCTTGTACTGTGGTTCAAGTAAACTCAACCTTTAAGCTACACTACTAGCTATGAGAAAGTTAAAACAATAGTATTAACTTCTGAAGTGCCAAACATGACTTAACTTTCCAGTGATCATTACACTGTCCCCAGTAAGATTAGAGTGGCCCCTAACCAATTGTGTGATTGATTGATAATTAAGACATGATTGGGTGAGTAAGAAAAATAAAAAGGAAGATATGCATGGTGTGTGGCTCAAGCTAAGTTATGGTTGCATCTTGGATGTTGGTTGTGTTGGATCTTTTGGTGAGCTTTTTCATTCAGTTGGTTAGTTAGCTTCTTAACCTCCTCGGCAACAGCAGCTTTGGCTTAGAGTGTAGTCTCGTGCTTCTTTTGCCTTTTCTGCCTTTCTGTATCTTGAAAGGCAATGCTTGGATTAGCAGCATGATTGCATTTTAATTTTTTCTTCATTTTCCACATTACATTTTATTAATTAATACGCATGCATGCTCTAATCCATATAATAAATAACAGGGGTACTAGCTAGCTATTCATTAAGGGATGATAATAATATCAGGGAATATATTAATTATAGCATATATACCAGCAGCACAGCATGTTGGTAGTTAGCATGTCAAATTAACAAAATAATGCAGTTGCTAACCAAACAATGATTAGATTGTAATGACATCTCACACTATGGGTGTGTGCTCTGTATGACTGTACATGGACATATAGATTAGCAGATAGCGGCAAGGATTAGGGCACAAAATCTTGTGTGTGAGTTGGTTGTTGACACGTGCTTATGGCTTGGACACACTCTCAAATCAAAAACAGGAGCATGATTGAGTAGCTTAAAGTGAGAACAATGTGCTACCTAGCTAGTGTGGTGTGTACCACTTTCTCTCGTCCATGAGGCCATCATTGCCGGGAGATCACAAAGCATGGGTACTGCCTTGTTGGGAAGTTAGATTTCAGAATAATGTTATTGGACCACTGTTGCATATCTGTTCTCGTGCAACTATAGTATTTATGTATGGTAGTTTGGTCTAATATATCAATACGTAAGCCTATTATGTGTTTGCAAAAGAATTATTTATGGTAGAGAAAAGAAATTAAGAACAGAAATAGGACCATGTTTTTCTATCACATTCGACTCTTATTGATTTGTGATCGGTTGATCCTAAGATAATTATTAATGATAGCCGGTATAATTTTATATCAATGAAACAATGGCTTGGCTTGTTTGGTTCATGATAAAAAAAGAATAGGATATGATCATCCATGTTTATTTCGCACCGACCCTTTCATCATTGAAGGCAAAGAGAAAAGAAAGGCGTGTGGAAAACCTTAGGTTTACTTAAGGAGAGAGAGATGAGGTGCGAAAAAAATATAAGTGAGAGTGTGAGACAAATCGAGAAAGGGAGGAGGTGAGCGTATGCATCATGTGATGGTTAAGTGACGCCTTATCCGTTGTTCGGCTAACTCATCCGGTTTATTTTTTCACACCATGCCGTCCAACATCTAGAGAAAATATTCCATGGGTGGTGGCTATATATCCTTTTCTTTACCCGATAAAAAAGTGATGGCCACGTCCTATCCAGCTTATCTCTGTAACTTCTTTGTCCTATAACCATAAAGTCTTAGCGTTCGTGACAGGTTTTCTTAAAATAAAAAAAACATTTAAGATCATACATATACAACACAAAAGTACATTGTCAATATTGTTCGAGTACTACAAAATCAAAATCGCTCATTAGGATATAATATAGAAAATAAATCTAAGAATTCGAATCCTTACCACAAAAGTAAAAATACCTTGAACAAATCATTATATCCTTACCATAAAAAGGACACAAAAGATCCAGGCGTTCATACTTGTGAGTTGTGATGATAAATATGAAGCCTATTAGGACATGTATAAAAGTAGAGTCTAATACGAGTTTTTTATATTAATTTATGTCAATAGAGATCATTCTCCTACAATAGTAAAAACGATAAAAATTTTTAATCATTAATGCACTAAATGTTATTTCATTATCCTTCTTTCTCTTTTAACAAACTTTTCGTTAATAAATGCTAAAAGTCGACTCTTAGCCGTTGTCATGCGTAGCAACGATGTTTATAGTTTTTTTCTCTTTTTCATTCACGTCACTAAATTTACTTGTATGACAACGAAAATAGCTTGTTATTAGACATCATTAAACATGCCGTTAGATCCATTTCTATTGTACCAAATCCTGAATCAATGTACAAGTACGAACACCTATAAAAAAATACAGTCACATTATTACCGTGGAAATACTCAGTACAACTGTACAAGGTACTCCGTACAAAATACATCAATACAGTGCAAAGTAGAGCAAAGAGTACACATTGCCACCACTTTGCATGCAGCCACCCCTCCACGTACGCGTACACGTCGTCACATCCGGCTACACGTGGGCCCCATCTCTGCGTCACTGACAGCGCGGGCCCCGCTGGCCTGGCACGCGGCTCCGCGACGCTCCACGTCGTCGCGTGCGGCGACACGTGGGCCCCCACCGCCTCTGAGTCACTGACAGGCGCGGGCCCCAGGGCGAGCCAGACCGACAAACTCGAACCGTCGTCAGGTGCAGCACTGACGGAGAAAAAAAAACCCACCGGAATCTCGCCGCTAATTAATCACTGTACTTAACACCGTGATTAATCCCCCCTTAATTAACTAAAACCCGTCGCTGGAATCTCGCAATCAATCCACCAAAGTCGGCAGCAAACGCAGAATCATCAACCGCCACTGCTAATCCGAACCCCACAAATCCTAATCTTAATCCCCCGGTGGTTGCATCGAACACTGCACTATTATACTCACTTCTCCGAGAGTGGGGGTAGGAGAGAGAAAGCTGCGAGCTTTTCTTCCCGATTCGAGCTGCCCGCGCGGGAAGGAGGTAAAATGCAGGTCGCCAATGGCGGATGATGCAGGTGATGCTTCTTCTTCTACCTCGTCAATGGCGGTGTTCGTCGTTAAATCTCTCTGTTTTTTTTTCTCTCTTTTTTTGAGAGGGGAGGATGGGGAGGAAAAAAAGAGGAGCTTTGGATGCTTGCATTTATCACTTTCCCCGATGCATTTATTCCCGAGACCTCACTCACTCTGCTCGGGGAGAGGAGAAGGAAGTGAGTGCAGAAGCGAGAGATAGCTGTACTGGCCTCACATGGCGAAAGCTGCAGTTGGTGGTGGTGGTGGTGGCGGCGGCCATGGCCTGGACCCCGCGCCTTTCTTTTCCCTCCGCTTTTGAGCTCGCCTCGCCTCGCCTCCTGCTCCGATCTGCGCGCGTGAGCTGTGACCCCGCGCTTTCCCCCTCTCTCCCAGCTCAGCTCAGTTCGTCCTAGAGAGATAAAGAGGAGAGAGAGAGAGAGAGAGAGAGAGAGAGAGAGAGAGTTATTGGGAAGCAAGAAGCAATGTGGTGTTGAGATAGAGATTGTGTGTTCTTCACGGAGGTCTTGCGATGCGAGGCATTCTCGTCTTCTCCGTGTAGTCGTTGAATTCGAGGAGGTATTAATGCCGCCATTCCTCCTCGCTTGCTGCTTCTGCTTGTTTATGCTCCCTCTCTCTTCGTTATTGGATTCCCCATGGAATTTCTTCTTCGCTTGCTCTGAATATATATTTTTTTCTTCCTGTTTTTGTTACTCTTTTTCCGCCGGATTTTGTGGGAATACCTGGAGATTGTATCTGAATTTGCGGTTTTGCGAGGAATCAGGGCGTCAAGCTGCAATCTTTTTTCAGGGATTTTTTTTTGTGCTTGCGCCCTGGTTTCTTGGGTTCTCTTGGGGAATTGGGAGTAGTCCGTGGCTACTGTTATTTTGCACTCCATTCTCTCTCTGAAAACACATTGGAACCTTTTTTTTTACTGTTTTATTTGCTGCTACTGCGAAGCATGCTAGTAAACAACAGGGTTTGATTGGGTCTCATGGCGATAAATTTCATCTTTCCCCCATTGTATTTTGCTACAATGATGCAGCCTTGCACCTTCTTGGTTGGAGTTTCTTCACTTCGAATGATCCCTTTGTTTTCACGGTACTGTTTGTTTCTGATTGGATTTATTGTCAGTAAGAATACTACTAGCCTGATTAACTTTTGACAAGTTGGGCTGAAAATAAATAAGTGACAGTCTTGCAGCATATGCTGTGGGCTACTAGTCAATGCAAAAGGCTGTGTGCTTGTGAATTGTCACGGCATTCTTCTTTCTTTATAGTAGGTAGTGTGTTGAGGATGTTGCGTCTTTCACAATCAAATGTTATCATTCTCGGTGCTAATTTTCTACTGCATGTTGTTTAATCCAGACCAGCAACCTGCAACTTGGCGAGCTCCTGATCAATGAAAAGCATCATATGGTGGTGGTAACTCAGAAACCAGGAGTTTCAGAGTTTCAGCTCTGATCTGTTGAACAGTTCATGGTTATGGATCGAACGAGTTGGCTGTGGAGGCGCAAGCCCTCGGACAAGAGCCCCGGAGGCACTGAGAACACCGTGTCTGTATCGTCGCATGCTGAGCACTACTCTGATGATCAGGTTCTAACCCATGTCTGATGACTTTGTTGTGTATAACTAGAGATCTTTCTACCTCAATAGGACAGTTTAGTTGCTATGTTCTTTTCGGACTTACGTTGTGGTTGTTACATTCTTTAGTCGTAGCCATTCTCTTTCTAGCTGTTATAAACAAATCTCCTTTTCAGCTTTTAAGAAAATGAGAGGTAAGGATAAGTTACCTGCTTTTTATCTGAATGAGAATGGAATTTGAATCCACGACTCCAACAATGTGATAAGTGTACTATTGACCTATTGTTTAGAGATAGCGAAGATTGTCTTAGAAAAGAAGTTTGAAACTTTACATTATAAGTGGAACAGAAATGTCACTTTAGGATTGTACAGGCAAGACGTCATTTTCGCTTCCTTGGGCAGATATATATCACAGAAAGTTTGACCTGATTCTAATGGAGCATAGCAGTTCAGATGATAATGTCTGATGAATGCATTGATATTGACTTGATGTATTACGGTACTAGAGATTGAGCAGCATGTTGCTACCCAGTACCTACCGAGTACCGACTACCATGCTCATAACGGTAGCTCAAACCGTATAAAATCTGTATGTTGAGGTTGAGGTTGAGTATGAAGCTGAAGCTCTACTTCTATTAATGAAAGTGTTGTAGCGATGTGCCGATGTTTCATAATATTTGTAATGCCCTTTTCCGTGCAAGCAAAGAAAAAGCTTTGAACAGACAAAATGATGCTGGTAGTATTTATGGGAGTTAAGTACCCTGTTCAGTTAACTCCAATAGAGTTTTTCTAATTATGAGGAAATTCATTCCTTAAAATTTATTTTGAATAGTATCTGTCAACTAAAGACAATGATATTCAATTCGCCCAATCTCCTATAAGATATGCTCTTGAAATCTATGTATATTTTGCAAGGTTCTAACTCGTAAGTTCTGCAACAATCTATATTGATGTACCTTTTTGTCAACCTGTTTGTGTTTTCTTGTGTGAAGGTAAATGAGCTGCCTAATAGCACTAAATATGGACATAAATACTTAATACTTGTAATGTAATTTATACATATATGACATCTTTTGCTAAATCTGGATGCTGTTTTGTTTCTTTTTCTAAATGATAATAGATGATTTATTCTGAATGTTCGAATTTTGTTTGCTCATGTTAAACCAGGAGGTTCTGAGGCCTGTCTCAAATAATGCTTCACCACATCTTGGCCAATCACCTGGAATGCCTTCAAGGATTAGGGATGATGGGACCCAAGAGACTGGAGTCGCAAAACCCTCGAATGTGAAGTTAGCATTGGGAGTTAAACTAAATGATTCTTCTCCACAGCATGGCCAATCATCAGAGCCACAGTCATCTTCAAATGTCAGAGATGAAGATGTCAAGGAGAACTTGAAGAGTTTGAATGAGAAACTTGCTGCTGCATTTTTGACAATTAATGCTAAAGAGGAATTGGTGAGGCAGCATGCTAAAGTCACAGAAGAGGCTGTTTTGGGTAAATATATCCTTTCTATAACTTTTTTTTTTGGAGAAAGGGAGGTAGGCCTCCCCCATTTCTATTACCAGAAATGGCTGAAGCGACATGTAGTTCTTACAGCAAACAAAAGAAAACATAGATAGGAGCTTCAGCATGCCTTTTAGCCTGGTGCCGTCCAATCGGGTGCACACCGATGGCTGGATAGTCTACTGCTTTGAGATCTGATAATGACTAGAAAGAAAAGATAAAGCTATAATAGTTTCTAGCAAAGCAACTTGAAAGCATCACATCCTGTGCGGCTGTGCTACACAAAATCCTTTCTATAACTTATGCATATTTACTAAATGATTCCTCCGTATAAGTTATTTTATAGGTAAACTTTAGAAACTGTGCACTTAATTGATCCATATTTCCATTCATTAATCTGCAAAGTTACTTCTGAGTACTGAATTGCATTTGTAAAAAATATTGCAAGAGATCAACTTGATTAGTTAATTTTATTTGTCTTTGTTGCAGTATTACTAATCTTGTCATTGATAACATTTTTTAGGTTGGGAACAAGCTGAATCTGAAGTTGCTGCCCTGAAGAAGCTACTTGAAGCTTCAGCCCAGAAGAATGGTTCCCTTGAGGTTCAAGTCAGCCACTTAGCCGAAAAAAATGCTTCTCTCGAGGTTCAAGTCAGCCGCTTAGATGAGGCTCTGAAGGAATGTGTCAGGCAGCTGCACCTAGCATGGGAAGATCAAGTGGAGAAAGTCCGTGATGTAGTTACCAAGTCCCAGGAGTTGGAATCTGAGAACTCGAAGCTCCAAAACCGCATCAGTGAGCTGAAGAAGCAGCTGGAAACCACGAAACTAGAAGCCTCCAACGTGTCTATAGAGCACGATCTGCAAGAGCAGTTTCAGGTAATTAAGAACGAGAACTTGGATCTCAAGTCCAAGCTTCTTGTACAATCCAAGGACCTGAAGATACTATCATTGGAAAGAGACTTGAGCAATCAAGCAGCGGAGACAGCAAGCAAGCAACATTTGGAAAACGTGAAAAAAATTGCAAGGCTTGAGGCAGAATGCCGCAGATTACATCATCTAACTCACAGAACAACATTAAATAATGATTCTAGGCCTCTGGGAAACAATACTTGTGTGGAATCACTAACCGATAGCCACTCTGACAGTGCTGAACGTATGGCTGCTGTTGATAATGAACTGCGGAATTCTGATTCATGGGCATCTGCTCTGGTAGCTGAGCTTGATCAGTTCAAGAGTGGCAAAGCTGATGAGAAAAATCTTGTGAACAATCCTGTTGAGATTGACCTAATGGATGATTTCCTTGAGATGGAGAGGTTAGCTGCATTGCCTGAATCAGATCGCACAAGCTCTACCTTTGATATGGAAACAGATTCTGATAAAGCTGTGACCAGAAACAGCTCCTCTAAACTTGAAACTGAAGAGTTGAGGAATCGGGTGGCTGATTTGCATGCACAGGTTGAGAAGATTGACAGTGAGAAAAAGGAGCTTGAGATGGCGCTAATGGAGGCAAGAAATCAACTTGACACCTCCTGCAATGCACTAGTGGCAGCAAAGAACAGGCTAGTTCAAATGCAAATGGAGTTGAACTCGGCAAATGACTCCAAGCATGCTGCTTTGGGGGATTTGGAGGGATTGGACTCAGAGAAGAAGGCTTTGGAGTTTCAACTGGAGTCTAAATCTGTACAAGTGGAGGAGTTACTTCAGGTGGTGGCTTCATTGGAAGAAAATGCAGAAAAGAAGGAATTGGAGTCACAGTTAGAACTGCTGTCTGCGGAAGCCAAAGAGCTTCGTCTGACTGTAACATCATTAGAAGAGAAGATTGAAACTGAAAGGTCTCTTTCTGTGCAGCATCAAGCAGAAGCAGAGGCTGCATGTAATGCGAAAGAATCATTGGAGGAACAGCTGTATTCAGCAAACACTGAAGTAGAGAGATTGCATTTCATTGTCAAAGAACTGGAGGATGAGGTAGAAAAAGAGAAGATGAGGCAGGAAGAACTCACGGCAGAATTAGAAATGAAGATGGAAACAGCTGTCGAGGCTATTAAAGAATCATTGGAGGCACAACTATGTTCAGCAAACACTGAAGTAGAGAGACTGAATGGCATAGTTCAGGCACTAGAGAACGATATAGAAAAAGAGAAGGCGCTGCATAAAGAACTGACAGCACAGTTAGAGGTGAAGATTGAAGAAGAGAAAGCTCGTTCTGTTCAGACTGTTAAGGAATCAATGGAGGCACAGCTATGTTCATCAAACACCGAAGTACTGAAACTGCGTGACATTGTTAAAGCACTAGAAAATGAGGTAGAAAAAGAGAAGGCACTGCATGAAGATCTTTCAGCACAGTTGGAGGCGAAGATTGAAGCAGAGAGAACTCTTTCTGTGGAGGCTATTAAAGAATCATTTCAGTCAGAACTCCAGTCAGTGAACTCACAAGTTGTGGAGCTGCACGGTATGGTGACTGCACTTGAGCATGAGGTGGTAAAGGAGAAAACATTTTCTGCAGAGCTCCAAATGCAGCTAGAAGCTCTTGAGGCTATAAAAAGGGTGTTGAAGTCTGAAGTTGAGTCTGCACATCAGGATAACAGAAAGCTCAACGATAAGGTGGAGTCTTTTGAAGCAAAGTTGAAAAAACAGGTGTCTTCAGCGGCGGAATTCACTGCCAAGGAAGAAGCCATGCAGTCAGAGAGAAGGATCATGAAGCAACAACTTGAAGCAGCAAAGATGGAAGTTGGAAAGCTGACAAACAAGGTGAGCTTGCTCCAAGGGGAGGTGTTGCAGGAGAGATTGTTATCAGAAGAGTTCGAACAAGAATACCACAAGCTGGAGGCTCGGCTGTCAAGGGATAGCCGGGACGCGAAGCTCTGGCGACTCACAAATTCAAATGGGGGTCTGAAGGCCAAGCAGGTATATTTATCTATATACTTGAATATTTTAATTTTTTTATCTGCTAAATACACCTGACAACATTAGAATTTGTCAAGAAATGGATCCAACTATAAATCGCTGTAATTTTCATAGGAGAAAGAACTTGCAAACGCTGCTGGGAAGCTCGCGGAATGCCAGAAGACCATAGCTTCTCTCGGCCATCAGTTGAAATCACTGACAGACATCGACAATATGATTGTGGAGCCTGAGAGGCTGGAGCCCAGAGAAATCAGAGAAATGCCACTCGATTTTAGAAATAGCGACGCTGACTTTGCAGTATTTGCAGATGAGTTATATGATTTTGATCTTCCAAAGGTCAACAGCAGCTGCTTTTCGCCGCTACCGTCGATCCAGCCCTCATCACCACCCTCAGAAATGTCAGTATTTGCAGGGGGACTGTCTTCGCTTAGTAGTTTCAGAAGCAAAAGAAGAAAGTAAAGAGCTGGTGAAAACAAACTGTCCAGATGCTACTAACAGTTCATGGATGCTCTCATCTGTAGGTAGATCGGTGTACATTTACAGAAACTGATTGTTAGATTCTGTGTGCTGAATTCCATTCCAGCAAGCTCAGTTTTTTTATTCACAGCCTGCTTGATGAGATTTTTACTGTATCAGTGTTGGCTGTTTGGTGCCAGAAAAAAAGGGAAGAAAAATGTAAACTCAGTATCAGTGTGAGACTGCAGAAGTGCAGATACATTGTGGTGTATTTATGTTGTGCGGCTTATACTTGCTGTGTGAATTGTCATCTCCATATTACCAATCATACTTGTTTTGTCTGATTCAACAAAATGTCCAGATTTCAGTCTCTTCCAAATTTCTCTGGGATAGTAATTGCATGTGTTATATGAAGTTTGGATGCTCATGTTTCATTTAAATTGTTGAGTAAATTTCATAAAACTACACATACTTTGATCAATCTATAATAAAACTTCACAAAACTACAAAACTACAGATTTAAAAACATGTATAAAAAAAATACAGATTTAACATCATATTTTTTACAAAACTATACATTTAAGGCCGTATCAGAAGTCTACATATTTAACTTCAGTTTTATCACAGAATTACAACTTCTATAACCTCAAAATGTTATGAAAATAAACTCTAAAAATGTTATGGATATAAACTCTAAAATATATGTAGTTCTTTGATAATTTCATCATTAAATCTATAGTTTTATGATATGGTATTTTAAATCTATAGTTCTGTGATAACTTTGACATTAAATCTGTAGTTCTGTGATAAATATGTAGTTTTGCGATAGTTTGGTTTAAGTATATGTAGTTTTGTAAAATTTATTTCAAATTATTTTTTTCAATACTGAATACTATACGACAAGAAAACAGGAGAACAAACAGTGCAAATGCATTAAATTTCTTGTGACTATGTGCTAATCGAGTTAAATGTTTTCAAAGTACTGTACAATCTGTGATCCATCACAAGGCTCCTTGCCAGCCGTAGCCTGACACCCAAGAGAGAGCTACTACTCTGCTGGTCCAAATGAATGTCCTGAAAATTTATGCACGGTACAAAGGACGTTTTGTGCGTTGGGTGGTGCAAATTTGTTCATGAACTCTGAAACTGTACGTCTGTATCGTACGAGTTCAGTGACCTATAACGTGTACATAGCAGGTTAAATTAAAGGTCATACGCCATGCAAACGAGCCAACGATCATTCGACGAACGATTTCAAGAGTATCTCCAACAATTATATTTGTGGTCATGGATGTTATCATGTTAAGCTTGATAAGCACTATATGTGCTTCGACTGAACTGACGAGAAGAGTCCATTTTGATCTAAGCTCTATCCAAAATAATCCTATACTCTTATCTCTGTCCCTAAAACAGACTGAAGCATTTATCCCACAAATACTTTTTTATGCGTGGTGTCCATTAGTCCTCTTTTTTTCCTTTTTTTAAGAGACCACTATCCCACACCTCCAATCGTCGGGTGCAAACGTTATTAATTAGAGCTTGGACATGTTAAAAGTTTAGCCGAGCATATAAGTTTAAGAGAAGCATATAGCCTTAATGAAGGGCATATTCGTATTTTCATAACCATAATAAGGTTTTGAAGGAACGAATGGAATAGGCACCATGCCCACTAAACACTAAAATCTAATTAAGAAAAAAAGTTTGTATGGAATGTTCATAAATATACCTATTAATTGATAGTATATCACATTTGCCTAAATAGTAGCGGTATCTTTTATTGCATGAGATTAAGTGTTGAATGTTTCAAGGAAGCGTGTATGAAGTGGAAATATTTCCTTTTCTTTAAGGCTGAAATATTAGATGCTTCTCTTAAAATTTCCTCTACATTGACAAATACTGGAAGTACACATAATGGGAAAAATGGACAAACATTAATTTTGAGAAGGACGTAGTATAAGTAGCAGTCTGTAGCATGATGCAAATTTGGCTCCAGTCGCATGCAGCGTGTGCTGAACTGCCATCCCACACTTCGTCTGATTTTAAATGTAAGTTGTTTTGATCCTCTCATCTCTTTTTTAAATATAAGTTGTTTTAGGATTTTTTGGATATTTTTTAAAAAAATTTTCTTGTTTCCCTTGCTAAATAAATGATACTATTTATATTTGCAAATAAATTACTTTATATTTTCAATGTAGTATAAACAAATGGAAACAAAGTTATTTATGTTATTTTTTAAATTCAACTGCATTTAGAAGTCTTATATTTGGAACCAGATGGAGAATCACAAAATCCTTGGCAAAATGAGTGAGCACCACACCGCAGCTTCCATGCATCAATGCATCCAAGAAGGCAAGAAGCCAAGAACTACTCTTGCCGTAGCAAGGGTTGGATCTGTGTGCAATCAATGGTCAATAAGGATAGCTCAAATCAACAAAAAGTATAGCAGTACAAGCATAAACCAGCCTCCATTTTGGGTGAGCACACAACAGGGTTTAATCATAGGAGGCAAGTTAATGCCTAAGAGAAGAGGTTTTAATTGAACGGTTTTAGGTTAACCATCTTTGCAAGGATGGGATGTGCAAGAGAGGAATTAATTGAGCATGCGATGCAAGTGAGCCCAATCAATTGCTGGAATAGTTGGTTGCTGATTTTTTTCCCCTCTTCGTTTTTCCCAGCTTCCATCCTTGCATTCTTTTTGCTCTGTTTTTCTTTTTTTTAAAAAAAAAATGTGAGCTTCCAGAAGATCGATCTCCTTTGCATCATTTCATGCCTATGGTTTTTGTATGCTACACGTCTAGAAAACTAGCAACATTTATTGGTTGCTGATTCATGTAGAATATGGGTGCAGCATACAGGTTTTTATTATTTTTTGGACAATTTGTGAATAGTTTGGTGGGAGAGAGGTTGTTAAATTGCTTACTTTAGGGACATGTTGAAGGTGGATAATGACCAAGGGTCTTCTTTAATGGTGTTTCACCTCAAATAAAATACTTACTTCCATTGATAAAAAAAATTAAAAACTTACTTTCCTCATGTCGATATATTCAATTGTTCATCTGGGTTTCCTAGGAATTTTAAGCTTCACCTGCTTCTTTTGATTAGCCTAAAAAACCATTTAGTAATGGACAGATTCCAAAATCAAGAGATGGTGATACTAAACGTAAAAAATCCAGTCAAGTGGCTAATGAATTTAGTTCACACACTCAACATCTCATCCTAATTTCTACGTTGACTCAATTAATCATCCTTTTATTTGAAAGGTGTTGTCTTAATTTGGATGCGATATGAATCGACGTAATGCAACCGTAGCACAGAGATGTTCCGTTAATGCTTTCTTTTTTTGGTTATCTTGAATGTAGTTGACATAAAAATTATTCTCCAGAACCAAAATAGAAGGTTCGGTTTGACAGTAACATGAACCTGAAAAACTATTGGGCATCAGCTTTCGAGATGGACCAAGCCGGTAAAAATTGACCAAGAAACTTAGCGTACCAATTAAGCGTATATTACCAAATTGATAATAGTAAAGACGGTGTACTTTTGTGTACATGTAGCTGATTTTACACTATTTTCACCTATAATTTTCTTGGTCTAATTCTAACTTATTTTCATTAAAAATTAAAACCTCTCGGTTTATAAACATATAATATCTTTGGAGTGTAAAGGGCTTAGGGTGGAAGCCAATGCTCGTCTTTATTTACATTTTACATATTGCCCTAACTTACTTGTACACAAGAATAGACTGGTAGTACTATACTCATACTTAATTGATGTGTAAATATAAAGATTAAACTAGCCACCCATAATTTTGACAAATTTGGAGGTAAGATTGATTACACATCGTCCTAGCTTGTACACGAGCAGACTGGTAATATACTCATATTTAAATGATGTTTAAAAAAATTAAAGATTAAACTAGTCCTCCAACAATTATTGCTCTATTAAATTTGATGGTACTAACATTGATGAGTACCCAATACTGATGTCGGAGTAACACACAAGGCAGGGCTAGCTTCTCTGCCAGAAGCCACCGTTGGAAACCAAGCAACCGTCAAAATTGCAGCAAGAAAATTCAGTGATTCTCTCTTTGCTGCACACTGACAGACACACACACACTAAAGTGATACACTTTATGTACGTAAGTACGTAGTATATCATACATACATAGTCCAAGCCACTACCTCTCTCTCTGTCACAATCTATGCCTTTGTCCATTCCTCTTAGATTAATTAATTCTTCACTAAGAAATTAATTACCTTTTTCTCTTTTCTCCTCGTTTTTGCCGTTCATCTTGGGTCTTGTCGTCGTATAAAAGGCACCAATTCTTGTCAGTAATCAGGCAGGAAGGGAGGAGCTAGCAGCAGTCGTTGTGCAGAGGAGAGTCTCCTTTGCTTGCCAAGTTGCCATCCATGGCCGCCAAGGTGTACAAGCCGGCCGCCGAGGTCAATCTCGGCCCTGACAGCGACGAGTTCTACATCAGTCCTAACGTCAAAGGTTCAATCCTCCCTTGCATCCAGCTCGTTCTTGATTCTGGAGTTCGCTTCTTGGAAATTCTGAATTCTGAATTCTCTGTTATTGAAGTTGAGTATGATTTTTTTCTTCTTCTTCTTCTTCTTTTTGGTTTCTTGCTGTTGTTATTCAGCTCCTCGGGTAGCAGGGCTGCTGGTGAAGATCTTCGTGTGGATTCTTGAGATGCCAATCATCGGCCCGATGGTGCTTTACATCCTCAAGAAGGATAATCTCATCAACAAGGTGAGAAAAGTTTGCTTTTTTTCAAAGAAAAATTTTTCTCCTTTTGATTCTGGCAATGATTTTTCATGCAAAACTGTCACTACTAGGTTTCAGCAAGAACTACTGAAGAGTTTCACACAAAAAGAAATGTTCTTTTTCTCTTTTCATCATCTCAACTAGTAGTAGCACAAACATCAGCAACTGTTACTAGTGTTAGTTGCGTTCTAAGCTTTCGTTGAGCAGTGTCAGGCAGACAGGAATAATTCTCTGATTTGACACAGCTTTTCTCTTGTCTTTGTGAGCTCACCCAGCACTGTTCATCATCTGCAGCTTGTCCAAGATGCTGAGATCCCAGAGCCTCCACTGTTCACTGCCACACACAGCTGGGAAGGTTGTTTCTCTGAACTCTGCAGAATTTCCTGCTCTGACAAACAAAATCCTTTCTTCGGTTGATCTGATGAAAACAACCACACACAGTCACACACACAATGTCTGATCGATCGATCTCCTGCAGACATTCCAGAGCAGAATGTGTGCCTGGCGAAGCCGGACTTGTCGCCGCCGGAGCGCGTCCAGGAGGCTTTCGGCTGCCTCCCGACGAGCCTCGAATCGACGCTCGCCGGCTCGCCGCCGCCGTCGAGCCTGAAACGCTGGACGATCAGGGATTTCAACAGGGCGTATAGCTCAGGGGAGGTCACTCCTGTTCAGGTTTGTAATCTTGCATCATTGCATGGCTACATTGTTCTGAACTTAAAGAGTTCTAGTTATTAGGCCTAATTATATGGTTACAAGTCTCTTTCCTTGACTAGTAACTGAATTATCATGTCTGAATGACATTACTAAAGAGTACTAGTTAGTAATTGACAATTGTAACATGATAACAAAAAACTATAAATTGCAAGAAATGATCAATAATGAGCTACATTGTTGCAGGTTGCAAAGAGGTTCTTGGCTGCAGTTAAGGAGTGCTCAGGCCCAGGGCTCAACATGGCCTTCTTCATCAGCTACAACCCTGAAGACATCATCAGGCAGGCTGAAGAATCCACCCTGAGATACCAGAGAGGTAAAAAAAACATTCTTTTACACCAAAATGAAAGTTACAGTTGACAGTAACAGTATCTGAAGCAAGAGCAAAGCATGGAAGCTGCAATTATCATCAGCAGCATCACACAGGAATGGCCTGAACTTGTCCCTCTCAACCAACTCACCACCACCTTTCTGTCTTGACCTCTAGCCAGCCAACCAAACTTTTTTGTACCCACTTGGTAACAACCAGGCAGGCTGTACTGCTACTGCTACATACACAAGCAACACTCCAAAGAATTTCTTCAGTTCTTTTTCCATCTGTTTTGACATCTGAAAAAAAACATCACAATGGTTGATCCACAATGGAAGAAAGACAGGAAGACAGAAAGGAAAGGAAGCTGCAGGAATGAATGCTGCTGGAGCTGGTTCAGGGTTTGCGTTACCGCACGGTTACCGTGCGGTAACCGCGGTAACCGTGGCAAACCGTACGAAATCGTATAAAATTTATCAAAATTTTAAATTATTTTTAAAATTTATTTGAATTTAAGGCGGTTATTGCGGTTTTCCTTTTACCCCATGGTAAACACGGTAACCACGGTAACCGCTACCGGCGGTAACGCGAACACTGAGCTGGTTACATTTATTGTTCTCTGAACAAGAGAAAAGACACCGACATTTATCAATGGAGACATGTTAATGTTGGTAATTAGCATCAGAGATGTCACATTATGGTTAAGATCATTTACATTTACAGAGAGATTATGATGAAAGAGATTAAGGGAACAGTGACAGCCAGGGTTTGCGTTACCGTCAGGGCCACAGTTACCGCGCCCCGGCGGTAAGCACGGTTACCGCGCGGTAACCGCGGTAACCGTGGCAAACCGTACGAAACCGTACAAAATTTATCAAAATTTCAAATTATTTTTAAAATTTATTTGAATTTAAGATGGTTACCGTGATTTTTTTTTTATCGTACTTCGCAGTAAGCGCGGTAACCATGATAACCGCGCGGTTATCGGTGATAACACGAACCCTGGTGACAGCCTGACAGGGGAGGCTTGGAGAGCTGGATGTGTTTGATGTTTTGATCCAACTGTAAAGACGGCTAAGAAGACAAGCATTCATTGCCTAGCCGTCTAACCGATTAAGTTAGCTGTCAACTTTGCATACGATTGGTTTGCAGGTCAATCAGTTTTCTCGCAGAGTTATGGCTAGGAAGGGCTAGTTTAGGCTTGTTGCTGATCACATTCGGATGCAAAAACTGATTAGAAATGGACAGTTATGAACTAGTATGACATAAATTGTGACAAAAGAAAAGCTACTTGCATCACAATGCTGGGCAGTAGAATGGTGACAGACAGACAGGACAGGACAGGACAGGACAGGACATATAGCTTAATTATGTGTTAATCTTGTGATAATTACATATACTGATGATCTGTTAATCGCAGGGACACCACTGTCTGCCATGGACGGGATACTGGTCGCTGTCAAGGACGAGATCGACTGTTTGCCCTACCCAACCACAGGTAAGTAATTAACTAATTAATCACAATAATTAACTAAATAGCGTGACGAGGATAACAAACATATGCATCTGCCTGCTGAAATCTAAAGTCAACGATTACGTAGATGTTTGCTAATTAATAATAAAGATTTATAAATAGACTTAAATAAATATTTGTCTTTTGATAGTTATTAGTTTGTGTATTGCCGTTTCCTAGATTTTTCGTTCTCTTTGTTGAACATATTTTGTATATTTTGTAATAGTTGGCTATATCTTCGTTGAAGCAAATGCAAACAATTCATCCCATTATTTTAAAAAAATAATTCTATCCTATTTTAATCATCCTCTAAGTAAAGGACGTCAAGAACTCAACATGTCTTTCGTTGTAAAATTAATTCTTCTTGATCAAGGTGTCCTGTTGCCTCGTATCAAACAAAAATTTATCCACGTTTAAAATGTTGCATGGTTGATCCAATACAAATGAATCTTGATTAGCTTCATGCGTACAGTTGCATACATGTAGGGTATTTTACGATACGTATTTACTCTTTACACAAATAAAACACTTTGTTAAATAATAATAAAACATTTTGTTAAGTAATGATTATTTTGAGAAAATCTTACAAAATCTTAGGTGATGATTAAATCGGAATAGAGGGAATAATACCTGTGATTAAACTGGACGGTGATGGTGATGCGGATGGCGATGCAGGCGGGACGCGGTGGCTGGGGCGCGCGCGGGCGTGCGCGGCGGACGCGGCGGTGGTGGCGCAGCTGCGGGCGTGCGGCGCGGTGCTCGCCGGCAAGACCAACATGCACGAGCTCGGCGCCGGCACCAGCGGCATCAACCCGCACCACGGCTCCACCAGGAACCCCCACAACCCCGCCAGGGTCTCCGGCGGCTCCTCCAGCGGCTCCGCCGCCGCCGTCTGCGCCGGCCTCTGCCCCGTCGCCCTCGGCGTCGACGGCGGAGGTAAACCATGCGCACAAGACACGCAACTATTTTAATATTCAACTATTTAAATATTTAACTAATAAATATTTTATTATAAATTAAATTTTATTTAATAAAAATAATATAATTAAATTGTCATTTAAATTTATTTTTATATTATTATAATTTCGTTGTTACAAAGTATGAGAAATTTAAAGTCAAATGTTAATTTTGAAATATGTATCAAGTTTTATCGTATCTTAGTGAGTGAGACGGAGGGAGTACATGCAGGCGGCGGTGAAGCACTGACCGACGCCGCCGCGTTTTGTAGGGTCTGTGCGTATGCCGGCGGCGCTGTGCGGCGTGGTCGGGTTCAAGCCGACGGCGGGGCGGCTGTCGAACGCCGGAGTTCTGCCGCTGAACTGGACCGTCGGGATGCCGGGGATCCTCGCTGGGACGGTCGAGGATGCCGCCGTCGCGTCAGTGACACTACACCTCTTAATTAATTACTTTGACAAATCCATCTTTAATTATTGCCATTAACTACACGTGTACGGATTGATGTACATTGGAGTACTACATTGCGTGCTCTCAAAGAAGCAGAGTTAAAATTTTGTGGTGTTTTTGGTTCTTGGTTCCAGATATTCAGCAATTGTTGATCAGTCTCAGCCATCTTACCTGCGGGTAATTGCCATACTAATTACAGTCTTGGTGAGTGGTGATTAAGTGATACTGAATATCTGACAAAGTTGGCGTCTTTGATTTACAGCCTGAGTTGAATTTGCCCTTGTTGAAGTCTTCACTCTCCATCAAGAACATCAAGCTTGCAAAATATGCAAAGGTCAGTGAGATTATTGCACAAGTGAAGTGAGCAAATAAATTTCGTACGAATTTTCTTTGAACATTATGGTAACCGTGAAATGGAAACAGTGGTTCAATGACAGTTCAAAGGACATCATAAGCTGCTGTGACAAAGCTCTTCAGACTCTTCATGCACAATATGGTTGGGAGGTAAGGAAGATTCTCTGGTTGAAGCACTAAATTCAAATTGGCATTGCAAACTGTAGTAGCAGTTTTATCATGAACTCCATGATAGCTCATTTGGTTTGGCAGAATAAGATCTCATTAATTTGTTGTTGTGATTCTTTTTTCTTGTTGCAAGACTCTGGATGTGACCATACCGGAGATCGAGGAGATGCGTCTTGCGCACTATGTGACGATCGGTTCAGAGTGCACTGCCTCACTTGCTAAATATCTTGACAAACTGTGAGTAGCCAGAATACTGTACTTTGTGTACATTTGATGCAACAAACTTATCGATGAACTGAGCATACCTTGTGTGAATTATGTCAGGAGGAGATCTGAAATTGGTTGGGATGTAAGGGTTGCACTTGGCGTGTACGGTTCCTTCAGCAGTAGAGCTTATCTGAATTCGCAACGACTTCGGTGAGTCGATATTTTTCAGATGAATTCATCAACACAAGAGAATATGTTCTAGCGTTTACCTTAGAAATCAAAATTGCCATATATGTTTACAGGAATCGCCAGATGTACTTCCACAATGAGATTTTCAAGACAGCAGACGTGATCGTCTCACCAATGACCGGGTATTTCCATCTTTCTTCTCTATTCATTCTATTCAGACAAGTGGACAACCTCATAAGCATCATTTTCTCACTCATTAAATCTCGAAATCAAATTTTGCCACTTGCAACATTGTCATGATAAGCTACAGTTCACGTTTCAGAATTCAGAAAAGCAGTAATGTGCTTGGTTTAAACTTTTGCATGCCTGTTTGTTTTCACCACAATGTGCTCATCCTTCCTTACTGAATCTCTCTGCAGTGTGACTGCCTACAAGCTGCAAGATGATGCCCTAAAAAGCGGAGAACTCGACTACATAAATGGAGGTAATGAACCAAAATTCAGAAGAAAAAAACTCAGTAACTTCACACCTAGTACAATGTATCCTAACTGAGTTCCATGCTTCTTGGATCAAAGCCGCGCTGGTCCGGTACTCGATTGCAGGAAACTTCCTCGGTTTGCCGGCCATCACCGTCATGGTAACAGATACCTGAACTTCTTTTACACCTTCTAGCTGCATGAAGAAGCCTATATCTACATGTCTGAAGCTACAACATTGTGATCAATCTTTCAGGTTGGGTATGACAAAGCCGGGCTGCCAATCGGCCTCCAGTTCATTGGCAGGCCGTGGTCCGAGGCGACTTTGCTCCACATAGCATTCGCAATGCAGGCAAGTGAAAATTAACAACCTTTTTCCTTTCAAGCTGAAAATCTTTGCAGCCTTCCTGAACCTGTAGACTGTAGTATTTGCATTTGTTTTGAACCTTTCAACCTGTAGTATTTGCATTTATTTTGAACAGACACCTGGAAAATGTGAGTTGTGTTTATCATTACTCTGGAATCTGATAATTTTGCAGGAAGCGTGCAAGAAGCACTACAAGAAGCCTGAAGTGTTCTACGATCTCCTCAAGAAAGATTAAATCCATAGGCTGTATGTATGTCAGAATTCAGAAAATTCAGCTCGTTGATTTGATCAAGTCTCCAACATTGAAGAGAACCCATTTTCAGTTAGCACGGAAGCTGTTCTTCCATTTGTGTCAGGGAGAACAATGTAGCTACATGACCAGAAGGAAGAGAGCAAAATTAGATCAATTGCAGAAACTGTTTGATTAGCGGAACAAAAATTAAGTTAAAATGTATGCATTATATGACAAATAGTTTCTGTATGATGGTGCCAAAAAAAAAAGATGCAAAAATATATGTGTGAAATTTTAGTAGCATTTCTGCTGCATCAGCTGCATGTGGGGCCTCTGCCATGTGGGTCCCATGGACCCAATCGGATTGTCAGCGCGGTGGCCGCGCATACACGTGGGCGCAGGGGGCAAACCGCGGACGTGGCGACGAGTAACCCCAATAAATCATTTTGTGAGTTGACGATACTGCCCCTGATGCCGCCGCAGTAAATACGTCTCCTTCGTAGGGGCAAAACTGTCTATAGATATGGTCCAAGAAACTGTGTACTTGCAAAGAAAAAAAAAGAAGAAAGGAAAAAAAAAGGGGATAGTAATCTTGTTGCAACTTGAAAGCATTGAGAATGAAATCAGATGTTATTATAAACTTACAACTGAACCGACTAGTAGGCGGGCAAAACTTCATTTAGATTTAGATTTATAAATAACACAAAAGCTAAAAGACAAACTTTAGATGTATAAATCCACTAAGTATGCATTTTAAAAATGAAACAAATTTACACGTCAAATATGAAGAGAAACAAGCAATAGATGTCGCGAGGAACAATTAAAGTTCAAAACTAGTTCATAAATTTAAAGTGAGCAACTTTTCAAAACATCTTATCTCATATGTATCACCGTAAAATTGTTCTCACACTATAAGATCGAAAAAGTTGGATGGTTTTAAAAAAAGAATTGGTATCTTTTAATAACAAAAACATTATTAGTATGGCCATTCAATTGGCTACACATTTTAAAATGATTAGCATGCACATACATGCTAGTATAATATTAGAGAAAATAATGATTTGAAAGCTTTGCTTCCAATAATACATGAAACACATGCTTTTCACCACTAAATAGCAATAAGACCTCCCCGTGAGACAGAGGAAGAACTCCAGAAAAGACTAACTGATTCAATGAATTATATAAAATTGGTGTTCGAAAAGAGCCATATCTATATAAGTAAAATATAAGACTAAATTTTATTTAGCCTCGAGAAATGGTTACAGGGTCTAAAGACACGTACTCCAGATAAATTGAAGCACACATTTTAATCGCTTGCTTGTATTAGAGCAGTGAGGTTTTAATTTTGTTAGAGCCTGTACATTGAAGATGGCCTAACAACGGATTCTATTATCTTAAACTAGTTGCTAGACAAAAAGAACTTTTTATCTCCTTGTGACATTGGACATTGATGCCCCTGGTGCACAGCTCTGCCCCTCGCCTGCATCACGAGGGCAAAACCGTCCAAACCCAGCCAACGCCGCGGCGTGCGCCTCTCGTTTTCTGTTCTCCATCCTCCTCCTCAACCCCCAAATCGGAGCTCTCTTCTCCTCAGATCGGATCGCGAGAGCCCAATCCCACCAGCGAGCCATTCCTGCTGCTCTCGAGCTCGAGCCCGTCGGCGGGTGAAGGATCGCGGCAGACGACCAGGAGGAGGAGGAGAGGCGAAGATGTCGTCGGTGTTCAGCGGCGATGAGACCGCCCCCTTCTTCGGCTTCCTCGGCGCCGCCTCCGCCCTCGTCTTCTCATGTACTCTCTCTCCCTCGTCGATCTCGCCGCCTGAATTCACGCGCTTTGATCCGGCTTCCGGGATGCTCCGATCCGGCGTGATCCACGCGCTTTGATCCGATCTGTGAAGCGATCGGATCCACGATGCGATTTTCGACGAGATTGAGATCGAGATCTCGCCTCCCTGATCTCTGATATCTGGGTGTGGGTGTGGTTGGTTGCAGGCATGGGGGCGGCGTACGGGACGGCCAAGAGCGGCGTCGGGGTGGCGTCCATGGGCGTGATGCGCCCGGAGCTCGTGATGAAGTCCATCGTGCCCGTGGTCATGGCTGGTGTGCTCGGTATCTACGGCCTCATCATCGCCGTCATCATCAGCACGGGGATCAACCCCAAGGCCAAGCCGTACTACCTCTTCGACGGCTACGCGCATCTCTCATCTGGCCTTGCTTGTGGTCTCGCCGGTCTCGCTGCCGGAATGGCCATTGGCATCGTTGGTGACGCCGGAGTCAGGTATAAGGCACTTGCTATCATACACGCTGGTTTATTATTTGTAATTATCATTAACTTTGGTTTGCTAGTTGTTAGTATAGTTAATTTGCTTGTTGTCAATCTATCTGCATATGATTAGATCAGGAGATGAAAAGTGTACCAAACTGTGAGTGAAGTATTACATTTGCAAGTATATACTTGTTTATGTGAATACCGAAAAGCAATCTTTTAGGACGTCAAGTACCTAATTGTATATGTTTTAGATTTTATCATTTTAGTGAAAACGTCGTGTATGACAAACTATACATTTCTGGGAGCTTCTGTATTATTCTTGCCGATTAACAATGATATATCAAATTCACATTTTTGTATGTTAAAATGGGTGTGTTTTAACTAGCAGACTTACTGCTATCACTGTCAAATGCTAAGCTTGAATGTGTTTAATCATGGCTCCAATCTATTAAATTGCACAGGCTTTACTGTGCTATAGCTTTTTTAGGACCATGCTGGCAAACTGTGGATTAAATCCCTTTGGTGTTAACTTCTTCACAGGGCTAATGACATTGACTCCATGGATCATACTATATCGACCCAAAGTTTCTGATGCTTATAATAGGATCATTCTATGTATTTATCCACCATGGACCAAAACATATGAAATGTTCCACAGTATTCATACAGCTATTTAGATTACATCATGAACATTAGATTTGGTATTTTAGAAACCTTTCCTAATTCATACAAATCTGACTAAAAGAGGCCCACCTATTCCATAAATTCTTTACTTTTGAGGTTAGGGGTCCAGTAGCTGATATGTTATCCTTTTATTTTCTCTTTGTGTGACTGGCTAATACAGTGTTCAGTGAAATTGTGCAATCATGAATCATGATGTGCTGATTTATACCACTATTTCAATTTTTGTTACATACCTGTTTGTAATAAATTCTATATAGTTCATATGGCATCTTATCTGTACTTTTTTGTTGGTTTGTAATTTGTTAACTCTATTCTAAACATATTCAAAGTTTTGAACACTGGACAAGGCTTAAATTTATTATTTGTATGTTTACAATTGATTACCTGAAGAGAGGTTCCGCACATCAGCACATGAGAACATTCTCACCTAAAATTGTTTAGATACTCTTGTCAGAGAAACCCCTTCTTTAGAGTAGTGTGTAAGTATAAGTGGAGTTATTTGAGGCTTTAAATCTCTTTAAAAATTAAAAGTCAACACGAACGTTTTCAACTTGTTTGTGGCTTGGTATTTTGAACTGAGGATATTAAGAACAGCATTAGCCTTAAAGTCTTATCTAGAATAAACATGTTTTACTCTTGTAGTAGTTTGTGGCCTGATATGTGAAGTTTGCATGTATGCAATAGCAATGAAGATTTTACTGTAAGGGTCCTACATTGTAATATTTGACTACTTTCTAATCATATTGTCTTCAGGGCGAACGCACAGCAACCAAAGCTGTTCGTGGGTATGATCCTCATCCTCATTTTCGCCGAAGCGCTTGCTCTGTATGGGCTCATCGTCGGCATCATCCTGTCATCCCGCGCTGGCCAATCTCGTGCGGATTAGGCATGTTTTAACACGCAAACCCTTAGTGGGTTCTTGTTTCATATTCCTGAAACTACAAGCTGAGCTCTAGGGGTTTATTCTGTCTTAGTTTCTGTTTTTTGTTGGGTCATGAACAAAAAAACCTGTATCCAAGGGAGGTTTGCCCTTGTGGTGCCATTCTTTTTCGCTATGGTGGTGCTGGCGGCGGTCTGAATCTTATTTATGCACAGTTTTTTTGGGGTCTGGCTAGACAGTGATGTAATCTGGTGAATAAGCAAATAATTCGCAATGCAATGGGAGCTATGAGACTCTTTTGTTCACTCAATCCTCTATTCTGTTTATTCGTCATTGAGTTGTAAATTTCTGATATCTGCCAAGGTAAATTTGCACATGGTTGTTTTCAGTCTGGTACAGACGTACAGTTTTCATGCATTCCTTCCTATCACCTTGATGTTTTGTTTCAAATATTGTACTCGTAGAAATTCAGCGTGTCACTGGGTGTTTTGTTTCATTTGCCCTAAAATACAGCAACTTCTAGCGATAAAATTCTGTTCGAGAATATAGCACTTTCTCCATTGCTCTCTCGTCTCAACCAATAAATCTTCCTAGTTCCTACTGCAAGTTCCAGAAGGTTCCTAGTACAGCAGTTTCCTCATCTGACAAGCCTG
Source organism: Oryza officinalis (assembly GCA_008326285.1). Taxonomy (NCBI): domain Eukaryota; kingdom Viridiplantae; phylum Streptophyta; class Magnoliopsida; order Poales; family Poaceae; genus Oryza; species Oryza officinalis. Next base: position 7,637,507 of record BDMV01000012.1, on the reverse strand, counting down.
GCAGATTGCTTTCGTGCGATTGGACAAATCTGAAACTCGACTGTTTAGTTTCCTTCAAACTTCAAACTTCAAACTTCAAATTTCAAACCAATCACATCGAATGTTTGGACACATGCATGAAGTATTAAATGTGGACGAAAAAAAAACCAATTACACAGTTTACGTGTAAATTGCGAGACGAATCTTTTGAGCCTAATTGCGCTATGATTTGACAATGTGTTGCTACAGTAAACATTTGCTAATGACGGATTAATTAGGCTCAAAAGATTCGTCTCGCAGTTTACAGGCGGAATCTGTAATTTGTTTTGTTATTAGACTATGTTTAATACTTCAAATGTGTGTCCGTATATCTGATATGACCTGATGTGACGTTTTTTTTCAAAGTTTTTTTTGATCTAAACACGGGCTAATTGGGTAGGCCGCCTCGGTTTGGAGAATCTAGCTGCAATCATCTTGCCCTATCTGAAGAACGTAAAGGCCACGCACTTGCACAGTCCGATTTGTCTCTTGAATGCCCGCGTTGCAAATCCTGATTTCGGATAAAAAGTGCAACCAGGCTAATTGACATGTATTCCCTTCCTCCTGTAAAAAAAATCCCAGGATTTGATTTTTTTTATGAAACAGAAGAAATTCTGCACATTGCAGCTAACCTAAATAGTGCTCAGACAGACACAAATATATATACTTCATCTGTTCTAAAATAAGTTAATTTAGTATAAGATGTGATATGTCCTGATCTCTGAATAAACATCTATTTAAAATCGTACTATTAGGATATGCCACATTAATTTATTTAGGGACGGATGAAATATACTCGAACAAACCAAAATACAGATCTAAACCATAATGGTGTACAATATCACAAAATAATATATTTAAGCTACTTTGAATAATGGAATTAGATCCCAGCCTTTAGCTCAAGAGCTCCCAACAAAAATTTATTACAAAAGTTGAACTTTCAAGTTGAGACATCACACGTCGATGTTTAGATGGAAAAACTAATGGTAAAGTCAATTGCTAAATCTCCATCCACGATCGACGAAAATTTGCACTACCGTAACATGAAAAGATCGGTACAATATATTTAAGCTATAGTATCACAGAACTAAGTATTTATCACAAAAGCACGTGTGGATGTTTTGTCTTAGCATTGTTGTCTTTTTATAAATTATTTCTAAATCTGTAGTTTTACCGTACGCGGACTTAAAAGTACGTAAACTGGAAAAATTCAAATACCTTCCTCTTTACGGTTTTCAGCGATTTTTTGCGCCCATGGGCCTCCATTGTAGTGAGCAAAGTTGCTCCTTGCAACCAAAGGTGCATGTACCTCAGCCTGCTTTCACCTTCCGCTTTTACAAGCTTTAATTCCACCAGCGCTATGGAGGCAAAACACGACGACGATCACTTACTTTTAGATGCTTTAATTCCACCAGTATTATGGCGGCAAAATACAACGACGATCACATCCTATATACAAAGAAGGTGTATTAAATTTCATATTAAATTTCATGCTCAACAAGATAACACATGGGGACAACTTCGCTCACCACGTTGGAGGTCCACAGGTACGAGAAACCGCTGAGCGCAACGGGAAATCACTTAAAACTAAGAGAGATGGGAAGCTGTCTAGTTTTCATTGGAAATACTGACCAATAAATCTATAACAAAGAGGATAATATCTCCTAAATATGGTTTAGAACCAGTGAACTATCATGAGAAGGTTGAGTTTAACTAAAATGGGACCAAGTGCAGCATACTTTGGCATTGAACATCCCCTTGATCCATTAAAACCGGTTTCACTTTCATCAGCAAGCACCAGAACTTGTTCATCTGGGCAGCAAAACTAGCTAAATTTCACGCAAAGATTTCCCAGGATCGACGAGTATTCACAATGTCAGGTGGTAAAACTGTTTTCTGAAAAATCAAACGAAAAATTGGTATCCTCATCTCAGCTGAAATTATTCCTCTTTTTGGCTACCTAACTAACCAAGAAATCGTCGCCGTCCACGATGAGCGGCGCCGACGGCCCGTCGAACAGCAGCGCGTCCAGCGAGCTCGCCGCTGCGCCGCCGCCGGTGGTGGCCGCGGTGGTGGCGACTGGCACGTTTACCACCTCTTCTTGCGCCGGCAAGTCGACCGGCTTTTGCTCGTCGGGGATCGATTTGGCGGCAGCGACGCTGTCGACCGTCGACGACATCGGTGGCGGTGGCGGAGGGGAGCGGTTGGTGTTGTGTCGCTGCTGGCGGCGGAGCTCGAGCACCTGGCGGTGGTTGGCGGCGTGCACCGACGGCGAGAAGGTGGGGCTCCCCTTGGGGCGGTACTCCGGCAGCAGCCTCCCCTGCCTGTACCGCACGCCGCACGCGTTGCACAGCGTGCCGCGCCCCATCGGCCCTTCCCTCCACTGCGGCGTCTCCGTCGAGCCGCAGTGCACGCAGCTCCTCTTCCTCTTCTGCTTCTTCGCCTTCGCCTTCGTCTTCGTCTTCGTCTTCGGCGCCGGCGGCGGCACGCGCGCCGGCGCTGTTAGCAAAGGTTGCTTCACACGGGGAGGTCTCGTCACCGGCAACTTCGGTGTCCTCCTGACGAGGTAGATGTCGGGCGACGACGACGGCTTGTAGCCGGGCGTCCAGATCGGGCTATCAGGCGGCGACGCGGCGCTCGGCGGAGGCTCGGTGGCCGTCGTCCTCGCCGCCAGGCGGTGTTCCGGCAGCGAGCCGACCGCTCTGAGGCGGACACCGCAGGCGTTGCAGAGCGTGCTCTTCCCCATCGGCCCCGACCTCCACTGCGGCGTCTCCACCGCGTCGCAGTTCAGGCACCTCCTCGCCCTCTTCGGCGCCCTCTTGCCCGCCTCGTCGCTGGGATCGACGGGCGGCGCCACCACCACCACCACGCGCGCCTCCTCCTCCTTCACCGGATTCTTGGCCGGCGGCGGCGGAGGCGGAGGCGGAGGCAGGCAGGGAAAGACGGGGAGCCTGAAGGCCCACCACCCCATGGGCACGGCGCGGGGGAGGTAGCTGCGAGGCCTACGGGGGACGGCGGCGTCGAGGTGGGCGATGAGGACGGCGAGCGACGCCATGGCTGGGAGCGCGAGGACGTACCTACTGCCGCCGCCGCCGCCGCCTCCGTCGCCGTCCATGTCTCCGGTCGCCGCCACAGATCGCCGGAGTCTTCTTGGGCGCCTCTGCCTGGCTAATCCTGGCGGCTGCTCGGCTACGAAATGCTATCTTTAGACAACTCCTCCCGTTTGCAAGAAAAATCAAACCCACAAAAAAGAAGAGGAGAGATTGATGGATACTTGTACCTCTCCTATTCCGCCCTCCACCGCCGCCATGGATGGCCGGCGGCGAGCGAGCGAGCGGGTGAGCGGCGGCGACGGGCGCGTCAGCAGGAGAGGGGAAGAGGGGAGCTTTCTACAGTGAAAGATGCCGACGCAGGATGTGGGACTTGTTTTCTCTCTATATCTCTCTTCTTTTTTGGGGCGTCTCGAGTGACGCAAAAATGAGAAAAAGAAGCTTTTATTTTTTTTTCTTTCCGTTGTATTTGTCTCATGTATCTAAAAGTTGGTAGAAATGAGGTGGATTCAATTTTGTGTCATAAAGTATAATTGTCTAAATCTCTTGCCTCAACTGCATTTGTTCATACGTGAATACAAACTTGGGTTTCTTAGTTAACATGAACATGTGTGGAACGTGTATTGATTAAGTTTACGCGTCAATACGTATGAAAATAGAATGAATAGTTTTCAATTAAGTCCGTCTCGGATTCGAACAAAAGTGACCAAGTGAGGACTTGGTAACGGCTTTTTAAAGATCCGACGGATTGTAACGGATGGATGAAGATTCGGTCATGGTATTCATTTTGTCGGATGTGGATTATCCGACCAAGTTAATCCAAGTTTTCTATATATATCATAGATTTGATTATATATCATTATAGAATGTTAGTGTTCCATTTGTCGCTTCTATAGTATATCCAGTGTTCCATTTGTTGTTTCTATCCCATGGATTTTTCATGAGTCTAGGAGTAAAATTGGATCCCTTGATGCTTGCTTGTCGTTTGTTTGCCACCGCTGTAGTTTATATGTATGTAATACTACCATGCATGGAATGTATATCGAATAAGTTGACCTGCCCATACGTATGAAATGGAATGGATAGTTTCTGATTAAGTCTGTCTCGGATTCGGACAAGAGTGACCGTCTGAGGATTTGGTAACGGCTTTTTAAAGATCCGCCAGATAGTAACAGACGAATGAAGATTTGGTCACAATATTCATTTTGTCAGATGCGGATTATTCGACCAAGTTCATCTAAGTTTTCTTTATACCATAGACTGGAGCATGCACCATTATAACATATTACCGTTCCATTTGTCGCTTCTATAGTATATCCAATGTTCCATTTGTCGTTTCTATTCAATAATAGACTTCTCACGAATCTAGGAGTCTAACTGGACCCTTGCTTGATGTCAGGTTGTTGCTTGTTACCACTGTTGTACTTTATATGTATGTGGTACTACCATGTACATAACGTATATTGAATAAGTTTATCCCTGACGGCATAAAAATGGACCGGATAGTTTTCGGTTCAGTCCATTTTAGATTCGGACAAGAGTAGTCAAATGAGAATTTCAGTAATGCCTTTTTGATTTTTAAAGATCCAACCGATAGCAACGTACAGATGAAGATTCGGTCACGGTATTCATTTTGTCGGATGCGGATTATCCAACCAAGTTAATCCAAATCTTTTATATATCATTGATTGGATCATACACCATCAAAGCATATCCACTATTTAGTTTGTCGCTTCTATAGCATATCTAGTGTTCTATTTGTCGCTTCTATCCTATAGACTTTTTGCGAGCCCGTGAGTCTAACTAAATACCATTATCAGGTTGCTGCTTGTTACCACTGTCATACTTTATACATGTGCGTGTATTGGTCCATTTCTAAGTTGAGTCCACTCTGACTCCATAGTGTTTTCAAAATCCGAAGTAATCCATTCCATATCTGCAAAGTTAAAATCCACTTAAAAATATGGTATAATATTTATCATCCATCCTCATCCCATCCATTTCATCCCTACCAATTATATGGCACATTTGGAGAGTCCTTATCTCTTGGGAAGGAAATCAAAGGGATATGTCATATGTCAAATAACTTCAGTAAGATATTTTGATGATAGGAGATGCCTAATATGGTATAGTAATTAAAGTAATGACGTGTGTAAATGTAGATAGCAACATAGAACGAGGTTACGAGGATACTCTTAATTTTTATAATAATATATTTATACATGTCACACCATAAATATAAGGTTAAAAAATTACTCTCCATTTCATAATGTAAGTGATTCTAGAGTTTTTAGGAGAGATAGAGATAGAGGAGTTAGAAAAAGAGTAATATTTCTTATAAATAAGGTATGGTTGGCGATTGGATGATGATCATCAGTAGTATGGAAAGGAAAAAAATGACTACCATGGACGGCGGCGAGCAAGCTGTGAGCCTGTGGCTGCGCGGCGGAGGGTGGCGGGACGACGGCCGAGTTGACAGGCGTGTCAGCTGGGGAGGGAAAGAAGGGAGCTTCAGTAAAGATGCCGACGCAAGATTTTTGCTCTCTTTCTCTCTTCTTTTTCTGGTGTCTAGAGAGACGCAAAAATGGGAAAAATAAAGCTTTTTTTTTCAGTTTTTGTTCCCGTTGTAGTTGTCTCTGGTAGTATATTAAAGTTGGTAGAATTAGGTGGAATTTAATTTTGTGCTATAAAGTATATTTGTCTAAGTCTTTTCCAGGACAGCATTTGTTGCAGCATAAACGTAAATTTGGATTTCTTAATTAATACGATCACGTATGAAATGAATATCAAATAAGTTTACGTGTCACTGTACATAGAAAACGGACGGGATAGTTTTCGATTCGGTTCATTTCGAATTCGGACAAAAATGACCGAGCGGATAGTTTTCGATTCGGTTCATTTCGCATTCGGACAAAAATGACCGAGCGAGGATCTGGTAACATCTTTTTAAGAATCTGACGATGAGTACGGAACCGACAAAGATTCATATATGGTATTTATTTTTGTCGGATGTGGACTATCCGACCAAGTTAATCCAAATCTTTCATATATGAGTGAATGGATTTTACACGATCATAGCATATCCACTGTTCTGTTTGTCGCCTCTGTAGCATATCCAATGTTCATTTGTTGCTTCTGTCATACAGAATTTCTGTAAGCCTGGGAGTCTAACTGGATCCCTTGCTTGATGTTAGGTTGTTGTTTGTTACCATCGTTGTACTTTATACATATGCATATATTGGTTCATCTCTAATTTAAGTTTACTCTTACTGTATAGTGTTTTCAAAATCTGAAATAATCCGTTCCATATCCACAAAGTTAAAATCCACTTAAAAATATGGTATAATATTTATCATCCATTCTCTCATCCCATCCATTTCATTCATACCAATCTCATTAGGAGAAAATTAAAGGGATATGTCACATAACTATAGTAAAATATTTGGATGATAGAAGATGTCTAATATGGTATGGTGAAGTTTTGATACGTGCAAATGTAGATAGCAAGATGCAACAAGTATACTCTTAAATTAACGAGCATACTCTTAAATTTTTTTATAATATATCTGTACATACCACATCATATAGATAAAATGTCCCTCCCCTCTTGTTCATTAACATAGGTGATTTTATATTCATTTGGAGAGATTAAGGTTGTGTTTTAGAGAAAGAGAGAAGATTGATAAGATATGTAAAACGAGATAAACTATTAGCGTATCACTAATTAAAAATTAATTATTTCAAACTTGAAAATGGATTAATATGATTTTTGAAATTCACTTTTGTATATATTTTTTTTGGAAAAAAAGAACCGCAGTTCAAGAGAAGTATGCGTGAAGAACGAGGGATTTCTTCCCTCAATCTGCTGCAAACAAACGCAACCTAAAAGAAAAGATCGAGGAGGTAGAAAAAAACCTATAATATTTCTTATTAATAAGAGTAAATATCACCTTACCCAACCTACAGTGGTCTTAAGGGGTTGTTTGGTTCACTCCCAAACTTTGTTAAAAATTGTCATACCTTATGTTAGACAAGTTTAACTAAGTTAGCTCATTGTTTGGTTCACGATCACACTTGTGACAAAATTTCCTCTTATATTTCATGATCCTACATGTCATCAACTCAAAAAAGTGTGGCACACTTTTATTTTGCTAACTAAAGTGTGACTTACATTTTATTGGCCATAATTTAGCTAAAGTGTGGCCCAAAAGTATGGCAAATGGTGACAATGTTAGTTAGCATCCAAACAACCCCTAAATTGCACAAAACCACAGCTGTTTTGGTGCGCGGCACATAACCTGATCATAAACCTGATCATAAAGTTTAAAAAACACACCATTGACCATTTTTTACTTTAATCTATCGTATTTTTAAGTTCTATAATTACTTATCAAATTTCTTTATCCATCATATAAATGTTACATCTGTATAAATATTTTTTAAAAAAAAAATTGATATAGAAGTATGTTAAATTGGTTAACGTTGTGGTTTTTGTAAAACTTTAATATGATAATACCTGGGGTTATTTATCACATGCCGAAATTTTCGTGATTTTATATAACTTAAATCATAATATTTTATAAAATTTACTCTATTAATAATAAGGTGTGGTTTGGGACAGGATGATCATCGGGAGTAATATAAAAAGAAAAGGAAAAGACTACCATGGACGGCGAGCGAGCTGTGGAGCTGTGGGCCGTTGGCCGGCGACGGTGGCGAGCGGACAGGCGCCGTGCCAGCAGGAGAGGGAAAGAGGGGAGCTTCCGACCTTCAGTAACAGATGATGACGCAATACGTTTGCTCTCTTTCTTTCTCTATTTTTTTTCGTCTCGACTGACGCAAAAATGGGAAAAGGAACCTTTTTTTCTTCTTCAGTTTTTGTTCCCGTTGTAGTTGCCTCTTGTATTATTAGTTGGTAGAATCAGGTGAAATTTAAGTCTGTATTATAAAGTATATTTGTCTAAGTTTTGCCACGACTGCATTTGTTGTCGTATGAACATAAATTTGGATCACTTAATTAATAATATCACATATGAAATATATGTCAAATAAGTTTACGTGTCACTGTACATGGAAACAGATGGGATAGTTTCCGGTTCAGTCTGATTTAGATTCGAAAGAGTGAACGAGTGAGGATTTGGAACGCCTCTTTAAAAATCTGACAAGTTGTAACGGACGGATGATGATTTGGATATGGTATTTATTTTTGTCAGATGCGGATTATCCGATCAAGTTAATCCAAGTTTTTTTATATCATAGATCGGATCATACACTACCATAGCATATCCACGGTTCCATTTGTCGCTTCTAGCAAATCTAGTGTTTCATTTGTCGTTTCTAGCATATAGATTTTCCGCAAACTTGGGAGTCTAATTGGATCCCTTGCTTGATGTCAAGTTGTTGTTTGTTATCATTGTTGTACTTTATACATGCGTGCATATTGGTTCATTTTTAAGTTCTTCATATTGTTTACAAAATCCAAAGTGACTGTCCCATATCCGCAAAGTTAAAATCCACTTAAAAAATACGGTATATTCATTATTCATCCTCATCACAACCATTTCATCCCTACCAATTGTATGGCACATTTGGAGAGTCCCAGTCTCATTGGGAGAAAATTAAAAGGATATGTCACATGACTTCACATTAAGATATTTGGATGATGGTATACGGTAATGTAACGATATGTGTAAATGTAGATAGCCAGATACAACGAGAACACTCTTAATTTTTTATAACATAAAAATGACTTTACACTTAAAGCGCTTCCACACTAAGCACGCACAGCCCAGCAATTTTTAAGTATGAATCTCTCTATGTATTTATGGGAGAGACAGAAGGTTGATGGACAGCTAGAATTGTTTTGCTCTCGTGTCTCAATTTGGAAAAAGAAAGTGAAAAGGGTGTCAGTTGTACTTTCCTGATAAAAATTAGGAAATATATTAATAGTTTATAATACCTTAGTTTGCTCTCTATCTATCTTCTTTTTTTGGCATCTCGAGTGACACAAAAATGGGAAAAGAAAACGTTTTTTTGGGCGTTGTAGTTGTCTCGTATTAAAGCTGGTAGAATTAGTTGGATTCAATTTTGTGTCATAAAGTACATTGCAAATCTCTAGCCACGGCTGCATTTGTTCTCATATATTTTTTAATAATATATCTTTATTAATCCAGTCTCTATATCCACGAAAGATATACACAACAAAAGATTACAAGAACACTTATACTCACACCTCAACAAGGAGGAGAACACAACCATAAAAAAACCTATGACCTAGGCACATCCTTGTATCCCAACATCCTCTTCTGAAATGGCCAAATTCGACGAGTGGAAGTCGTTTAGTCGATGCATTTGTTCTCATATGAACATGAACAGGGAATTCTTCATTAATACAACCATATATGGAATATATATCGAATAAGCTTACATGTTATTATGAATGAAAACGGATTGGATGGTTTCTGATCCAGTCTGTTTCGGATTTGGACAAGACTGACTGAGTGAGGGTTTAGAACGTCTTTTTAAAAATCCGACAGGTAGTAACGGATAGATAAAGATCCAGATATGGTATTCATTTTGTTGGATGTAGATTGTCCGACAAAGTTAATCCAAAATTTCTATATACCATAGATTAAGATTGTATGCCATCATAGAATATCCAGTATTCCATCTGTCACATCTATAGCATATCTAGTGTTTTGCCGCTTTTATCCTATAGACTTCTCACGAGCCTGAGTCTAATTGGGTCCCTTGATGTCAGATCATTGCTTGTTATCACCGTTGTACTTATATATACGTGCATATTGGTTCATTTCTAAGTTGAGTCCACTCTGACTTCATACTATTTCCAAAAGTTGAAGTAATCTGTTACATATCCGTAAAATTAAAATCCACTTAAAAATATGGTATATTTATCAACCATCCCTATCTGATCCATTTCATCCCTACTAATTAAATGGCATATTTGAAGTCCTAAGCTCATTGAGAGGAAATCAAAGGGGTATGTCACATGAAAAGGGATATGCTCATTCTTGTAATAAGTTTTTGAAAAGGGATAAGTTACAACATGACTGTTCTTACCTGATTCCTTCTCAGAACACCTGGACTGAATCTTTTGATATGCTACGGTTGGCTACTGTGGAGGGATGGCAAACTCAGGCTCATTTGGCATGTAGGAATTTTATAGGATTTTTGTTCAATTTCTCCAAAATTCCTCAAACATTACTCCATTCCAAAGGAGGCCTGAATTTTCTATGTGCTAGGCATGGCTGCTCTGGAGGGATGGCATACGGATTATATTAGGCTTGACCGCTAATTTATATGGTAAAATATTTGAAAAACCCACAAAACTATAATAGCCTTAAAATGTTTTGAGGCAAATCTACAAGCATGATGTTTATTTTTTTTAATACATAATACATCCAATCTAAATATTTTTTTTTTAAAAAGATATTTAAAGTTTAAAAGTTTAACTTGAAACATGTACAAACTACAAAACGACGTGTCTAATTGACTGGAGGGAGTAATTATCTTCGTGATCATGATAACCCCATAATATGTAGAATGCCTTTTTTTCCTTTGAACAATGTAAATTCACAAGAGATTATGGCAGAGACACAGAAGTAAGTGTGAAATGAGGCTACATCGAATTGTGCTAGCTCCAAAAGATCAAACAACCACAGCTCCAAAATTTTAGGTTACCTCCTGCCGGTATCAATATCTTCAGTTTGCTCACAAGAGCTGTGTCCTACGGTAGCTGGTTGTGTCAAAAAGATTAGGCTTAATCAGCATTGATCATCAGGCGTACAGTTGAGCAAGATCGTCCTCGTATGTCTTCCTGATCACCTCCCTCTTGAGCTTGAGAGCAGCAGTGACAAGGCCAGACTCCGGGGTCCATGGCTCAGGTATCAGCTTGATCTTGGCTGGGATCTCAAACTTCTCCAGTCGCGCTTGCTTCGCAGCCTGAAATAGCAAGTTTAAGTCACTAGAGTTGAATTTTTCATTCTAAAATTGGACATGATTTGCAAATTTTCAGCTTGCGTTCAAATTAGTATGCCGCAAAGGGCCAGGTCTAGAGTTCATCCAAGGATGCATCCTACATGATTGATGGACGAGGTGAGTGGAGAACACAAACCTTTGATAAAGATCCAAGCACTTCTTTAACAGCCTCTGGCTTCTGGCACAAATCAGCGAAATCGGTGTATGTAACTCCCTGCTGCGAAGCCCAGCTTTCCAGCTCATTATGTGCAGCTACCACAAGTGCAACACAGTAACTGTGGAAAGGATCAGCATGGATCATGATGTTCTCCACATATGGGCTCACAATCAGAGCAGCCTCCACCTGTGATGGTCCAATTAGTTAAGAAGTGCTAACAACTACTACTTGTCTGAACAGAACAAGACTATTGCTCACCTTCCCGAGAGACACATATTCACCATGTTGAAGCTTCACAATATCCTTTTTACGGTCAATGATTTCAAGGCAGCCATCTGGGTGGAAGCGCCCGATGTCACCAGAATAGAACCATCGCATACCTCTTTCGTCATCCTTCACAAGATATATGAGGTGCAAGGTTATGTAAATTATTGCGGATAGAAGGTTATTACTATGAGCCGTGAAGTAGTCTTCGAACATATACCAGACAACATACCTTATAGACTTCATTTGTTTTAGCTTCATTCTTGAAATAGCCTTTAGTTACATTAGGACCACCAATAACAATCTCTCCCCGAGGCATTGGTGAGTCACTCGTTAAGTATCCACCTTCTGACCAGTCAATCAGCTGGAGAATATAATTACAAATATGTCAAGCATCGGTGAGATGTCTACAGATAATAGTGATTGGACTAATATGGAGATCAATCAGATATCATACTGAAAAAAGATCAACGAGTTACAAATATCAAAGCATGAGCTTGTCAGTGATCTCAAAACCAAAACAATCAACATATTCTTTCATATACAGACGATCTTCAAGACTTTAACTCATAATGGTTTCTACAGAAAACGAATTCATCTGAAATCAGAATATGGTTAAGATAAACAAAACTAACCTTAATGTACGAACAAGGTAATGGAGCACCAACACGACCAACAGATGGATCATCGTACTCAGAAAATGTTCCTCCAGCACATGTCTCAGTCAGACCATACCCTTGCCCTATTGGAACCCTGAAATTGCATAAACTTGTCAACTCCCAGGTCTCTATGCATGTTGAAACAAATAAGCATGGTTCATTGTTCATTGTGCTTAAATGTATGAGAGGATGGTAAAGACAATTGCAACTAACAACATGGGATGATGGTATGTGTTATCTTACCCAAGGCATATATTGATAAATCTCTGGGTATCTCCTGATAGTGGTGCTCCACCTGAAAGTACAAAGCGAATTTTTCCTCCCAAAACCGCACGCACCTTTTTGAATACAAGCATATCCCACAAGAGTTTCTCTAATCCCCATGCACCCAGCCAACTTCCATTGACTGCAGCAAGTCGACGGTTATAGGCAACATCAAACATCTGCTTTGCTACACCACCCTTGGCATCCACCTAAAGACATCCCAATATGAAAAATAGCAATCAGTAAATCAAGAAAGAAATGAGAAACATTGGACGAAACGGCATAAAGAGCAGTACCTTCTTTCTCACACCATCACGAACACGATCAAGTATAGCAGGAACAGCGGTCATCAGTGTTGGCTTGAGTGCAGAAGCATCACCTAGTGTTCCCTTTTTTATTTTGTTTGATGTATCAGTCAGGGTCAAAGGTGATCCATATCCTATGGAAGCCCCAACAGCAGCTATGAGCGCCTGAAAAATAGTTTTTCCATACAGTGAGTTATTAATCTTAAGTAACCGATGATGTAAATAGACACTATTTTAGAATCACCTCAGCTGCCAACTCAAGAATGTGTGCAAGTGGCAGGTAGGCAAGGTATACATCCTTTTTACCAATTTCAGGCACAATGGTCATAACTGCTGAAAGTGTAGCCAGGACGTTCCGGTGGGTCATCATTACTCCCTATAAAACATTTTTAGTTATGTTAGTTAATTAGCAGAAAATACAATTACATATTTTCATTGTGTATCATGAAGCAATTGCTAACATGAGTCCTGGAAGTAAAAGGCAATTTTGTAGCATAAGGATATTCCGAAATGAGAACACTGGAAAAACAGGAGGGCTTGGGCAAACCTTAGGCAATCCGGTGCTACCACTAGTATACATTATCACTGCTACGTCAGATGGGAGAGGCATGTTTGCATCAATAGGTGCTGTATCTCCCAATCTACCTACATCCTCAAACGGCTCAATAATCCAGCTAGTGCTTTTTTGAGCTAAAGAAACTTCAGCTGAGATTCCTTCCTCATTGATATAGATAACTCGCTTTACTGTGTCAAGCTGCGCACTTATATCAATCATTTTTTTCAGTTCTTTCTGACCACATACGACAGTAGTAACCTCTGTCTGGAGAACAAAAGAGCAAAATTAGCTCAACATAACTAAGAAAATGAAAGATAAGTTCAAAAAAAATTTTTGAGCTAGGAGGATTTTGCCCTCCCCATTTCATATAACAGAAACGGTGGCTACAAGATTCTGAGCTCACAATCTTACCAAGACATTGAGCAGCTAAAACAAAGATAAGTTCAATTGAATTACTTTAGGCAATTGTTTTTGGAACCATATGTTAGTGACTGCTGAAAAATAATTTCGTGCATTTCTATAGAAAAAGTGATAAGAACAAATCTGTTTGTCTTCATAGAATACAAGAAACATACCACATGATCAAAAAGGGCTACAGTACAGACAAGGTGAGACACAAGTGACTGTACTGACCTCATTTAGTGAGTGGCACAGCGCTTCCTCTCCCAATGAAGCGTAGATTGTGACCACTGTAATATTTTGCCTGAAGCATGCCTTGCAAATAGAAGAAGATAACTCAGAGAAACTCAAGTTGAGATCTCAATGGAACAGGAACAGGATTGGTGTCAGCATTAAATATCAATTAGGGAAAAGTAGGAAACAAAATCAGGGTGAATGCATGTTAAAACAAACCAATTAAGAATTATATAAGCATGCAGAATGTACAATTTTTCCATTGACTTAGCATCTTCATGAGGCACTATATTTTTTATAGTATTATCATGTTCAAGGATGACAACATGTACATATATGCTCGGTAGCCCATACCATTCCTGTGTCTGCTATCACACCTACCACTGTCAGTTACTCTCAAACCACAATAATCAAATGTAGTGCCACCCATTCACAAATCTGAATACCCTGTTCCTCACTTTACATGATAACGCTAAAAAAAATGAACTGCACTATCATTCTGTATTACTAGTTCAATACTTTTCTTTTGCGACGATATTACTACTGCTGATTGTCCACTATTTAGATAAGCATATTAGCAGAGCAGAACACCTGCAATTGCAGAGTTTCTTAGGACAAACCTTGTCTGGAACACTCATTTCAATACACAATTATGTAGGAATTTCGTTGTATGTATTTATGCATTGCATTCCCAACTCACTTAAGAAACAATGCACCCCTTCTTCACATCTCCACAGAAATAAAACATAAATGCACAAAATTAGCAAATCAAAACATTCCAGAAGAATAAACAGGGGCCTACCTGCAGAGCAATTTGCCACTCAGCCCGCGTTTCGGCGAAAATAGCAACACGCTCGGTCTTCTGATGGCCTAACCGAATTAGTCCAGACGCAAAGTTGCAAACGCTCTTGAAGACCTCAGCATAGCACTTCCAGTCGTACTCTCCAAGATGAAGCTTCTCAAAGGACCTCCCATCAGGTGATGATTCCTTCTCCCTGGAGATGAGCTTCCTGGTGCCGAGGAGCGGCATGTGGACATAATCCTTGCAAGACTGCTCGAACAGCTCGGCGAGCGTGGTGACACCTTCCCAGTGAGTTTCAACCGGTTGCTCGAATCGATAGTTGCGGATTGCGTACCCGGGCTCTCCACCCACATCAACTGGCACTCCCCTCATCTTGTCAGCCTTCCTCTTCTTCCGGAGGAGAAGAGATACCGCGATGGGGACAAGAAGACCAACGAAATAAGGGTTCATACTTATTCAAGAGTGCTCCTTCAGTTCTCACAGCTGCACTAAATTATGGGATATGGGAGGTGAGGTGCAGATTCACATATGCACTGAAGAAGAAACCTGCAGAAGATAATCTCACAAGTAAAGAAACACACACACACACAAAATAAAAGGTAATAACTGAACTTTCAGGTAGGTAAGATTGCAACGTGTAAAGAAATTCCACGTGCAACAAACAGGCTGCAAGGTTCTTCCTTTGGGCCCATTGTATAGTGAACTTTCAGGCCAGTTTGCAATATGTAAAGAAATTCCACACGCAACGAACGAACAAACAAACTGCAAGGTTCATCCTTTGGGCGGCAGCCGATTGTATTTGTGCAACCACTCCACTCATCGTTTGACTCGTTATCTAGTAAAGAAAAAAAAACTTATCTATCTTCGACTAGTTGATGATTATGGCAACGTCTCAATTAGCATACATAGGACGACCGACGCAGTGCATGCAATGGCATCAAGAAAGAGGAGAAGTTGGCAAAAGAAGAGCCTATGAACCCCATCAGGCAGTTGGACTGTAGCATGTAACAGGGCTCTCCTTCGCCCATGCATGCTGCGATGCGACATGGCCCGGTGTCCTAGCCGCCGCCGGCGAAGGGAGGGGCGCAGGCGCGTACCTTGCGGTAGGCGGCGGCGGCGGTCGGCGGCGGCGGCTAGGAGCGCCTGGAAGGTAGGTGGATGATCGATCGTGGCGTCGCGTGGAGGCAAGGCAAGGTGTGGCGCCGGTGCGGCGGAGCGAGTCGGCGCCTCGGGAAGAGAGAGAGAGAGAGTGTGTATGCGGCGGCTGTTTGCCCTGGCCCCACCAACCAATCTTCTCTTGTTGGGCCTGGATTTCTCGGCCCAAGCTGAGCGATCGTATCGCCGTTTTGCGTACGTGGGCCAGAACGGCATTCTGGCCCAAGTAGAGAGCCTTTTCAGTTGGGCCAGATGTACGGCCCATCACATATAGGGCGGAACAGGATCTCAGCCCATGCAGTCACCATCATGGCCCATATATGGAGGCGACGAGGATAAAGAATTTTTAGCATTTTTAATTTTTATTTTTTAAAGATTTGTAAAAATAGTTTTAGGTTTGAAAAATTTGCAAAACTAATCCCCATCGCCCTCCCAGAGGGAGACAAGGGGCCTAACTGCAAATTTTCAAACCCTTTACATCGGTTTAATTGCTTAAAAACTAATAATACTTATTCGACACTCAAAACGATTTTAAATGAAAAAGTTGTTAACTATAAAGTTGTAGATCGATCTACAACTTTATAGTTAACAACTTTTTCATTTAAAATCGTTTAGATATCCAAATATTCATTACAAAATCTAAAACCTATTTAAAAGAATCTCAGATCTACATTTTAATCGACATCGGATGGAGATAAACTTTATATGAAAGTTATAGATCTCACAAAGATCTATAACTTTGTTATTAACAACTTTTTTATTTAAGATCATTTAAAGTGTCGAATAAGCATTATTAGTTTTTAATCAATTAAAACCGATGCAAAAGATTTGAAAATTTACAGTTAGGCCCATTGTCGTCCTCTGGAAGAGAGATTTTTAAAAATCGTCCTCTGAGAAGGTGATTGAAGATTAGATTTGCAAATTTTTCAAACCTAAAATTATTTTTTTCAAATCTTTAAAAAATAAAAATTAAAAATGCTAAAAATTCCGAGGATGAAGGGCTCAAGGCACGCGAGCAAAACACATGCCCGATCGAGAGATAAAAGAACTTTATAGGTTGCCCTTAGCTCGTCAATGGATTCTATTCTTCGGCTTGGCGCAAAACCTTGAGAGATTGTTCTTTCGTCTCGTACATTTTACTTCGACACCACTTGATTCTCGCACTAGCTAGAAGCCTAGAACAAAAATGCATGAGTTATTTAATTAGCTAGCTAGCTACCAGCAATCCTCCGTCTCTTACCTTTTAATTGGAGAGTTGAGAGAACGAACAGATGAGATGAGCTAGCAAAATCCTTACTTTACACTGCTACGAGTTAGTTCACCGATCACACCACAAAAAACACCACTCAATCAATCCAAGGAGAGGCTTAGTTTTCTCCGATCGGTCGAGTTAGCTAGCTAGCTAGCTAGATCATCATACATATCAACTTTGATCTATATATCTAGCTAGCTAGGCAAGCTCGATCGATCATCCATGGGCGCGAAGAACACAACGGTTGGCACTATAATCCAGAGCCTTGCGAGTGGCACGCTAGAGAGCCAGCTCCTACGGCTGGAGATTCTGGTGCTAATCCAGCGGCGTCGTCCTCGCTGGCCTTCTCTTCTACGGGCCAAGGCAGCTGATCGCGATGGCCTACTCCCTCTCCTACATGGTGGTGTCCTACATCGTCGGCCTCATCCAGGACGACCCGGCCGCTCGCCGACGAGGTGTTCACCCTCTGGGTGGCCGCGCTGCTCCTGATGCAGGCGAGCGCCCGCTGCATGTCCCCTTACCGGCGACGCAACGTCGACCAGAGGAAGAACATGGTCCGGCAGCATCTCCTCCAGACCATCTTCGTGCTCTGGCTCATCGTCAACACGAGAGGCCACAACGTGAGCTATCGAGTTGTCACCTGGGCGTTCTGGACCTTCAACGTGTTGAAGGCGGCGGCGATGGTCGCCGAGTTCCTCGTTGGGCGGAGCAACGATGTGGCCATGGGGCGGAGCATTGGAGTCCAGGTGATCGCCAAGTACATGGAAGTCGTGGCGCCCCTCGCCGCCGCCGGCGACCAACCGGCTAACCCCAGGACAATGAAGGGGTCCGAGAGTTTTGCCTCGCATTCACGCTGTACAAGCTGCTGAAACGGCGGGTCTACGGGTACATCACGGCGGAGGCGAGAGATCTCATCATCGCCGGGGTCATCCACGACGACGCCTCCGGGCGACTTGACGACGCCGCAGCCTTCCGCGTCGCTAAGGCGGAACTTGCCTTCCTCTACGACGACTTGTACACCAGAAACATCGTGCTGGTTGGACCAATGACCTACATCTGCATTGCCGCCGCCATGGCGGGCCTGACCTTGTCGGCGGCGTTCTTCGGCACGCTCGGCCATGAGTACCAGCACCACGTTGCGACGATCGGCGTGCGCTGATAGCGACAGCCGCAGCTTAGATCGAACACCTTGCGTGCAGACTGTTCACGTCCGGCATGGCAAATCACAGCAACAGCAAACTAAGAACAACAAACTCAGACCCGAAAAACAGAGCAGAGCAGAGGAGTTTCAGAACTCTCTGCGAGATCACTCAAACGTGGGACAATTTTCTGGTGGTTCTTGATTCAATTGAAGGAAAAACTTACAAGTGCAAAACTGAGCTAAAAACTCCTATTTATACTCAACACGAAAACAAAAGAATCTGAGGCTTGAACCATTCCATCCCGATCCGCTTTTCTCTGATCTTATGCAGTCTCCGCACGCCACCTTCTGCAGCTCACCGCTAACCTCGTGCATGCATAACAAACTTCAACGGATTTATTCCTCCAGCCGTTGCAACCGCCAAGACTGGATCACATCGGGTCACAACTGAAATAACGGCTACAATCTCCCCCTTAATTCTGTCGTGGCCCGAGAGAACGAACACCTAGTAGGTGTCGCGCCGTCGCCAGCTTTGCCGCCGGCAATCCTTTTGTCAGTGCATCCGCCCGCTGCTCCTCAGTCCGGACGAACTCAACAACAATCTGCCCGCCATCAACACATTCTCAAATGAAATGATAGCGGGTGTCAATATGCTTACTTCTGCCGTGAAAGACTGGATTTTTCATCAACGTGATTGCGGATTTGTTGTCGACGAAGAGCTTCACTGACGATTTCGTCAACACACCAGCCAATTCACCGAGCAAGGCCCTTAACCAGAGCCCTTGACACGCAGCCGCCGTGGCAGCCATAAACTCAGCTTCACATGATGATAGGGCTACCGTTTTCTGCTTCTGTGAACACCACGTAATCAAGCTCTGGTTGAGAAAGAATGCCATGCCACTGGTGCTGCGCCGATCATCAATATCACCGGCGAGATCGCTGTTAGAAAACCCGGTGATTTCTAACTTACCATCACCGGGAGGATACACAAGACCGTAATCAATTGTACCTTTCAAATATCTCAGAATCTGTTTTACTGCCTTGAAATGCATCATGGTTGGCCTCTCCATGAAACGACTTGCAACGCCGACACTATAAGACATGTCTGGCCTAGTGTGTAGCAAGTATCGAAGACACCCGATGATCCGCCGATATTCTGTTGCATCCAACATATGACCACCTGGATCCTTGCTCAGTTGTGGTCTCGGATCAATTGGAATTGAGACTGAGTTGCAATCCATCATCCCAAATTGGGATACCAGTTTCTTAGCATATGCAGATTGTTTCAGTGTAATACCATCCTCACTCTGATTAACTTCTATCCCGAGGTAGTATGTGAGCAGACCGAGATCACTCATCTCAAACTCCCCCATCATCTGTTTCTTGAACAGGGTTAACTCGGTGGGATTTTCTCCGGTGACGATGAGATCATCAACGTAGACACCAACGATTACACCATCTCTGCCTCTGCCTCGGGTATGCACTGCCTGCTCCTGTGTGCATCGCTCAAAACCGAGCTCCTTCAAGCTTCTATCCAGGTGTATATTCCATGCTCGCGGCGCCTGCCGGAGACCATATAATGCCTTATGCAGCTTGAGCACAAGGTGCTCTTTTCCTGGTCTAGTAAACCCTTCTGGCTGTTCAACATATACATCTTTTGCAAGTTCCCCATTGAGAAATGCCGATTTGACATCAAGATGATGAACCTGCCACCGGCGATCAGCAGCAACTGCGAGCATAACTTGAATGGTGTCAAGTCTTGCTACCGGAGCAAACACTTCCTCGAAGTCGATCCCCTGTTTTTGCACGTATCCTTTTGCAACCAGCCGTGCCTTGTGCTTGATTATCTCCCCGGCTGTATTCTTCTTGAGCTTGTACACCCATTTCAACCCAATTGCCCGGTGCCCAGCTGGCAGTGTGGTTAGCTCCCATGTTCTGTTCTTCTCAATCGCCTCCATCTCCTTGTGCATCGCTTCCTCCCATGCCGGTTGGCCAGCGGCTTCTCGGTAGATTGATGGTTCCTCCGACTCAGCTAGGAGTACCTCTCCATCGCATTCGTCCTCCAGCAAGTCCACACGCGGGGCCTCGCGCAGGATATCCGTCAGCGACCTGTAACGCCTTGGCCCGTCGTCACTGTCAATGCTTGTGCCAGTGCCCGGCGACAGCACCAGCTCAGCAGAGTGTGGTGACGGAGATCCGGGCGCGGGCGTCCCGGTAGAGGTCGGTGAGTATGCCACCGGCGTTGTCGGTGACAGTTCTCCTTCTGCCACCACCACTGGTTCCTTCCCGGCACGCCTGCCAGGAGATGGTGCCCGGTATAGTGGTACCGAGCTGACCGGCGCTCCTGCCGACAGTGGATCAGCTCCATCATCCTCCACCGTGAACTCGGTGGAGTTTTGCTCCCCTGCGACTGCACTCCATTGCCAAGGTACATTTTCTTCAAAAACGACATCACGACTTACATGGATACGCCCACGACGCGGATCGAACAGACGGTGCGCCTTGCTGCCTTCCTCCACTTCGAGATACACATACGGCGCGCTCCGGTCATCGAGTTTCTTCAGGTTGGGCGTCGTGATCTTGGCGTGTGTTGTGCAGCCAAACACCCGCAGGTGTCCCAGCTGCGGCTTGCGCCCCGTCCATCCCTCGTACGGGGCCCGATCACCCATCGTCTTCGTCGGTAGCCGGTTGAGGAGATACACCGCGTGGCGCACCGCCTCCCCCCAAAGCCTACCTGGTACGTTCATCCCCTTTAACAGAGAACATGCCGTCGCCATTGCCGAACGATTTCGGCGTTCCACCACCCCGTTTTGCTGGGGTGAATATGGCGCCGTTAGATGCCTCTGGATCCCCGCCTGCTCGCATAACTGCGCGAACTTGCCCGACAGGAATTCGCCTCCGCGATCCGATCTCAGCGTCTTGATGCGCCGCCCGGCCGTGTTCTCGGCCAGTGGCTTGAACTTGGTGAAGGCCTCCAGCGCTTGGTCCTTTGTTTTGATCACAAACACCCACATCCAGCGAGAAAAGTCATCAACGATCAACATAAAGTATCGATTACCTGCCATTGTCGCTGGGGTGATCGGCCCACACAGATCCATGTGGAGTAGCTCGAGCGGAGTCTCTGCTCGATAGTTTGCTATCATTGGGAATGGCTGCCGGATCTGCTTGGCCACCAGGCATGCTTGGCACAGTTGATTTGGATGGTGGATCGCGGGCACTCCTGCTGCCATCTCCTTGTCCACCAGCTGCTTCAACGCCTGGAAGTTCACGTGCCCGAGTCGAGCATGCCAGAGCCACGCCGGGTCATCGAGGCTGGCCAGTAAACACACTGGATGCGCCAGCTTCAGCTCTATGCGATACAGCCTGTTCAGAGTTCTTCTCACCTTCATCACCAGGCGCCAAGGATTTTTGTCGAACACTTCGAGGTCATCCTCGTCCATCACGACTCGGTGGCCAGTTTCAGTGAGTTGCCCCAAACTCACCATGTTGCAACGGAGGCTGGGGATGTAGTAGACATCGTCGAGTAGCCACTGGTCACCGTTTTTAGCCGAGAAAAGGATTGAACCCTTTCCCTTTATCTGCACCGATGAGGCATCTCCAAATCTGACTTGCCCCGTCACGGTTTCATCCAGCTCCCGGAATTTTCGACGATCTCCACTCATGTGATTACTGGCCCCATTGTCTAGGTACCAGACATCACCAGCAGCGGCGCCATTTTCTGCCAACATCAAGCGCGGCCATACACGCTCCTCGTGCACGATCAGACCACAGTGCGTGTCTTGACACGGCGCATTCTGCACCGCCTCTGTTCCTGCGAGTAATAGAGCTGGACCAGCATCCTCTGTCTGCGCAGGATGGGCTTCAGCCTTCTTCTTCTTGGGGTGAGGGCACTGCGTGGCATAGTGGCCAAATTCTTCACAGTTGAAGCACTTTATGTGGCTCTTGTCGCGGCCACCGCCGCCTGAGCCGCTGCCTCCACCACCAGAACTGTTGCCACCTGAGTTGGTGATCTGTGCACCGCCGCGTCCTCCAGCTCCGCGACCCCTCCCACGACCGCGCCCGCCCTGGCCGCGGTTTGCCCCCCCTCCAGAGGGCTTGTGATGTGGTGACGAAGTTGTGCCGCCATTTTTCTTGAAGCGCGCTTCCCACTCGGCCTGAGTGAGCAGCACCTGGTTGTCGGTAGTCTCTCCGCCAGCACCTTTCTTCTTGCGCACGCGCTCGTCATACGCCTTGAGACGGCCCACCGCCTCCTCGAACGGCATATCTTCAACGTTGTAGAACTGCTCGATGCCGGCGACAAGACTCACAAATTTCTCCGGGACGGTGTCGAACAACTTTCTTCACCATCGAGGCATCAGTCAATGTTGCGCCCAGAGCAGAGTACCGGACCGCCATCGTGGTGATCCTGCCGGCGTACTGATCCAGTGTCTCACCAGACTCCATCACCATACTGGTGAATTCTCCCCTGAGAGTCTGCAGACGTGCACTGCGCACGCGGTCCGCCCCGACGAACCTCGTCTTCAGGCAGTCCCACACTTCCTTCGCCGTCCGCTTCTTCGCTACCTGCATCAAGAGGTCCTCCGGCAACGACTGAAGAAGATGTGATCTGGCCTTTCTATCCTTCCTCGGGTCGACGGCCGCATCGCCCGCCGGCTCGATTGCCTCCCAGACACCTTGGTCTTCCATCATCGCCTGAACTCGGATCACCCAGCTGGTGTAGTTTGTTGCCGTGAGTTGTGGGTAGAGAAAAGCACTCCCTGAGCTTCCCCTCGCCGGATCCGCCGTCGCTGGGATCAAAGCCATGGCCTCAGATCAGCCCTCAACCTGAGTGCTCTGATACCACTTGATAGCGACAACCGCAGCTTCGATCGAACACCTTGCGTGCAGACTGTTCACGTCCGGCACGGCAAATCACAGCAACAGCAAACTAAGAACAACAAACTCAGACCCGAAAAACAGAGCAGAGCAGAGGAGTTTCAGAACTCTCTGCGAGATCACTCAAACGTGGGACAATTTTCTGGTGGTTCTTGATTCAATTGAAGGAAAAACTTACAAGTGCAAAACTGAGCTAAAAACTCCTATTTATACTCAACACGAAAACAAAAGAATCTGAGGCTTGAACCATTCCATCCCGATCCGCTTTTCTCTGATCTTATGCAGTCTCCGCACGCCACCTTCTGCAGCTCACCGCTAACCTCGTGCATGCATAACAAACTTCAACGGATTTATTCCTCCAGCCGTTGCAACCGCCAAGACTGGATCACATCGGGTCACAACTGAAATAACGGCTACATGCGCGACCTCGACCGCTCCATCACGCTTCTGATCGTCGTGATCACGGCGGCGCTCGAGCTGTTCCAGGCGGTGATGGGCTTCAACAACAATTGGAAGTACATCGAGACCGTGTACCGCTGCGTGCGCGACGTTCGGCCCTGGCACCACAGGCGCCGCGACCAGCTATGGTGGTGTTGGAAGAAGCGGAGCATCACGCCGCCGACGATGAATTACTGGGAGGACAATCTCGGCGAGTATGTGCTCCTCAAGGGTTTCAACCACCGACCGTGGGTGTGGAACCTGCTGTCGTGGCTGACGCTGTTCCTGGTGGAGCCACGGAGGCAGGGCCAGAAGAGGGAACGGACCAAGCACCTGCCACCGGAGGTCAGCCGAGCCGTGCTCAACTCCTTCAAGGCTTGGGGGCTGCAGCTCACCAATGGCACCTCCACCATTGGAAGGCACGGCGTGTCGTCGCATCTGGAGTGGGCGTGCGCCTTTGCCATGCGCACCGACCAGATCCTGGCGTGGCACATCGTCACCACGCGCTGCGACTGGGCCGGTGGCCGGAGCCGCCGCGACGACGACGCCTACCAGGACATCAACAGGGTCGTCGCGACGAAACTGTCCAACTACTGCGCCTACCTGATAGCCTTCGTGCCGGAGATGCTGCCGGACCCGAGCGACATGGCCCAGCGGATCTTCGACACAGCGGTGCAGCAGGCGCGGGAAGACCTCCATGGCTGCAAGACGGAGAGCTCCGTGCTCGCGAGGCTACAGGAGATCGAAAACAAGGAACGCCGCGATGCCGTGTACGAGAGAGCTGGCAGCTCCACCATCATCGAGAAGGCGGCGCTGCTCGGCGGGCAACTCAGGGCGGCCGTGGGCGACGAGGGGCGGCGGTGGCAGGTGCTGGCCGAGTTCTGGGCGGAGTTCATACTGTTCCTCGCGCCATCGGACAATGTGGACATCCACATCGAGATGCTCGGCGCAGGCGGCAAGTTCATGACGCGGCTTTTGGGCGCTAGTATACCACGCCGGCGACCTGGAGCGGCAGGACGGTGTCGCGTAGGCAACGATGGTGTGACTGTGCTGGTCACCATGCATGTTTAAGCTCCTGTAATCACACAAAAAAAAGCTCCTGTAAGCTTAGAGTATGATTTGGTTGTAATTAAGCCCCTTAGATCAAAATTCACATATTTTATCTAATTTCTTCTATATCGAACTTGAGGTTTCCTACCCTCCAATCTCTCGTTTCTCGTGCGCATGCTTTCCGAGCTATTAAACTGTGTGTTTTTTTGTAAAAAAATTATATAGAAAAGTTGTTGTAAAGAATCATATTAATTCATTTTTAAAAATTTTTAACTAATACTTAATTAATCATGTATTAATCCGTCATTCCGTTTTGCGTACGGAGAGGAAGGGTTTCCAACCCTTTCAAAAAAACACAGCCTGTAAGAACACTACATCGTCTTTCATCATTCAGGCAATACTCACGCAGAACAACGAGGAAGTATTTTATCCACTCATGTGAACGTCCACATGAACTAGATGCCACTGAAATTTGTCAAGATTCGTACATGCACATGTGCTCTCCTATGTATTTACCTAGTACCCAGAATTTTAGGATCACATCTTAAATCTCATGATCCATCCAACGGTGCTTAGGTGGGGTGGACAAACAACGTGTCCCTGGAACAACCATGCATTTGGCCAAAGAAGAGGCTGAGAGTAGCTAGTCCCATGAAAGAATCTACTGGTGGTTTGAGAGGTGGTCTTTTGGGGACAAAACACATCCAAGCTATAGCAAAAGTGGAAAACATAATAAAACTAGCAGGGTGGATGCGTAGATTTAGAGTTTACTAAAAACTCAGCTGGTCTGTTAACGCGCTTGTGATTTTATGGCCAGTGTATATCTATATCTATATATCTATATACCTAATATTTACCTACTTAAAGTTTCTGCCATTCCACCTGACATACCACGTGACATCCCTTCCATGTGACACCAATTGTACCTGAGTCCGATTGCATGTGATAGCATGAAAATAGAAAATCAAAAATCTAATCTAACTTGCCATACAGACAAAGCCACAAAGCTTTTTATTTCTATTTCTAAAGCCACAGTTTGATCCCGCGTGCAATCTGCATGGATATGATATTTCTGTACTAGACCGGTTAGAGTCTCTTACGTGCTCAATTTTTCTCAATGTGTTCGATTCGTGTCGGACTCTTCATGCGACGGCGGCGCGTCCGCACGAGGGCCGGCGGGCGAGAGCGGCGGCGGCGGCGGGCGCGGGCAAGAGAGATCCCGCCGGCGATGGTGACAGGAGGGGCGGATCCGGCGCCCCTCCCCCTTTACAGCGAATCCGGCCGCTGTTTTGACCCCACGCGCGCGGATCCACCGATGGCGGCGATGGGAAGGGCGGATCCGACGCCCCCTTCCCTCCCGTGTGGATCCGCCGACGCCGGCGATAGGAAAACGAGGATGACGGCAGCAGCAGTGACGGGAGGACGAGAACGATGGCTTAAGCGCCATCGTTCTAGGGTTGGTTTTCTATTTTCCAAAATTCTTTTTTTTGTGATTTTTCCTTTTCACAATCGGATGGCTTAAGCGCCCGCATGCAAAAAATCAGATTTTCGCATGCGGTCGCTCTACGTGCATGCAAAAATCCGATTTTCGCAGACGCCTGGGTGCAAGCGGGTCACCCACCCATGTGCGAAAATCAATTTTGTCCGCATGAAAAAATCGAATATGTAGTAGTGTAAACCTGTGACCACTCTTGCCCAGAGAATCTCTCTTGTCTCATCCAACCTGTAAAAGGTTAATATGGTCAATGTGTTTGTCAACCACGAAGAAATTGACTTCATCATCAGCTAGCTCGTTGGAGAAGAAAACACTAGAAGGGGTCGACACCATTTGGGTACTCCAGGATAGGGGATTCGAAAGAGGTGAGACATTCTACTCGGCTTGGTTGACGGTTATCAGATGGAATGGTGCGTATTGTTAGGAGACCGATGAGTAGAAGAGGGGCACTCGCCATCAAGTTTTCGTTGCACGCGGGACATTGAAATTGGTCCCACCATTTTGGGCTCGATGTGTTCATACTGCGAAGCCACAAATTTGCGGGCACGTGTGATGACAATTTGCATGGCGATTTCATTGAGTGGCCGTGTTAGTGCACCGTGCACATCATTTGCTCCCTAAACAAGAATAAACATCGCATCCGTGATAGGGACAATATTACATGATCTACATAAAATAAATAACTTATTGGAGCCATAAATATAGGAGTCAATAAAAAATAATTCTATTTCAAGGTGGTATCAATACCTTTCTTATAATCATAAATCGAGTGGATTTAAAACAACAAGCAATTAGGTCTGAGTGTAGTGAGCGTCAATTTGTTGCGCGACAATAGAAGGTTCGATTCAGTGGAGTTTGGTGAATTCCTGCTCCCTACGCAGTCAGAAAGATGGCGGTTGATATGTCATCGCTTTCGACTCCTTATCCACTAACGTGCATGTACAGAGTACATATGTAAAATTAAAATTGACTTCAATCGTTGCAACGCACGGACACATTTGCTAGTAATTAAAAAATACTCAAGGGTTCCCGTATGATTTTCGTTCGTCATCCGATCAAAGATTCTTCTGTCATTGCATGGGCGCTCCATCGTTCCATTATGTCCGCTTCTCCGAGCTCCCTATTGATCCTGGCCTGTGCATGTGCGTTACTATCCCGTGTCCGTGTGAAAAGGCAAACGGATCAGGCCCAGCTAACCCACTACAAACCGAATTTTTTTAACTGTGAAAAATATCAGTGCGTCTTCTCTGCTATTGTACGGACAAAAGTGGCATCAACGAACTAATCCAATTGCAAGATCGATTGTGGATCTTCTCAAATGATCCAAGTGTGGTTATAAGTACGATATAGCAATTGCAAATTCATCACTAGATGGAATTTAGTCGAAAAAAATAACTAAAACTACACATGATATTGCTAAACAGACGCATCATATTTGACCTATTTTATTAAAAAGATACAGAGTGCTTCAGTCATCTGATGCCAATCAATCAAAAGTTATATGTTGCCCAAATATTCAACTAATACAAGTTGTAAAGTTTTCGTTCGTTTGTCATCCTAATCCAACGACCATTGGTTGTTCGGTGGTCATGCTCATATTTCGTGTTTTCGAACTGTGACAAAAATTACCCATCAATGCCATGAACAAAACCCCAACTCACCCTAACAACTCAAGATCGCACACTTGCATCGTAGTTCTCTCCTACTCTCTTGCCCACTATCATTAGCGACAGAGCTAGCAGCTAAGCTGGTCAAGATTCGGGCGGCCATCCAAGCTCCATTGTTAGGACCACCATCATGGTTACTTCCTATGGTGCCATTGGCGCCGTCACTTCCTACCGTCACGGATCTCTCCTCTCCTCTCCTCTCACTCTTTTTGGCTAGGGTTTAGCACGCTGTTTTCTCCATTTGCTATCGAACAACGACCTCAACTGTCCTTCCACTTCGTCTCCTCACTCGGCTATTTATCAATCATGTTCATTCTCTTTCTTTTCTCAACTTCTTTACATGAGGAGATCGCGGTGAATGGACCTAAGGTGCCAACACAAGAAACAAGATAATAAATATTATGCTACTTGACCCATTTTCCGTTGCAACGCACGAATAATTTTTCTAGTGGTATTTAATGAGTTTTTAAATTCAGGGTCAATGGTACAGTTTTATTGACCGACTGCCGTCTAATTGTTTAGTTTTAAGAGGAAAATGCCCAGCGGAAAAAAAGTTTTTGAGAGGAAAATCCAAATACATACCTAATGTTCCTTTCAATTTCTCCCATATAACTTAATTTCGCGCATACACTCCTCACAAGTTAATTTTTGTTTTAATCTCCTACCTCTATTAGTTTTCAACGATTGTTTGCACCCCATGGGCCCCACTATTGCAGTAAGCAAAGTTGTTCCTAGCTGCCAAAGGTGTGTAACTCGGCCTCCTTCCACCTTCCTCTTTTACACACTTTAATTTTTATTTCATTGGCGCTATGATGTTGAAGTACAACGAAAATTATAGTGTATAGAGAAAGTGTATTAAATTTCATGCCTAGCAAGAGTAGATACTATTGAGGTCCATAGAATACGAGAAATCACTAAAAACTAAAAACTAGACAAAGATGAGAGTGGGGAATGTATTTATGGCACGAAAGTAAGTTCCAGTGGTAGAAAGAGTCATAAATGTTATTTGGATTTTTTTCTTAGTTTTTTTATTAGTGAGTGGGCGAAGATAATAATAGAGTTGGAAAGGGCAATGATAAATATTGATAGTTAGACATAAATATAGTATTTGTCAGTGTAGTAAATAAAGGTAAAATATGTGATGCAAATCATATATAGTGTAAAATTGAAAACTATTTCTGAATAAAAAAATAAACATCTTGAATTTATCCACGTCACCATAAATAACCTTCCTTGGATCGATTCAGAACTTTTCGATGGTTTGATTGATGTAAAGTTGCATGTGACGGGAATATCGTTACGGACAAAGCTTAATATTGGCCGCACGTGCGCAGGAACCTTTTAACTCCACGTGACGAGCAAATGCTGTTTCATAACGATTAACGAACTGCTATGATAAAGTAACCGTAGCATATTGTTTATGGCATGCCACACAGTTCTTCGAGTGCTTATTTTTCGTGGGCTCGTTTGTTACACATGAATTTTATAATATTTTTGTATGTATTAATTTAACTTCTGTAAAAATCAATAAAATTTTCTTTCTTTCGATCATGTCCTAAAACTATATTAAAAGAGTTCAATAAAGAAAGCCAAATGTCGCGCCGTTTTGACACATGATGCAAGATATCTTCTGAAGGGAAGACTATGCTAATAAATAGTACTCCCTCCCTCCGTTTCACGTTTTGGCATCTTCACCCTTCGTTTAAATTCACTAACATCCATCTTATAACATGAAACGTGGAACAGAGGAAGTACATGCACAACAGATTCGTGAGTTTATGCGGCAGTTAAGGCATTGCACATCACATAGCCTTCCTATTATATGTTCCTAGTTCTATAGCTGTTACATTTGCCATAACAATAAATAAAAAGGTCAAAAGGTTAGTACAATAATTTAGACTAAGCGTGCATATCATACAATGCAAAACCTGGAACTATAAAGACTACATCATGTATACGGCATACCGAGCCCCTTGTAATTGGGGCTGCGGCTATCGGCTTATTATGTATAAATAATCAACGAATGGGTGCGCCAAAATTTCATCCGGAGGCAGCTGCAACTCTCTCGCCTTCGTTGCACTCCTCTTTATCAAATTCCTCCATTAACTCGCGTTGTCGTTGTGTCACATCCCTGTACATCGTGACGACGGAAGATGTCAGTTTATAGGAATGGGCAGGAAATTCTTTGATCAATGAAATTATATAGCTCAGTTTGAAAATGTTATCATACGTTGGAACTCGGACGTTGAAGTGAATATATTGATTCCCGTAGGCTGGGGAATTCCGTGCTTTTATTCCTGCAGTTTTTTAATGAAAAATAAAATGTTTATCACATCAATGTACCTAGTGAGTACTTTCAGTAGATATTGTAGGTTAAAAACCAAATATATCAAGTAACAAATCCCAGTATCTGGGCAAAAGATTTCTAGGATGACTCAAATAACCAACCTTTGCCCCGGAGGACAACCTTTTCTCCTGGTTGGGTACCTTGGCGAACCTGATTGGAATATACAACAAACATGGTAAACCAATGAAATAACTGGATTACATGGTTATTAGTGTCATGCATCAAAAATGAAATTATACCTTGACTGAAACATTGCCCGTAAGGGTAGGTACTGTGACAGTTCCACCTAGTACAGCCTGAAAATCAAGCAGTTTTGGATCTATTAATCAGAAAAAGAATAATATCTGCATAGACAGCAGAATTGGTCATCATGCGCTACATGATTTTCCTTTTTTAAAAAGACAGGTGTAATTTACATGAAATGTATATGTAAAGACCTAAATCATATATAAACATAACAGCATCAAAATAGGGAAAACAAACGGAAAAAGAGGTGACCTGGGCAATGCTTATAATAGCGTCAACATGCACATGGTTGCCTTCTCTACGGAAGACAGGATCCTCTCTGATCTGTATTAGGAAAATGAATACAAAGTTCATTTGCAAAGAACTGATCAAACTGACAGAGAGTTTGTACTTTGAAAAAAAAAGGGAACCGAACCTTGATAGTAACATAAAGATCACCAGGTTTATTGCCCTCAATATCTGCACCACCCTTGCCAAAAACCTTCATAGTGTCATTCTCATCGATACCTGGAAAAGGTGTTCCAGTTATATCGCACCCAAAATGCAAGTATTGCCATGCACACACCAATATAAACCCATATACTTGAATATTTGAAGTAAAGACACAAACATTGACAGAAAAAGGTAAAATGATTTAAGAAGCAAGTCTTATGGAACAGGGAGATGATTTATTTTCTTCTAAAGGTATTCCTTTAGAAGATTAAAAGGCAGATCTGCATTATGAGTAGTACAGTTGGAATCACTGGTATGACCACACAAGTTTACATTTCTGCTGCTGGCGAAGCCACCATTAAACAAGCATATGAAGAAATTTCACGTGATAGTTAGTACAAGGCAGGATTCACATCTCAAGCATACACATAAACTGGTGTAGTTTAATTTTTCTTACCAGCCGTTATGTCGAGCTTGACTGATTTTTTCCCCTTCACTAGCTGTTTACCCTTGCATGTCTTGCAAAAATTCTTCAAGCAAATTATAGAATACAAAACAAGTCAGGGTCCTAGAACCAAACATCAACACAACAGAGATAAACCCATTGAATAGAAACTTTGGCAACAACCAATCTCCTGTACAATCACATGACTAATTTGTATCACAATCCCAAATTATTTATAGTATCAAGGGTATTCCTTAAAATGCCAGTTAGATCTTTTTCTAACGAAGAAAATACACTCATCGGAGTGATGTTTACAATTTTTCACTGAAATTGCTGAAACAAAGACGTGCATGACAGATCAGACTTTATTTATTTTGAAGAATCTATACTCCTTTAAAATACTGGAATAGTCCAGTATTTGTTTCAAACAAGTGAATATCATATATTTAAATAAGCAAACAAGTGATACTAACATATTTGATAAAAAACTGTATTTTGTTTATGACATACTACAATTTATTTTCTTTTACCCATAGCAAAGCATGGGTATTTTGCTAATCTTCAAGACACAAATTAATGACACAAATATGTAATTAGAGCAGAAATGCACCTTCACAATTTTCCCACTTCCACCACACCGAGAACAAGTAGTTTCTATACTCATTATACCCCTCTGCATGAATATCTGCACTCAACGACAACATTTTGAAGGTTGTTAAAGTAATCTATAAATATCACCATGTGACATACTGGGGGAAAAATTGTCAAAGTATACATACCACACCAGCACCCCGACAGGCTTTACATGTTTGAGGTACAGTGCCAGGAGGAACACCACTTCCATCTGCACCAAACAAATGACAAGCTTAAGCCATAAAAGCAAACAAATGTGGTGGACAGAGATACCGACATGCCCTGCATCAAAGAAGGAAAGAATAAACAAGTGGCAACACATACTGCAAGTATCACAGAAAACATCAGCCTCGTATGTAATAGTTTTCCTGCAGCCTTGGACAGCTTCCATGAATGATAATTCGATTGGAACCTATACTTGAGCAAAAAAGAAAAAATAAACATCCAATCATCAAGTTTTTGTTGTTAAGCAAATCGTTTAATGAACAACAATATAACCTGGACATCACGACCTCCTCTCACGATGAAAGGATTATCAAATATCTGGTTGACATGGCAAAATGAAAATTATCAGGCATGTATAATAGATATTGTACGGAAGTAATTACACACTTGGAAAAATGGAAAGAGATCAGAAATTTTTGCCAAATATAGACATTGAATCTGAAAGTTAGTTGGGATCATGTTTGGTCCTCCGAATAAAAGGCTATTGTTGTTAACTAGTTAACTATAACATCAAAGTATTAGTTCATTACATGTTCACAAGTTAACATTATTTAATCATAGACCTTGTGTTGAAGAAACAAAGGAATTACATTAGAATTTTCAAATCCCACCACCTATAGTGCAATGTTTTCAATACCACCTGTACAAAGTTTATTTCACCCCCCCCCCTCCCTTGTGTTTCGAAGCCCCAGAATACCAGGTAATCAAGCAGGCATATCACATATTTTGTCCTGTAAATTATGGGCCTCATGCATGGTTTCATGATAGAGCGAATTCACATTGAAAACCTGAAAACAGGTCAGTGACGATTTACGGATACTAAATAAAAAATAGGAATGTCTACTCTTACATCACCGAAAATGTCACCAAATGGATGACTCCCAGAGAAATCATCTGGGCCACCACCTGACGCTTGGCGTTCATAAGCTTCTGCTCCAAGCTGAAACAAAACAGTCATAATGAAAGAAAATTCAGTTGAATAATCGATCACAAAGAGAAAAAGACAAATCACATATTTCATTATTTATGGCAATATTAAGACTCCAATTGGCATTGAGGTGGATAATAACAATCCTGTTTGGTATAAGTGCTTTTAAATGTTTTGTTGTTTGGCTAACAGCTTTCCTTTGTTTGATTTATAAACAAACTACTATGAAGATAGATTTATGTTTCTACAGCAACTTTAAAAAATAAGCACATGCAGTATAGCGCATGTTATTATCATAGTCATAGAAAAGAGTTAATAACCTGGTCGTATGTTTCACGCTTATCTTCATCCTTCAACACCTGAGATAAGCACAACAAATAGCATCCTTTAGAATAAGAGTGTCACATGGTTAATCAAATGAAAAATAAATAATCACTACTAGGACTGTATACCTCGTAGGCCCGCTGAACTTCTTGAAATTTCTTTTCTGCATCAGAATCTTCTTTATTAGTATCAGGATGGAACTTCTTTGCGAGCTGGAGAAGCATTAATCAATTTAACTAAAACTTTATAAGTTAAAAAAAAGAAGGAAATGTAAAGAAACAGACAAAAACACACCAAGTCCAAGATCATGCACATTGTTTAACAAACAACACAAGTTATTGAGAATATAACATAGCAAGCAAAGCATGCAGTAAATGCCTGGCCACTCAATAAGAATTAAGAAATATTACTGGAATATGATTTCAGGGACACACATTCTCCTGTGAGGGAGGGAATTTTCTCCCATAAGCCCCATCATTTGAGCCTCTTCAGGAAGTACCTTTTCTTTACTTATAAAAACTGATGGATGTCGAAATAAATAAACCGCAGACTGCAGCTTGAGTGTTTGCGCAAATGTAACTATCCTAATGGTCTATTCAAATAATATGATTATGAATTGCACGCCTCTCAGGACAACAATCTAACAAAATATTGAGGGGGTAATATCTGGATTTTCTAATCAATAGACAACATGCTAAAAGTTCTGGTACTTAGTATCAGAGTCAAGAGAAGGATCAAGTGTTTCCTCTTCATTCTTAACGTGCTCGCTAAATCCACAGGTGGGCATGGGCATAGCATGGATACAAATGAGCAAATACACGATTCAAGAAACAAAAAGTTGGATACAATATTTAGTTTCTTAAAAACACCATGCAACTACATACACAGCTCTTGCTCCATAGAGGCTTAGAGCACACATAATCTAGGAGCAAAACGATCTTACAAATCTACTCTGATTGCCTAATCATGCAACTGGAAACTGGCATGCGAATGCCCATGGCTGATTGCCTAATCTACTCTGCAGAAGCCCTTCAAATTTAAAATTGGGTATGGCCATCCCATGCTGTCATATTCAAATGGTGCTGGACAGCCGGTAAACACCAGAAACAGTTAGAAAGCCATAATGAAGATAACAGCTTTTCCCTGCTAATCTGAAGTTTAAAAATTCCAGCTAGTATACAATTCTCAAGCACTAGCCAAAATTATAGATCAGAAAACTTAAGTATAAGCATATGGTGGAATGCCAAAACAACACATTAAACTTCTCTGTATATTTGGTTTAGAATTTAGACCACGGTTCACATTCAATATTCTCATACAAACATTCAGGAATTATACAGGAGCAGGACCCTCCACAAATTCAATCAAATCTAATCTAATCAATATCACATTATCTTAACCAAGAAAAGTAAAAATATATGTATATACCACATAATATGCCTTCTTTATGTCTGAGGCAGATGCATCCCTGTTCACTCCAAGAACATCATAGTAGTCCCTTGCATTCATCCCCCTTGTGGCTAAAATCATACAAATATGAAATTAATTATCATATAGAAAAACAGAGTAGACATGGACCTTCGCCAAAATAACAAAATCACACAAAAACAATAAAGAAATCATGCTAGTATTTCAAAATTCAAATACAATATACATTCGACATTTCGACTTATCAAAGGTTTTATTACAAAAGCATCACATCTGAGCACCTTGAAAAGGCACAAATACAAATTCTTTTACTGGACAAGGCACAAATACATTGGTAGGGAAATGGCAAAAGGAACAATTTTAAGCGTAAATATGGCATTCATCTTATCAATTTGTATATCCATCATGGCTGAGTTTTGTTCTTTTATTCAGACAAATGGTACTAGCCAGCTATCATAGGGAGCTGAAGTAATAGGCACAAATATTATATCAACCAATGCCCTGTTCAAAGTAAAATTAAAAATAAAAAAGTAACAACAATCGCTCTTTTAATTAGTAAAGTGAAATAAGAGTGAACAAACCTGCCATCCATTGATTGAAACATTATCAACAAGTCAGTGGGAACTTGGCAATACAATATATGTGTAGTACTGTTAATACATCTATTGAAACTTCTTTTTTAGATTATGTACTCTCTCTGTCCCAAAATATAAGGGATTTTGGATGAATGTGACACATCCTAATACTACGAATCTGGACAGGCTTCTTGTCCAGATTCTTAGTACTAGGATGTGTCACGTCCACCCAAAATCCCTTATATTTTGGGACGGAGGGAGTAGTATCTATGAAGTTACGAGTGGCTTAGCAAGTTAGCATAGAAACGAGTGACCAGATAAACGCTTCAAAGTTACGTTTCTTACTGTCTAAAGCTAAATACCAACATGTAACCTAAAAAGATCGCAACCACGCTCACTAACACAAACCTAAGACAGCATTAAATCTTGGGACTGAGTTTTGACTTTCTACTCTAATAAAATTGGATGTAAAAATGAATTACGCCGACCTCAAATGCTAAAACTGTTTATGTACCACCAAATGTAACATGATATCAGAGTACGCAGCGAAGCATCAAAACCACCAGAGGACATACCATGGAACGACCTGGTAGGGCACCACCAGCTCGCGCTCCTCCTGTCCCTCCCTGTCCAGTCCAACCAGATCAGCAATACACAGGGACATCCAAAATAATCCACGTATTTAATCAGCACGCCCAAAATGCATGGAGCTCGACTCACCTGCATAGGGAGCCCGCGACGAAGCGGCGCCCCACGCCGACGAGGCGGCCGCGAGGTGCCGGGAGAACCGCTCGAGCTGTCGGCAAGGAGGTAAAGGGATGGTTAGCCGGGGTCCGGTTGGAGGAGGAGAAGGGGAGGGGCGCGAGTTAGCGAGCTCACCGTCGAAGAGGAGGTCGCCGCGGCGGCGAGCCTGGAGGCGGCGGCGCGCGCCATGGCGACAGAGGCGGCGGCGAAACCCTACTTCGTGGGGGAGGAGGAGGGCGAGCGCCGAGCGGTTGGTCCCACAGCAGAGTGGGAGGAGGAGGGTTTTAGGTCTTTCGCACGTGTAGGAAACTTGCACCGATTTTTATCAACTTGCACCGATATTAGAGCACCTCCAACGCCAAGTACTTAAGAGAGGTGCTTAAAAACAAAGATTAAGCTGAGTACTGCATTTAAGAGCCTAATGGTCTAATGCTACGAAGTTGAGCAGACGCTTGAAATAATGGGTTTTATCTGTAGCACTCGTGCAAGCACCAGAAACAGTCCTACGCAACAGCTACTATTCATCCTCTCGATTGTTCTGTCACCAGCCACCCAAAAACAAAAGTGCACGAGCTCAGCTTGTCCTTCCTCCCGGCCGGTTCCCCCTCCCCTCCCTTTCCCTCCTGGTGCTCGTCCCCGCTTCTTCCTCCGCAGCAGACGCGAGCGCAAGTGGGGAATCGGAAGGCAAAGCTCAAGAG
Source organism: Oryza officinalis (assembly GCA_008326285.1). Lineage (NCBI taxonomy): Eukaryota > Viridiplantae > Streptophyta > Magnoliopsida > Poales > Poaceae > Oryza > Oryza officinalis. The sequence goes on along the minus strand of BDMV01000012.1, from coordinate 7,600,703 downwards.
ATGGCTGGATCTGGACGAACCTTGATGGAGATGGCTGCGTTTCAGCGGAGCCAAAGCTTGAAGGTGGCCGAGCTCTATGGGAGCTCAAGGAAAGTGGAGCTCGGCTGGCTTCGAGTCAGCCACGCATCCTACGCCTTCCCGACCTCGTGGGTCTCCTCATCTACTCGCTCCCATCTCTTGAAGGCAAAGATGTTGATCTGTGCTTTTCTACGTATGACATCTCTCTTATGCTGAAAATACGGCGACCATTCCCCAAGAGCCTGTACAATACGAAGGAATAAAGGCTTTCTCATTCAAAACCTGCGATGGAACATATCATCTATGTACGACGGTGATTCAGAAAAATATTCTACACGATCATGACCCGCTTCGCGATCTCTATGAATGTACCTCCTTTGGACACTGAGACGGCGGGAACGATGGTGGGAAAGTCCGTACAGTTGAGCCTACATGTATAATTCCATTGCTTCTGTTAAAATGGGATCTGAGCTGTTTGCTTCTTGGACAATGAAGTCATTAAAGTTGAACATAGAGAAGTGGGTGTTTGTGTCATCATCAGAACTCTCTGATTCTGATGCAGAGCTAGAGTCTTGAGTGGACACTGCAAATGATTCTATTCTATATCTTCGCCTTCAATTGTTTTATATATATATATATATATATATATATATATATATATATATATATATATATATGAAAAACCGTCCGTGCGTTGCAAAGAAAGAAAAGACAAGAAAATTGAGAAAAAGTTGAGAAAGATTTATATTATGTAATTAATTAAAATATAAATTTTTTAGAATGCTTGGATATTTCTAAGTAGGTAGGTGTAGAATTAAATTAATTTACAAGTAAAGTAAAGTAAGTGTGAGAAATAAAATTATATGGCTGAATTTAATTTTTGTTAAATTATCCATGATTAATTACACTCTGAAATTTTCTCGAAATACTTAGGTATTTCTAAGTAGGTAGGTGTAGAATTAAATTAATTTACAAGTAAAGTAAAATAAGTATGATAATTAAAATTACATGGCTGGATTTAATTTTTGTTAAATTATCCATGATTAATTACACTCTCTGAAATTTTCTCGGAATGTTCAGAGGTCAATTGCTAATTTTAATAATACAAACACCATTTCAATATTTATTTAAATAAAAATCTAAATAAAATCTCTTCTTTCTCTTTGGGCCATTTTCAACTCATTTTCTTCCTCAACCCACAGCCTCTTCTCCTCTCCTTCGTCTCAGCCCACAAGCGTAGGTTCAGCCAAGCAATCGAAAGTCTAATTGACGTCTCCTACCGGCCTACTTTCCTCTCTTCTTCTCTCCTCTGCCTCGGTCCACAAGTGCACGTTCGGCCCACTAAGAAACCGAAAGTTTAATTGGACTTCTTGTGGACAAAAATTAGGGATGAACAAAAAATTGTTGATTTTTAAGTAGTTAAGATTAAGATAAGATATATAGGAGAGGTGCTGAACATGTTACTTAATTAAGAACCAGTTGATCTGTATGAACGAGTCTCTCTCTAACTATGTGCACGAGATGAAGTGATGTACTGCTATAATTAGCGTTGTACAAGTATATGATTCATGCTGGAACTAGTCTTTCTCTGACCATGCGTGTGAGATGAAGTGTGTCATGCTATAATTAGTGTTGTACAAGTATAAGAGTCATGCAGAAGCTAGTCTCTCTCTGACCATTCCTGAGTTTTTTTTTCAAAATATCTATTTCCACTAATATGGTTCCGATTTATTGACTGTCCTAATATGTTTGCAGCTGAGTGCAAAGCAGAGCACTTGATGATATGCAAATTAAATATGGTTTTGGATAAATGAAGGCTTGATGATGCTGTCAACCATGAAACAAGGGTGTGGAAGGTCATTTATTACATATTGCAATTATAAGTAGAAAGGAAGGTCATATGAAAATGACCATTATTACATATTGTAATTCTAAGTAGAAAGGAAGGTCATATGAAAATGACCATTATTACATATTGATGACATGAGGGTATGAAATCATATTAAACTAGTCACTACTCACTACTCGCTACTGTTAGGCAAAATGCTACGGAAGTACTTCAATGCTACATCGTGCTCCTTCCTCTGTGAACTTGTGAAGTTTGTTGTGTTAGCCATCATTAGCGTGGTGTACTTATCCATGATTTTTCTGTTCCTCTTTACCAACTCACTTCTCTCTTTTGCAATGTGGTGTACTTATCCATGATTTTCATGTCCCTCTTTGCCAACACACTTCTCTCTTTTGCAAGTGCTGCTTCTCTCTGATCTTGTGAAACCTGAAGCTGAACTTATGCCAATATGCCATCTTCTCTGCTGTAGCAGCTTTCACTATTTGAGACTCATGATATAGCTCAAAATCTTCATGAGATAATGTACCAGGTGGAGGCTGAGACTTCCCTTTGGCTTATGCCTTAGCAGCCTTTGTACCTTGTGGACGTTTTTCCTAACAAAAAAAAACCATCTTGTCAATTCATTCAAATAAAGAATAAAAAAACTAAATTTCTCACCTCCACATGTTCATCCATGTCATCAGATGGCCATGTAACCTCGTTTCCTTATTCTCCTTTTTAGTGTATACCCTATTCCACTTGGGCTGCCGGCGTACTTCTGCCCACCAATAGAAAAAACTGAAATTTTGTTGTGTTTTTTCCTTGTACATTCTAAGTGCTTTATCCATCAACATTTCATCATTTTGGCCACTCACATACACCTCCTTCAGTAGAAAGTGCACAACCTTCTTGTTTATCTTTCCCCAATGATCTTTCAAGTTTTTGGCTTTACATTGTGGTCCATCGGACTGTTGCTGTTGTAGTCCTTAGTCACCTGTTTCCAGTAGATATCTTCCTTCTTGGAATTTTCTTCGATAGGATCAATAGAATTGTTTAACCAAGCACTTATCTACAATTGTCAGTACATGTTTGTCAATGACAATATATTTGCCATAGTAAAACGATAGTAATGCAAAATAACTTAGAAATAATGTCTATAGATATTCTCAATTACTTACCAGATCAAATTACTCTCAATTACACTTGCTAAATATATGGAAGAAACAAACATGCTAGTAATATATGTTTGTTATCAAAAACAAATTCATACCGGCCTTATGTTGTCTTCCTGTGTCCATGCAAGGCGAATGCCACCCCTTTCCACCTCGTCATCGTTGCCATCTTCATCACCTCTGTTCGACTCTTGATCTTCCCCGCCATCACCCGAAGCTACAGCAATTCGATCGAACAGAAGATGATCGAAAATGCTTGCCGCTTCTTTGGATCCTTGGTGAAGCTGATGAGACCTTGTGACTATGTGGGACAGAGGCATCAAAGTGTTGTGGTTGTGAACATGAATCTGGAACCTCATTTGCTGAATGAGAACTCAACAAATCCATGAAGATAGTGTCTATGTAGGACTCCATGGAGGTGGTCTTGGGATTGTGTGCGCTGTATATTGTTCAAGAACTCAATGAGGGTGGGCCCTTTTGTAGGCACAGGTGTGTGGAAAGTGTGTTGGCTTGCACCGCATAGTTCTCTCCCGTAACGATGATTTGCTTTCATTTGTATTTGTTTGCTATTGTCTGTTGGATAGGATTGCATTTTTTTTGAATAGATGAGAAATGTTGCTTTGACATAGTATGGAGGTGGGTTTTCAGGGTTGTTTGTTTGCCTCCAAATTTTCTGGTTTGTTGAGGACTGTTGCTAGGTAGCGATGCAAGCGCTCGTTTAAAAATTTGTTGGGATTGAGATTGTAGCGCCCCCCAAGCGTTGGCGTTGCACGGAGCATCGGCTTCCTACGCTAAGCGTCTCGCTGATTCTACTTGACAAAAAAAACCCAGTTTTTTATGTAAGCGCCTCCTTTTAGCTGCGCGTTGTAGCTGCCCTTAAACTACCTTCTTTTTTTTTAATACTCCCTCTATTTTAAAATGTACGACGTCATTATTTTTTGCATAATGTTTGATTAGTTTGTTGTACCAGTCCTATAAAAAATGAAAAGAAAAATTTCATGTGATTATTCGGTTATGCCTCATTTTTCATTCCTTATGTCTCGTGATGGTCTCATCGTATATGTTTTGCTTATTAGTCACAACTAAAATTAAATTTGAAACTGTTTGATTTTTGGGTTTATTTCATCATAGTCTATTTTTCGTCCTTAACCTTGAAGCCACTAATAATACAGATATGAAAATTTTATGTACAAAGTATTTTTTTTCATTCATTTTTTACTTATCATCCATAGCTCAAAGTATTTTTGTTGTTTCTAGTTTTATTACTTTTTTAGGGCTTATCAACCGTGAACCTAAGCTCAAATGAACTGGGCCGGCCCAGGCTCGCCTAAGCTCTACACGTCCTAACTCCGAGCCATCCAGTCCGTTCACTCCCTTGACACACGAATCTCAAAGCGGACAAGCCACACAGTCCTCACCTCACAGGCGAGGTCGGTCGGAGCAGCGGCGGCGGCGACCCGACCCTACCTTGCCGGCGGCGAGCGGCGGCGGCGGCGGAGGGCGCTGATGGGCATGGAGGCGAAGAGGAAGATGAGGTTCGCGATGGTGTGCTCGTCGAACATGAACCGGAGCATGGAGGCGCACTCGCTGCTCGGCCGCGCGGGGCTGGAGGTGGCCTCCTACGGCACCGGCACCCACGTCAAGCTCCCCGGCCCCTCCCTCCACGAGCCCAACGTCTACGACTTCGGCACCCCCTACAACGTCATCTACGATGACCTCCGCCGCAAGGATCCCGACCTGTCCGTCGTCCTACTGCTCTTTTCCTTTCTTGCTTCTGTGTTCTTTCCAGGGGGGTTCTTGGTGGTGACCGTGGACATGGCAGGACCTTTTTTTTGGAATCGATTTCGAATATATGAAATATTTTTGGGGGTATTTGGTTGGTGTTTGGGGAAATCTAGGATGGTCATGATGGAAACAGATAGCATTATCTTGCAATTTGGGGGGTTTTGTTCGAAATGTATTAGTTCTAGTAGATAATTCTTGACAGATTTTGATTTTTGCGATATGTGATCCTTGTTGATTTTTATCTTATTAATGCATTGTTGTGCTCAATGTGGTCTGCCATTCAGGTACAAGAGGAACGGCCTGCTGCCAATGCTGAAGAGGAACACCTCAGTCAAGCTGGCGCCACAGAGGTGGCAGGACAATGCCGGCGATGGGCTGTTTGATGTGATATTCAGCTTTGAGGAGAGGGTTTTTGACTTAATCGTCGATGGTAATCAACTGATAACGATTAACAACAGGGGCATGTTTTTTGGGTCTATCAAATGCATCACAGTAACAGTTGTAGTATCCATATACTAATTTACGTGGCTGTGTAATCATTCACTAAGATGGGCTAGTTTTTTTTTTCTGCAGATATGCATAACCGTGAGCAAAGGATGCTAAAGAACGCACTGATAATCAATATGGATGTAAAAGATAACCATGAGGAAGCTGGTGTTGGTGCAAAGCTTGCTTTAGAGTTGTGCCAGAAGGTATAAGTACCAGAACTTATATAGCACATAAAGCTACTCTCTCCATTAAGTTGTTACTTATTGATCTGGTTAATCTTGTTGTTTAGAAATGAAAATGTAAATGATGTGGTTGCTACTGATATTAATGAAGTGATTTGTGTTTGGCAGCCCAGCCTCTTGGATCAACACATGCTAAATGGGTTGGGCTAGGTCCTTGTATGCGTCAAATACAAAATTAGAAAGCAGCGGTAGATAAAAACAAACAAACTAATGCCAATCAGTATGTCTCCTTTGTCAAATTTCCAGAGAAAAAAATAGCATCTAGTACTGTCCTACATTTATAACACAATGGTGCATCATAATCAATTTGGGAACCTGCCAAGATCACTAATTTTCTGGATGCACTATGCTATATAGCATAGCCTTATGTAGTGTACCTCATCCGCAGTCTCTAGATTGGGGATCATTACCCCAATATCGAGGGGTGGTGAATTATCTCTAGAATAGGGAACACATGCAAATTAATACCCCACATTCAGGGTTGTGAATGTCTCTAGTTGGTTATTATCTTAAGGCTTAAGAAGTTCACTGCAGGCCTACTGTCTCACATCTCACATCATGCAAGACAAACACATATGGCACAAATTTCTCACATGTAGTATGCACCTGGGTCTTACTAATTTTCAGAAGGGTGAGCTACAACACATGCACGGCTTCAGTTGAGAAAGATATATATCGGGAGGCCCAAATTCTACTTAAGGTGAAGATAACGATGAAGCCCAAATCAAAACGTTTAGGTGCTAGGATCGAGTTTTTACCAGAAATGTTGTTCGTTCTGAGTTGTGGCTTACAAGAATTGCTTTGAAATTTACTACTTTTCAGCCAATTTTACATTGCAAACACAAAGTTCATAACCTACAAAGGTTCAGATTGATGAGTCCAACAAGTCTATTCACTTGGTTTGTGGCGAATCTAGTAACTAGGATTGAAATTGTTGGCACTAAAGGGTGTCTTTGTATACTAAAAGGGCTTAATGTAAGTGGTTTGCTGTCACGTCAAGAAAATTCTGCCAATAAGTTGGATTCCTTTTTTCCACATCGGCAACAAATATGGCCTTCAATGACATCCTTTTGCTACCTTCAAATCATAGGCCATGTGGACAAGCCCAATTGAATTCCTTTATTATTCTCAGTGCATATAATTGTGTTTGCTGGGTTCTATGCCTTTGCGATTGCTATTTTTGTGGATTGACATGCTCAAATTTGTGTTTGTAGAATATTAAATGCTTGCATATTACTTTTTCAGTCAAATATCTTCATTCTGATCTTTTGACTTTCTGTTGGAAAGTGAGAAATGACCGCCGTTCAGTTGGATAGCAATGTTTCTCAAATGCTACCCACCCATGTTTGTGTCAAGGGCGTCGGTACCTAGGGTAGCTGGCCCTCGACTACGCAGCTCGTAGCCTTGGTCCGTTGTCGCCGGCGAGGTTTTGCCCCTCAGCCGTCAACTTTGTTGAGAGAAAGAGAAAGAGAGAGATTAAGGATAATGATCTTGCTTAATTCTTCCTAGTACGATTACATGCTTATATGGCCAAAGGCCATAACCAAACCTTCCTAAATTTAGAGACTTAAGAATAGAAACTAATCTTTCTTTCCTATCTTATCCACTTGCGGTGGTTGCCTCCTGCGTGCGTGCCGCGCGTTCTGTGGCACGACGCAAATCACGACGGCGCCTGTACGTGCGCCCCCACATGACATCTCTCCCCTCCTCGAGACCCAGCTCGTCCTCGAGCTGAAAGTCAGGGTGCTTGTCGCGAAACTCCTCAAGGTCTTCCCAGGAAGCAGACTCTGCCGGCTCACCGCGCCAATGAACGAGTACCTGACGAACCCCGCGCGCCAGGCGAGCCTGCTCAACACGCAATGGCTCAGGGACGACCGCGCCATTGTGGATGGTTGGCAGATCGGGCGGTGAAGTCGTAGGGGTGCCCACAAACTTCTTGAGCACGCCAACATGGAACACATCATGAAGACGGGCACCCGGGGGTAGCGCCAGGCGAACAGCAACGGCATTGATCACCTCGACGACGCGGTATGGGCCCACATAGCGGGGCTTCAGCTTCCCTTTGGTCGTCCTGGGTAGTGAAGACATGGCGCGCTGACGGAGTCGAAGGAGAACCCAATCGCCCACCTCATAGGCGACGTGACGATGCTGCCGGTCATAGTGGCGCTTTTGGGACGCCTGGGCCTGCTCCAGGCGGTAACGTACGTCAGCCAGGAAGGCCTCGCGAGCCTCCATGTCCTGGGCGACTGCTGCCACCCGCGACTCCCCTAGCTCATAGGAACGGATGGACGGATCCCGGCCATACACCACACGGAATGGCGTGTCATGGAGTGAAGTCTGGTACGCTGTGTTGTATATGTACTCGGCCCACGGCAACCAGCGCAGCCACTGGCGGGGACGATCTCCGGCGAAGCAGCGCAGGTACATCACAATGACGCGGTTGGCGGCCTCCGTCTGACCATCGGACTGGGGATGAAAAGCCGAGGACATGTGCAGTTTGGTGCCCATAAGCCGCATGAGTTCGCGCCAGAAGGTCGAGGTGAACACCGGGTCGCGGTCGGAGACGACGGACTGTGGGACGCCATGAAGGCGGACGATGTCGGTGAAGAAAGCCTGCGCCACAGACTCCGCCGTGTACGGGTGCGCGAGGGGGATGAAGTGGCAGTACTTGCTGAACCGGTCGACAACAGAGAGGATGACCGTCTTCCCGTTCACGCGTGGCAACGCCTCCACGAAATCGAGGCCGATATTGGCCCAGATCACCGACGGTATGGGCAGCGGCATAAGCAGCCCCGCTGGGTGGAGATGCTCCGACTTGTACCGCTGGCACGTCGGACACGCCCGCACAAAATCCTGCACCAAACGACGCATGTTGGGAAAATGAAAGTCGCGGCGGAGGCGGTATAGCGTGCGGTGGACTCCCTCGTGCCCATCGTCATGGACGGCCGCCATGATTTCCTGCAGTAGCGGTGAGGTGGGCGGGATGTAGAGGCGCCCGTCGTAGGCGACCATGTCGTCGACCACCGTCCAGGGCGCGGCGCGGGAGCCTGCGCGGACTTCGTCATGGATGGCCGCCAGCGCCGGATCTGTGGCCTGCGCATGTCGAAGACGGCTGATGAAATCGAATCTGGGCGCCGAGATAGTTAGTACGGCACCGGCTTCAGTGTCACGGCGGGAGAGGGCTCAGCCACTGTGTTCGTGGACCCGGACTTGTACTCAACGGCGAAATCGAATCCCAGCAGCTTGCCGACCCAATGGTGCTGCGGAATTGTAGCGAGGCGCTGGTCGAGTAGGTACTTAAGACTGTAGTGGTCCGTCTTGACGGTGAACCGCCGTCCCCACAAATACGGCCGCCAATGCCGTACAGCCTGGACGAGGCCAATGAGCTCCCGCTCATATGCGGCAAGTGAGCGATGGCGCGGCGCCACCGGCCTGCTGAAGAACGCGACGGGGTGGCCGTCTTGTACGAGCACCGCTCCAAAACCATAGGTCGACGCATCGCACTCGACAACGAACGGCCTGGAGAAGTCCGGCAGTACCAGTACTGGAGCCGATGTGATCGCCCCTTTGAGGGCGCTGAACGTCGCCGCGGCGTCGTCGTTCCACTTGAACCCGTCCTTTTTCAGGAGAGCTGTGAGAGGAGCAGCGATGGTGCCGTAGTTGTGGACAAACTTGCGGTAGTACCTTGCGAGGCCGAGGAAGCCGCGCACTGCCCGCGCCGAGCGCGGTACCGGCCAATCCTGGACGGCCTGAACCTTGGCCGGGTCCATAGCGACGCCTGCCGCGGAGATGACATGTCCTAGGTAGGCGACAGAGGCAGCGCCGAAGGCACACTTGGTGCGCTTGACGAAGAGTTGTTGGCGCTGAAGCTCGCAGAAAACGGCGCGGATATGGCGCAGGTGATCCGCCCACGTTGTACTGTAGATTAAGATGTCATCAAAAAAAACCAGGACGAACCGACGAAGGAACGGTCGGAGCACGTCATTCATAAGAGCTTGAAAGGTCGCCGGGGCGTTGCACAGCCCGAACGGCATGACCAAAAATTCGTAGAGGCCGTCATGAGTGCGAAACGCGGTCTTGTGGACATCCCCGGGCCGCATGCGCACTTGGTGGTAACCGGAACGCAGGTCCAGCTTGGTGAAGAACCGCGCGCCATAAAGCTCATCGAGCAGCTCGTCGACGACGGGGATGGGGAAGGCGTCCTTGACGGTGAGGGCGTTGAGGGCGCGGTAGTCGATGCAGAATCGCCACGACCCGTCCGGCTTCTTGACGAGGATGACCGGTGACGAGAATGCCGAGTCACTGCGGCGAACGATGCCCTGCTCGATCATGGCGGCACACTGCCGCTCCAGCTCGTCCTTATGGGCCGCCGGATACCGGTAGGGACGGACAGCGACCGGCGGCGCGCCTGGTTTGAGGACGATGCTGTGGTCCCGTGCGCGCGTGGGAGGCAGTCCCGTGGGCTCGGCGAAGACGTTGTCGAAGGCGGCCAACACCCCGTCGAGGAGGGAGTCAATAGCTGTCGTTGCTGAAAGAAGTGGCGCCCTGACCGCGGCCACATCGGACCAGCAAATTTCCCGGCCGAGGCGATGGAAGGACATGGTGCGCGCCTGGAAATTCCAGACGATTGGCCCTAGGGTGACCATCCATTGCGTCCCCAGGACCAAGTCGTAGTCGGCCAAAGGCATGACGAAGAGGTCGACGCGGAATTCGTCGTTGTCGATGACGATGGGCGCTTGACGAATCACGCCCGGACAAGTGACGCGTTCCCCATTGGCGACGGTCACCGTGAGGCGTGGCCGGGGATGGATCGGTAGACCCGTGCGCCGGGCGGCTTCTTCGCCGATGAAGTTGTGGGTCGATCCGGTGTCGAGGAGCGCGACAAGTGTAGTATCGCCCAGGGACACGGAGACCTGCATGGTGTCGCAGATTGGGACACCGACCACCGCCTGCAAGGAAAACACGGGCGCCTCCGCGTCCGGATCGGTGTCGCTTGCGGCAGCGCCGGTGTCGGTGATCTCCACGCCTGCGATGTAGAAGAGGCGGCGGCAGACCCGGTTGTGACCACGGGAGTATTTCTCGTCGCAATTGTAGCAAAGCCCGAGGCGTCGACGTTCGGCCTGCTCCTCTAGAGAGAGGCGCTTCACCGGGTGGCCATCCACCTTGATCGGGGGCGCGCCCGCCGGCGGCGCAGGGAGCGCAAGGCGCGGGGCCGGGGGCCAGCAGCAAGCCGCGCGGCGCTGGTCGGGCGGGAGCCGGGGCCGGCTTGTCGAGCTCCATCAGCTCAACCTGCCGCGCCAAGCTCATGGCCGCCGCGAGCGACTGCGGATTGTGAATGCGCACGGCGTGGCTGAGCGGCGGAAGGAGACCGCCCGTGAATAGCTGGACGCGTTGGGTCTCCTCCAATGGACCGGCGTGGGGCAGAAGCGCCTGAAAGCGATCCTGGTACTCCTCGACGGTACCCGTGCGCCGGCAGTCGGCGAGCTCGAACAGCGGCGCCGAGCGCAAGGGCGGCCCGTAGCGCAGGTGCAGGAAATCCCTGAAGCGGCGCCATGTGGGAACGCCCTCGACTTCCTGGACGTGGATGTACCACAGTTGGGCACCCTCCGCGAGGCTGTAGGAGGCCATCCACAGCTTCTCCTCCTCCATGATCCGTTGTTGGTGAAAGTACGATTCACATCTATTGATGAAGATCAACGGGTCGGACTTGCCATCGTAGCGAGGGAAATCCATCTTCTGGAACCGGGGGGGTCGATCGTTGTGGTGCTCGCCGGACGGCTGTTTGGAGCTTGAGGAGGAAGAGCGGTCGGCGGATAGGGTCTGGATTGCCTTGGCGTTGGCCTCGGCGGTGGCCTGGAGGGTCTGCACGGCCTTGGCGAGTGCCTCGACGGTGGTCCTGAGGTCGTCTCCCATGGAAGGCGGGGCGCAAGAGGTTGCTGAGCTCGGTGAAGAAGGAATGTCGGCTGTTGGTGGCGGCGGCGAGGTGGAGCGAGTAGGCGAGGATCGCCGGGATCGTGATACCAGGTTGTCAAGGGCGTCGATACCTAGGGTAGCTGGCCCTCGACTACGCAGCTCGTAGCCTTGGTCCGTTGTCGCCGGCGAGGTTTTGCCCCTCAGCCGTCAACTTTGTTGAGAGAAAGAGAAAGAGAGAGATTAAGGATAATGATCTTGCTTAATTCTTCCCAGTACGATTACATGCTTATATGGCCAAAGGCCATAACCAAACCTTCCTAAATTTAGAGACTTAAGAATAGAAACTAATCTTTCTTTCCTATCTTATCCACTTGCGGTGGTTGCCTCCCGCGTGCGTGCCGCGCGTTCTGTGGCACGACGCAAATCACGACGGCGCCTGTACGTGCGCCCCCACATGACAGTTTGACTCCGGACTAGGTGTTCCCTGTTGATGGTTGCTTCTCCCTATTAAAAAAGATAGCTAGTTCCTCCAAGCTGTTCCTTTTGTTTTCTATAACTGAGTACCGCTCGGTTGGCTAGCTGGGACCTATTTGACTGCTCACCCGGGTTCGATCCTTGACCCTGGTGTGTTTCACGTTGCTTCCTCCCATAAAAAGAGAACTGCTACTTCTGTTTTTTTCCCTATTCTGTTCGAAAGTTGACAAAATCGCTGGTACCTAATTTTTTTTCTTTTCCAAAATCAAGTGTGTTCTTGGAATAAAGACAGGATACCTTGCTTACTCATAAATTTAGATGGTCAATCACTTATATAGTATAATGAACTTTGAACCTCCAAGTTGCTCTAAAATAACATAGAAAAAGTCCCCATGAATATTCTCATTGTGGTGAAAACCATGTATGGAGCAAGTCTAACACTCACCATAAAGAACTTTCCATTTTTCATAAAAGATGATGAGGTGTATTTTGATGTTTTTTTTGTGTGTGATGTAATTTCCTAAAACAACTTTTGTTATATGATTCTTCTTTGCTTCCTTGGACCTGTATGCTATCCACATCTGTTTCTTGAATGCATTACGTAACATCTGCATATTACTAATTAACAATTGTCTCAATAGCTATCTCATCTAATCTAAAGTAATGAAAGAAATAACCTTTCTTCAAACCTGATTGAGCCACATCATCAGTTAAATATGAGCCATAGGATGTACCTAGGATTTCATATATGCCGTTGGATGTAGAATGACAGTCAGTAAAAGAGGCTAGCTCAAGTCTTCAAGAACCTTCTAGTGACTAACACAAAAACATAAGAAAGAGAGAGAGGGGAGATATAGCCTAGACCAAGACAACGAAAAACCCTTTTGTCAGTGGGCTTGCCTGGTCTATGGGCCCCACATGGTTCATTTGCATTAAATATCTAAATACATATTAATCCGTAAAATAATCCTAAAAATATTACTATGTTATTTATGCAGTTAGCAGTATATTTCTGTTTGGGTGTAATATTGTAAATTAGCATTTTAGACTTTATCAGTACTGGAAAATATATAAATGTCCAAACTAGATGTCCATATGCATTTCTCAATAATATTTACATGATTTAGGATTATTATTTTTATACACCCAAAAAAATTATATAGTTCACCTTAATTAAGTTCTACTACATGCTTAATTCATTTTCAAGATGTAAATGATTCACCTAATTAAGTTATAACTCTTAATTCAAGAGCTAAAAGGTGAAATTTATAAGAAGAAAATAAAAGGATAGTAAAATAAATTCTATTGTGGAAAAAATTTAACTAGATTATAAATATGTGAAACAAAATTATACAAAATCATGGAGTAAAACATATCTCCATCCAAAATTCGTTCAACCAATCAACAGTATGCAAATAAATTAATTTAAAACGGTTATATAAAAGCTAGATTTTTGTATGCACTTGGCTTTGACTTATTATCATATTAACGGTGCATATATATTGGGTTTTAAGATGGGCATCAAAGTCGCGCAAAGCGCAACTATATGGCTAGTATCTGATGGTATGATTATGTTGTAAATGGATTTTGACATCAATCTGCACACTAGCGATCCGGTGTATGAAAGTAGAATTTGATGTATATGTTACCATTGTTTCCCCATTATGCTTCTCTTCAATAGTTCCTCCTACCATATTCTTTTTACCTTAGTTTGTGCAGGCTAGATTGGTAGCATCCACTTCTGTAAAGTGGGACTATTGAAATATTTGAAATGAGTTAATGTAGTTATGCATGTCGTTGGTGAACCACGAGAAGTTAATTCATCTATTGCTTCCCTTTTCAGCTTGAAGGGGCAGATGAAGATTGGGAGGAAATTATTGATGACCTGATTATTACATTTGAGAAGCAACACAAGCGGAAGCTCACATACAACATGGCATTTTACTAACTTCTGTAGTTCATCGTGCGGATTATACAGAGGCAGCTGAACCATTCCTAATTTAACTCCATCGTGTGGATGACTGGTAGCTTGGCATGCAGGAAAATGTATAAAAACTGAGGTACCAACTGGATCCAAGTGTCTGTTCCATGCCAACATATGGGGCAAGATGTATGAAACTTAATTAAAGAAAGTCTGTCCTGTGCTGAGTCGCTCAACTGTTGTTAGAGGATAATCAGATAATCAGATGTTGATCTTGAAGCTACCCATCATCTCAAAACCATGCAGCATCAATGTTCTTGCTTGCTTTAGTTGCTTCCTAAAATTCATGGTGAGCCTGATGAATGTTACTGTACATGTTAATGAATTGGGCCTATTGGTTGGAGCAAAATTGAGAAGGTGAACGAGGCAGACATTGACCAAAACCATGAATTTCAGTGGCGATGCCTTTCAAAATGTAGCTCGAAATGCATTATATTCTTTCAGCCATCTTCATCGAAACATTTTCTCGTATTTTGGCATGAGGTCAATGCCCTTGAGTAACATATTGTTTGGTTCTTCATCTGTTCTTCGTTTTTGACCGGTCAGGGGTGCTGTTTGCAAGGCGATCAATCATCTGCCGGTGCCAGAATCTTGTGGGATGATGAGAGGTCTGACTTTCCCTGTTTTTGTTTCGTTGCACGGTCAGGTGGTTGTCACTCACTTTCAAGTTGGTTTTTTTGCTATAAATTTTGCCGTTTTCTGCCGTACCAGCTCGGTCGTTACGGTTGCTTTGACGGCTTGATGTGTTTGCCACAGGTTCTCTGATACTAGCTCACACTAGCTGTCTAGCTCAGGGCTCTGAATATTACTGTGAATATTGACCTCCTTAATTCCATTGGTCTTTCGTTTTTATTTGGCTACTCCTTTCGATTTCATAATTCTTGATGTTTTGGATAAGATTAAGATTAAACTTTTATAACTTTGACTATCAATAACTTTAAAAATATTTAGTTTAAAAGCACTAAAATAACACATATAGATTTGTTTTACAAAATACTACAATAAAAATAAAAATGTATTTATTTATTAGATATATTATAATAAAAATATAGTTAAAAATATATTTTTTATATCATGTTATTGTCTAAACGGGCCAGCAAACCGGCCAGTGACATTCCAACCATAATTGGCCACTCTTTGACCAGAAAAACTGCACCATTTAATTTGCACATCTTTTGTTCAGATTGAAAAAAAAAAGGGGTCCAAGAGTGGAAGAACACCACTAGAATATATATCATATATGTCCAACACAACACTAACACGTGTATAGCATATACTCTGCATGATGTATCTCCTTCACTCCTAAAAGAGGATGAATGAAAAGAAAAGGTTTGTTCCTTTCTCACCTTCTCCATGATGCCTAAGCATATCTGCAACTCTGAAATGCACACCCAATAATTCAAAAACTGCTGACCAAGGCACTCTTGTCCCACCATATTCCTTTCCTTTGACCAGCAAACAGTATACTATCATAGTTATCAATTTTCACTATTTTTGTGTTTTGGTGGGCCATTTCTTCAATTTTATCGTATTAGTCTACATGTAAAATTCCAGCCCCATAGCAGTGTTTCTGAAAAACAACTTAACCTATACTGTAAAATTCATCCACCATATCTTTTTATCACGAGGGTTTAATGGAGTTTGGGATGCTTCTCGAGATCGCCTCAGTGCACTTTTGTGTAAGGGTTGGTTGGGCCAAAAAAAAAATCTATCTTTGCCAGGACAATTCTCTGACATGAAAGTTTCTAAGTAAACGAGAGTGGTGTGACGGTTGCTCCTGCATAACAAAAGAGCAATTGAAATGAGGTGGAAGATGAGTGAAGCTTAGTTTTCTTAGTCTTTTCCTTTTTGTTGTTGTTTTTTATGTATCTCACATATGAGACTTGGAGTTTAAGTACTCTCGTAACATTTGATTGTGTATATCGTTGTGGATATATAGAGATCAGATTTTTATACATTATACTTTTTTAAAGAGAAACTTCAGGAGACTAGATTTAGCATAGAATTTACCAGGAAACTACAACATTTATCTCTCACTATTTCTTAACAGATTAATCTCTAGACATATGTTGTAAGAAAGACTTAAGAAATGGAAGATTTTATAATTAGTAAAGTTCATAGAACCTAGACACAGATACTGCTAATAATGTGTAATATTGTTGGTACTTTGTCTGACCAAACTTGCTGACTTTACACATGTACGGCTCCAATGGTAGTAGCTTTGATTCAGGAGCAGATCAACTTAATCTGAGAACAAACAAACAGAAGGTTTATCCTGTTTATGTCGGCAACACTTTGAAGCCTTCAACCCTTCCACACTTAGACAATTTTATCAATACTTTATAGGAGCATGCATAGTTAATTTAATAGAGACAATCTTGCATTCTTGATGAATTTGTTTATATATGTTCGATGCTAAGCTAAGAGCAAATGGTCTGTTATTTTGGAGACACTCCTAATTGTTGTTTCGAACTTGTCTACCCTTTCCAAATTAAATTTAGGTACTTAAGTTCATGTTGCTAGCCGCAATGAAATAAATAATGTTCTTTTTTTTTTATTCACTATTTGTATAATCCCAACTATAATTGCACGTGCGCTATTGTAGCATCAAAATTAGCATGTGAAGAGAACAAAAATGTAGTAGTCATCTTGGGACACGTGTATACATGCAGGACTGGCCTACAAGAATAGAGATATAAATTATATTCTTGATTAGCATTTTATTAAAGTGAAAATGAAGCTATGACGGTGATTAGGTATCACATGTTTGATTTGACATACTCCCATACTGAAGGGGGGGGGGGCGGTTATATAGAAACCTACCCGTTTCGAATATATATAATGGATTCTAGTTGTGACACGTATGTTAATTAAGGTGATCCTATGAAAAAGAAAAGTTAATTAAGGTGATCAAAGTACTACTACTGTTGTTGGAAAGGTGATATGCTCTGTCTAATTGACAACTTGACAACCAAAGCAGCGATTATGTCCCGGCTAGGTCGATGACAAGGCTACATGATATCCTTTTCCTTTCTGAATACTCATGGTTGGGATTTGATCAAAATTATTTTTGATAAATTTAACTATAAAGCATAAAAGTGGCATCGCCACCTGTAATCAAGTGAAAGACTTTACTAATGTCCTATATTTGGAGCTGTTCATTTTTATGTTGCATATTAGAAGTACCAGACAAACTTCGATCAATCTCAGTTAAGTATTCGCGAAAGGAAGGAGTGAAGTAACTCGAAGTTTTTCGAAAAAAAATACTCATAATTAATAAGCTACGTTCCTCTGTAGATGAACCTGAAAAATTAAATCCATGGTCTAGTCGTGTGGCGCGTGGTAGCATGAGTTTACTCTTAAAAATTATACTCCGTCTATTTTAAAATATACGATGCTGTCGATATTTTACATAATATTTTATCATTTGTCTTATTTAAAAAATTTATATAAATATCATTTATTTTGATGTGACTTGTTTTGTCATTAAATAAAATATAATCTTAAGTTATAATTTACATATTTATATTAAATTTTTAAATAAGACGAATGGCCAAACGTTGTATTGAAAAAGAGGTAATACTACCCCCGTTTTATGTTATAAGTCGCTTTGACTTTATTTAAGTAAAATTTTGACCAAATTTATAAAAAAAAATAGCAACACTTGTAGCACCAAATTAGTTTCGTTGCATCTAACATTGAACATATTTTGATTTTTTATTTGTTTTGTGTTAAAAATATTGATATTTTTTTTTATAAACTTGGTTAAATAGGTTTGACTTAAAAAAATCAAAACGACTTATAATATTAATCGTTGGTAGTACTACATAAGCTAGATAAGATAACTAGAGAATTAATTAAATATCATTGTGATTGTTTGAGATGAAGCAGTAGGTTCCGAGACAAATTTTAAACGCTAGACATTGCTATATTTTGTTTTGGGAAGGAGGGAGTAGTACACTACAAATTTAATTTTGACATGAATTTTAGATTAAATAGAATTAATAATCAAAGATTTCAATAGTACCACTCAAACTCTAAATACGTGTAAGTATTTTATTTTCATGAATCAAAGCCATTTGCTAATTTAAGAATAAAAATGGTGACAACCTTGCTATGCATTTCCACATTGCTTTAAACCACTCTAAATATGATCAAGGTTGAGAAGTGAATGTTTAATAATTTAGGGTTAAATATTATCTCTATTATTATAAAAATTGAATTGAAGATGTTTTCACCGAAATTTTGGTACGTTGTTTGTGTTTAAGTTGGTTTTTGAGTTTATTGTCCGTATCTAATTCGATGTGAGTCTAGAATAACTATTATACACCCTCTCCCAGCCCAATCCAACCCAACCAGCCCACACCATCCCGCCGTCCCATCTCGCGTGCCTCCACTCGGCTCCGCATGCGTCCCTCTCTCGATTGGCGTCTTTTTGTTTCCTTTTTTCCGTTTCTTTTTCTTTTTTTTCTTCCGATCATTCTGATCCTCTCTCGGTCCTTTCAATCTCCTCTCTTTTCTCCTCCCGTTCTCTTTTTTACTTTTTTCTCTTCCAAATTTCTCTCATAAATATTTTTCTTTTCAAATTATGATTGTTTAAGACGTGTATGCGGCAAGTTTGTTATTTTACAAATGCTTTATATCTATAGTAAAAAAAAGTTCACTAATTGAATAATCAAATTTTCAATATATGGTCGATGAGATATAGCAAAATACACATGCGTCAATTTATGAAATAGCCACCCGATTGATTTGTGAGGCCATGAAAAGGTGCACATGAAAGATTCTTCGTATGATGACGCATGAAGCGAGCGTAACCGGGCTCAATGCTATATATGATTTCTAACTTTGTTTCGTCATTGTTTTGTTTGTATTGTTTCGGTTTGTCCTTTAAATTAGTAGAGTTTTTATCAATCGTAAAAATTGTCTTCATCTGTTACAATACACATGTATTTTTGCTAGTTCAGTTTGAAAAAGTTCAAGGGTGTTTTTTAAGACACTCATCAAATTCATGGCGTAGAATAGACTGGCTTTTCTCAAAGAATAAAGAGTATTTAACTAATGTGGCGTCGTTTTTTGCAAGGAGTTGACATACTCTATATATGTCAAATATCACTAGTTCTTAGCTGGATATTCCAAACTTTAAATTACCGCCAAGAGAACATGTGATTTTTACTTTCAGGAAATTATAATAAGTAGGGCGTTTCACGATCACTGAAAAGTATACAGATCAATTCCACATGCCGTTCCACGTGTTGCTTAACCAGCTATTAAACTGTAGGAAAAGTTCCCCATTAAAAAAACATCAATTAGATTTTTTTTTATTTAAGAATTGGCTGTTACTTTTCTTTTTCTTTTTGTTCTTTGTTCTTTGCAAATATCCCCTCCCATCTTTTGCAGGTTCTTATTAGAATACAAAGCAGAAGCGAGAGAGATTAAGCGAAAAGAATCAAATCTTGTATTTAAATGTGTAGTTTGTACATGAATGATTACAAGTACTTATAAAGTAAGAAAATATGTGAAAATAATGTGAACATGTCCTAATAGGACGTGTCCCCTTATGATGAGGTGTCTCTTACGAAGAAATGTCTTTTCATGAATAAACACAATTAACATGTGTTAATTGATCATCAAATAATCTTAACAGATCTAACCAACAAATATGTCCAGTGTTTCTTCTAGTATTCTAGGAATCAGAACGTTGCTTTTCTAAACACAGCTTGATCTTTTTCTAAGAAAGCTCGTCATTACTGTTTAATTTGTAAACTTTTTAATTATCCTTTTTTGATATTACAGTATGCAAGATGTATTTTTTGAAGGAGATGATTGTAGACTAGGATGCCGCATGTCAGAAAATAGTGTATTCATACTTTGACTAAAGCAACCTAGCTACAACCAAAACCAACTAGATTACCCATCCAGTCCTCCTTTAGAGCATCTCCAACGGTCTGTCCATCCCACTCTTCAAGCCAAAATTTAGCAACTTCGAACAAAAATCGCACTCCAACAACCTCTCCAAGCCATCCGGATGGTCAAACTCCTTCTCTCACTGGCCAAACTTGGCCAGCTTACTTCACTTGCCATCCAGTTGCCATCCATAGGTCCCACCACCTCCTATTCACTTTTCCTCCGTTCGGGAGCAATGTGGCTGAGGGGGAGAGCCGGTGGCCGGCGGCGGAAGCTCGGGGATGGTGAGATCTCCACGGGACCTTGTCCCCTTGGAGTGGCGAGCTGACGATGAGATCTCTGGAGGCGGCGGCGCCATACAGGAGAAGCTGGAGAAGAAACGGCGCCCTGCAGGACCACCACCGCTGTCCGCCGGCCCAGCGTCGTCGTCGCTGCCCCTGCCGGCGTGAGCAGGAGGTTGCACGCCACCCGTCCGCACGGATCCGAGCCGCCGTTGTCTTCCCGGATCCGCGTCGCCGCTGTCCGCCCGAATCCGCACCACCGATTCGTCGTTGTCCCATCCACGCGTGGCCTCCACCGCCTATGCCCGAGACAGCAAGGACGATGGCGATCAACGCCACCGTCCTGCCTTACGCGACCTCCACCGCCATCGGCCTCACGCGGATTTGGCCTGTGGTGTGGCAGAAAAGAGGAGAGAAGGGAGAAGAAGAGAGAGAGGAGAGGGTGAAGGAGAAGAGGTGAAATAGTTGAGTGGCTGACGAGTGAGACCCACATTTAGATTCGATAGTGTAACAGAGAGTCTGTTGGAGTGAAATGCAAATTAAACTATCCATTTGGTTTGGCAAACCGGTCAAATAGACATTTGGAGAGTGAGATTTAGAGATGTCGTTGAAGATGCTTTTAGTACGTAGTTAAACGGAACATCACATTAGTCGACCATTGAAAATTCTTTAGTTTTGAGCTTCAACGCGCATCCATTAATTAGAATTGGACTTTGCAAGATCCTAGCTAGTTTTATATATAATAAGAGTCGTCGTCAGCAGATAACGAGCTCTATGTATATCTAAGCTAGTATTTCTTATGTGAGTTTTTTTTATT
The DNA here is from genome assembly GCA_008326285.1 of Oryza officinalis. NCBI lineage: Eukaryota > Viridiplantae > Streptophyta > Magnoliopsida > Poales > Poaceae > Oryza > Oryza officinalis. The sequence continues at coordinate 7,579,796 of BDMV01000012.1, read as the reverse complement.
GTCATATGTGAGTTATCAAGGATGTACTAGAAGATATCCTATACACACAAACATTCTGTGTATACTCTGTATCTCAGACAAATAATAAATGTTGTTTGTGGGTTCGGTGAGACCACTAAAAAAAGGCACACCGGAGATATATGGCCCTCGGATCTCTCTATCCTAATGTGTTATTATAAGTGTGTAAGCGTGGGTGTGTTATGTGTGTCATTTTATATATTAAAGTAAAAGTTATTTTTAAGGAGAAAAATACCATAAAATTCTTAATTTTCTGATAGAGAATTAAATGTATATAGCACATTCACATCGTTGTCTGCAAAGTCTACCAGTGGAAAATGTCGCAATGTCGTCTTTAAAGTTTTTGTGCAACCAAAGATCACCTACTACCTTCGTTCTATGATATAATTATTTTTAGAGATGAACACGGTTATTAAAAAATATGTAAGATTAAACGAAGAAAGGTTGTTATTGATGAGAAATGAAAGTAAATGAGAAAATTGAATGGGTGATTGGTTGGAAAGAAAATATTGATGAAAAAGTTACTATATTTTAAGACAAATTTTAAGTGCTAAAAATTATTATATTTTAGAACGGAGGAAAGAACCACATATCCAGAGAATGAAACGTGATGAGTGACATGTGCATGAAAGAACCAGCAGCACACACATGAAAAGCCACTTTAATTGAGATGAATTTATATTATAGAATTTTCACAGAAAACATCTCAATTAAAGTGGCTTTAGTTTCCCCTTTTATAATGTTAACTGGATAGATGTTAAACCTCCATAGTTACATGTTAAACCTCAATGCAGTTAATATAAACAATTTTGACTTCTCTCTAGTCGATATTGCTAGTACCGTCAGCCTGGTAGAAGTGAAGACTTATTACAAGTAGTACACGTATAGCATATTTCCGTCAACGAAGTATTTGTTAAAGAAATTGTAAGTCTCCGTTATATTTGAAGTCAACTTAGACATAAAAAAGATGATATGCAAATATAACATGTTTTTCTAGATTTTTGTAATTTTGACATTATGTTGTCAATGTTCAATAGCATCTTTAGGTCAACTGGTATGACTACCAAAGGAACGACAATGTCATCAGCCAACTACTACCTCCTCCTAAAATAAGTATTTTTACATCTAAAACTTATTTCAAAATAAATTCATTTCTATCTTTTTACCTACTATTAATCAGCAAATAGATGAGTTTTGTTCCTTCAATATATTTTATAGACCTACCCAGCGATACTGCTTTCGTACTATTGAAAGTATTTCGATCTCTTTTTTCTCTATATTAATTTGAATCCCAGTTGTTAGAAACGAAATTATTTTGGAACATAAAGTAGTAAAAAAATTTTAAAAAAACTACCACTGCCCTTGGCCTCACGGTAATTAAGCAATTACGTCTTCCATGACATATCAACATTCAATTCAAGGACACATTCGAAGTGCTGAAATTTTACATGACAAGTTTAGTTGGTATGAAATTCCTATTCAATGCGTCCAAATTAAGGAGGGAAGGTTTCCGAGTGACAAACGTGCAAAAGTTTCTTTTTTTATAACGACCAACACCAAACAATAATTCATTGAACGGAGAAAAAAAATTATAAGACTAACACCCTGAAAGACGATCGAGCCAGAAAAAAAAAACCCACAACACCATGAACGTGCACAAGTTTCAATAAAATAAAACTGCCAGTCTTATTTTAAACTAGTATTTTTTATTCTTTTTATTTTAAAAAGAAGCATTTTTTTTATTACACGGAATATGTACACGCATACAACGTTCTCACACACCCATGAGTGCCCCCATCATGTTTAAAAGGGCACACTGTACTTAGGTCGATTAAACCAGCAATCTTTCTGATAATTAAGCAGTAATTAACAACGCACACATGTTCATTGCAGCTCCCTAATTAATCATCGTCGTGCTCATCCAAACAAGAAGGCAAAGCCTACCCAAACTAGTGATGTTCATCCGTCAATCACGACCGGCCAGACGACTACTGAAACTGAAAGGCAACGGGAGTATTTTTTTTTATTAGAAAAAAAAGAAAGAAAGAAAGAAACTGAAAGGCAATAGACAACTGAGCTTCCAACGTGGTCAAAATGGAACGTGAAACCTAACCTAGCTAATACTCTATCATGTCTGGTCAAAGATTGTCTTCCAAATTCCTAATTCGCTTTCTTTGCTAGAAACTGCGAGCCTGACCGCCGGAAATTAAACGAGATAAATAATTGAATTTAAAAAATACATGACTAACTGAACCGTAAATTAAAATAGTACTGTAGTAAATTAAAGATATCTATGGGTGTCATATTTTTCCTGGGGCCAATATAGCTCTATTATTTGATTTGATTTGATTAGAACTTCATATCGTATAGGGTAGGAACAGAATTTGTAGAATAAGGATCCAGTGAAATTATAATAAGGACTGCAACTTAAACAGTCGAAATCATTTTTCACCGATGGATTGAAACGATCAACGGTTAAAATCTGTGCCACATCAGTTTTAAATAGTAGTTGCTACAGTGTTCTCTACAGGAAATACCTAGCTGCAGTATTTGTCAAATACTGACCAGGAAAATCTTAGCCATTACTTTCCAGTCTACCGGTACGTATGTAACCGCTTATTTCCTCCATCCCAAAATACAATTTTGGTTGTCCACCGGTACCTATGTAACCGTTTATTCTCTTCGTCCCAAAATACGAAGAAGGGATTTTGGTTGAACGAGACACATGCCAGTACTAATAATCTAGACATGAAGCATGTCTAGATTTATAACCGTTTATTCTCTTCATCCCAAAATACGAAGAAGGGATTTTGGTTGAACGAGACACATGCCAGTACTAAGAATCTAGACATGAAGCATGCCTAGATTTATAATATTACAATGTGTCTAGTAAGTTGCAGTGCCACTGCAGGTTATCTCAATTCGATTTTGCCGAGGTAGGTTGTATAGATGATAGTACTTTATTGTAGCCGTATGCATGCATCCAAGATAGATAGATAAACTTAGCAGGTTAAATTACTGTGCCTATGGCGGCACAAGTGGTTTATTATCACTTGGTACTTATCCTTGTTTATTCTTGATTCTACTACCAATTATACTACATATTCCTAGAAGCAGATCATCCAACGTATTTTTCTTTGACTTTCAGTTAATGATAATCCGACATGTGAACTTGTTTAGTAAAGGATGACTCACATTAGAGGAAGTAAGCCAAAGGATCTCACCCTTAGAAGTCTTAAACTTTTCATATAAATTCATTCAAATTTATATAACTCACTTCACTAATATATCAAAAGTAATGATAATTGATCTTCCTGAGTAAATTATCCTAGATAGCTTGGTTCCATGCATGCTTTAGGTTAGCTAGCTAGATGCAGCTAGCTTGCATGTCTTATCATCTTGGTAGGTTGTAGATGCCACCTCATATCCATGGCTATATATATCCCTCGCCATTGCTGCCCCTGCAAGCAATGGAAGCTTAATTGAGTTGGGTTGGTCTCGGCTGGCCGGAGTAGTGCTCCATGTGCTGTACTGGCGCCGAGGTGGCGGACAGGGGAGAGCAGCAGCGGCAGCGCCGGCGGCCGCTAGACGCCGACGCCGGCGGTGACGAGGGGGCAGTGGCGGCGGCGGCCTCGAGGCCCTCGACGTTGATGTCACCAGCGGCGGCGTTGTTGGCAGCGCCGATCCTGTCGCGGCGGAGACAGGCGGAGGAGATGACGGCGATGGTGTCGGCGCTGGCGAGGGTCGTGGCCGGCGGCGGCGGCACGTCGTTGCCGGCGAAGAGGCCGGCCGAGAGAGAGCCCGAGGGCGCCGCCGTGGAGAACGCCTGGTGGTCGTACTGCAGTGAGCTCGCCGCCGCCGCCGCGCCGTCACCGGCGGCGGCTCCATTCCCGGCCGGTACGTACGTGTACGCATGCAGAGCAGTAGTAAAAGTTGAATGCAACATGACTAATTGAAGTCTACCTCGGACTTAGTTAATTAACCAAACTAATAATCACGAAGTGTTCTCTCTAGCACTTTTTCTAATGAACCATCAGGTCGATGATTAACAATAACTAAAATGCATCTGTTTTTTTCTTTGGTGAAAAAAATATTGATTTTGAACTTTATTAATATGAAAAAAATACAATTGAGAAAATCATGAACAAAACAGTAAAACTATTATTTTAATGACTGATAAAGCACAATTAAAATGAATGATAAGCTTTATTATTTTTTATTTTCTCTTTGTTTTATTCAAGAGTAATCACAAAGATGGTACCCTGGTAGGAGTATATTGTTATAGTTTAGTGGTGTTTACACTAACACACACGACGTGCACGATGCATAAGCAAAGCAAAGCAAAGCATATGGGTTGGTCAATGTGCACGTGTGGATCCACGCGTCGCACGAGCAGAGGCTTCTCCAACCACCGCCACATCACGACTAATTTAATCATTAGACACAAAATTAAGAAATCCCATGGGCTTAATTTATTCATTAGGGAAAAAGATTAAGAGAAACAATAACAATGGGATGGGTAGCTCACTAACAACCAAACACGTGTTCCTTAATCGCCATGTTTCGTCATTCTTAGCATCAAACACACGAAATGAACTTGTGAATAGTTAAACCAGTAGTCCGTATTGACATTAAAAAATAGGAACATTCTGATAATCCAAGAGAAGTTTGCATATCACCTTGCCTATCTTTTATATTAGTTTAACAAAAAACAGAGCAAGTGAGAAGAAAAACAGAGTATCTCAAGAGAAAGAGAAGCAAAACAGAGTAACCAAATTAACCATGTCAAATTATTTTGAAAATTCACAGCTCAAATTACTGTGATGCATATTTTTTCACTATATAGTTTCAGGATATTATTAGTATGGATACTTGAAAATAATTTAATTTTATTACTAGATAATTAAGCGCTAATCTAAACAGGTTCTTGTCCTAATCTCCTCTGTGTTTTTGACGCGTGCGCAGCATACGTGCCATCGCCGGGGCAACACTCGCCTGCGTCAGCGTTTGCGGCGGCGGCGGCGGCCGCCGACGAGGAAGAGCTCCCGTCGCCGTCCTCGGCCGACTCCGGCGGCGGCGGCGGCGGCGGGGAGAGCGCCGGCACGGCGAGGAAGCGATACAGGGGGGTGCGGCAGCGGCCGTGGGGGAAGTGGGCGGCGGAGATCCGCGACCCGCACAAGGCGGCGCGCGTGTGGCTCGGCACCTTCGACACCGCCGAGGACGCCGCCCGCGCCTACGACGGCGCCGCGCTCCGGTTCCGCGGCAGCCGCGCCAAGCTCAACTTCCCCGAGCACGCCACCCTCCCGCCGGCGCCGCCGACGACGACGCCGCCGACTGCTCAGCGGTGCCCGCCACCGCCGCGGCCGGACGCGCTGCTGGAGTCGCAGGAGCTCTCTCCCGCGGCCGGCGGTGATCCCTACTCTCAGTACGCCAGGTTCTTGCAGGGCTCCGGCGACGGCGAGCCGGCGGCGCTGCCCGGTGGCGGTGGCTCGCAAAGAACGCCACCCGCCACTACACTGCTCTACAGCTTCGGAGGAGAGGATGCGTCGGGCCGCACATACCTCTGGCAGCCGGAGAGCGGCGGCGGCGGCGGCGGTGGGATGGGGTGGCCGGTGACTTCGCCGGCGGCGTGGGCGGAGTACGGTTTCTACCCGCCGCCGGAGCGGCGAGACACGGACACGTAGGGTTAATCATGATGTGATCCTGAGCGGACAGGCAGTGACGCTGACAGGTGGGGCTACTTTTGCCAGGTGCGGTCAATGGTCAACCTTTACGTTGACGTGGCATACCACGTAAGGCGGCAGTCAACGGGTTCAAACGAGGCAGGGGTCATATGGACGGCACGAGACGCCGTCAGAAATAAATGCTCGAAACTGACGCGATGGGTTCAAATTCGCCATTTTGGCCATCTATCGCCAAAATTTTTCATTCCGTCACATCGAATATTTGGATACATGTATGGAGTATTAAATATAAATAAAAAAATAACTAATTACACAGATTGCATATAAATTGCGAGACGAATCTTTTAAGCCTAATTGTTTCATGATCTGACAATATGGTGCTACAGTAAATATTTGCTAATAACGGATTAATTAGGCTTAATAAATTTGTCTCACAGTTTACAGACGGATTATGTAATTTGTTTTGTTATTAGTCTATGTATAATACTTCAAATGTGTGTCCGTATATCCGATGTGACACGCCAAAATTTTACACCCCTGGATCTAAACAGGCCCTTTGTCAGCTCATTTCAGGACCACAGTTGCAAGAACGGGAATTCTGTTTCGTGTAAAAACTGAAAATTAATCAGCATTATTTTTGCAAAATTCGCATCTCCAGTCTATTTGTTTTCTTGTTCATAACAAGGTTACCCAGTGTTGTGTAACAGCAACGAGTCTTCAAAAAAAACAATAATAATAACAACGAGGAAGTTAGTATCAACACAAAAATAATGAAAAATTACAAAATCTATCCCACGTATCCTTTTATCGACACCTCGCGTGACAATGTTCACAATATTTTATTTTCGATTGAACTACTGTAGTTAACATGTTGTCGTTTTCTTCCCTTCCTTTTGTTCCGTACGAAAAACGAGTGTACCTCGGCAAATTCGTCACGCCTCCAGCATTGCCAGAGGCCATGACACAAGAAGCCAATCGCGACATCGCATCAAGCGTTCGCGCCACGGCAGCACCAGGGCATGCGTACACACCTGCACCACGTCAGCAAAAAGATCAGTCACGTGCCATATAGAGATGGTCCATGCTAAGCTGACATGGAACATGACCACCAGCTGAAGATCAGTGAAGACAGCCATGACCCATTTTTACATGTTACTGCAAATGCACTGGGCTGATTGATACTTGATAGTATTACCTAATCTTACTGAAAATGTATTTCTGTGATACTTCCATACTGTTATTTTTCCAAACTAAGACTAACAGCAGTTGCATTAACAAGAACACAAATGGTTGTTTTCTGCAAATTTCAACATGGAATGTGCATGCGAGTGTGCGACACTGTCCCTTTTGCATAAGTACAGCATTTTCCGAGCACTTCCAAGGTGGTGTGACTGGAGCACATCAGATTCCAAAGATAAGCTGTCCTCATGCTGAAGATTTCCAAAATTCAGCTCAGTGTCTTTCGGACTTAATTGAAGCGGTATGGAATTTTGATTCCTCAAGTTACTCAAGGCACTGAGCAGCATCTTCTCGATGGCAAAAGTCACTGATTTTGTAAATACTAAATAGAATCATCCTAGAAAGTATCGACATTTTTTTTTCTCAAAAGGATTTGTTCTCAACAAAACATACTTTATATGTCCTCTGAAGGGAACTCTTTTTTCGGGGAGACCCAAAGAAATGACACCTCAAATTATGATTCTGATGTCACATGACAAGTCCAAGAACATGTTTGTGTTTAGCATTATGGTACATTGCACACAAATTTATAGCTTGTCTTCAGTAAACATAGAATGTGTTTCCATTTTATTTTCCTCATCGAGTTATTCACTATCATGGCAAAATTTTATTCCTTAGCTCAGTGGAGCATACTCAGCATTGCACATTATCCACGGAACTAAATACTTCTCAAGAACATGCACTGATATTTGAAGAGCTATGGGAAGTGATGTGTTGTTTCCCTTGGTTTGACATTTCAATGGTAACAGCAAGTTTTTAGAGATTTCTCAGGTTGTAAAAATAAAGTGTGCACAACTTTTTGTTCAATAACATTAGTTAAGATAGACACATACTCAATTATCATCGTCTTCGCTTTCTTCTTCTTCGCTGTGCTGCTGGCGGTAGCTTCTCAGAAGGGCCACAAGGAAGTGTGGTTCCTGTTTCACTCTCTATGCGTCTCTTCAGCTCCTGTAGAATTCGGATTTGGCCCAATTTCTCTGGAGATAACTTTTCCCAGTAAATCCCTGCATGCAGAAGTTCCCCAAAAATCTGGTCACATAAGGTCTGTTTGCAGGTTTACCAAAATATCAAATGATACAATCATTCAGACCTTGTGGCTTTGGGATTGTCGTATTCGTGAAGATGACCTGAGTTGGAGTGCATATAATGTCAACTGGTACATCATGAATTAGCAGCTTCTCAACAGGAATGTCATTCACTAATTGCTTGTCATGCACTGCAGTCATAGACACAGTTGGCAATTTACAGTAGTTATTAATCAAGGATCAAATGAGCTAAAAGGCAATCAAATTTGAATTTGATCAAAAAATATAAATGTTATCCAAGAAGAAGGGATAACCAGCTGAATCAATATAAAAAAACTCACCAGTTGTTACTATCATGGTTGAATCGCTTATAGATCCCATATAACGAAGCATCCCATATTCCAGCTCTGCAAATCCCTATAAACCATTTTGATAAAATAAAGAAGTGGGAATAAGTAATTTCAGTAGACAAGGCATAGTTCAACTTTTTATAAAATAGTGCCGACATTGGACAGAAGTGAAAAGCCTATCAGTCTATTTTTCTCTCAAAGGAAGAAGAAAAGCAGGTCAAACTTCGTCATTTACTATATTATTTTTTACCATTCAAATGTGCAGGAGAGAAAAAAAAAACAAATTAACTCTACGCCAAGTCTTTAACTGCAGAAATGCAGACACAAGCAGAAAATAGTTACCTCGCCCTTTCCTAGTCGTGCTCCTGTGCTTGGATCAACTGCAACCGATCCAATCACAATCAAATCCGCTTTAATTTTTTCATCTAGACCTATAGGTCTCCCGTATTTGGCTGCACCAACAGAAGTGCATGCTTCTGGAATACATCCAGTGGGTATCATGTGAGATTCCAGGACAGAGAAAAATCCTGTCCTTAGCCGAGGTTGTGGAGTCAGCAACTTTTTATCACCTGTGAGGATCCAAGTTTAACCTGATCAGTGCATATGAATATCATAGATTTATAATTAGTTGATTAAGATGAGCATCAGATTCAAAAGCAACACATGGCATGTAAAAAGCATCAAGCACTAATAAGAACAGAATGGTTTGGCTTGCAGCACACAAGTCAACAAGTGATCCGTCTTCACCGGTTTTCATCAAATGAAACCAGAACCTACAGAGCCTTGAGCAAACTACTAAAACACCATTAAAAGCATCCACTGCACAATCGTCATAAAGGCCCTCTCAGGAGAGCCGAGCGCATGCAACCGGCAGCTCACTCAGGGCTTGTTTGGATATAAAGGGCGAAAATCCTACCAGATTTGCACGGAAATTGTACATTTGTACTAACATCCATGCCAACCTGAGCTTAATCCCTATCCATCCAAGTAAGCGCTCGGCCTCAGGAAACACGCGCGGGGGAGGGGGGGGGGAGAGAGAGGAGAGGGGAAACAAGTTAAACAATGAGTACATATGCCAACCAACACAGGTTCTCAATGAGGGAATTAAGCGAAACTACAAAAGCAGCCTCTCAGTGACAGAATTACTATTCTTGCGCTGTTGCTTCTGACAAATCATGTTCTCTACTTCTCTTGGACCTAAATCCAGATGCTACTCTTTGAGTGTCAAAGCCTCAAGGGAAATTACCAAAAAGAGCAATAGCAAAAACATATATGAGTAACAGGATTGAAGGTATCGGCACAAAAGTATCTCGCAAGTGAGTATATATGTATTTTAAGGTATCAGCAAACTGACCTGAGAGTGTTAAGAAGCGAACTTGCTTCTGAGGTGAGTCAGGATTGACCTTCACACATAGTGCATCCTGGAAAACGTCGAGTCTCCCCAACTGGTGAAAGTTTTAAACATTCCATATCAATGAAGAAACATAAGCAAATAAACAGTGATTAAACAACAATAGCAAGAATCATGCGTAAGAGGCTTGAAGGGCAAATCCAACAACAAGCTCATGTACTATGCAGCAGACCTCAGAACTGGTCATATAGAAGCAGAGATCAAGAATAACAGACCATGCTCGCTATAAAGTGATAGAAGTACAGATCAAAAGTAACTGAACACAATTTTAAAGGACCAACATAATTTGTAATGTAGGTTTCACACCAATTCTGCATCTCAGGTGCTTGCCTGTAATCTGTATGTTAGCCATTCTTTATGGCACATCAGGTGAAGCCAGAGTTTTTCACTCATCCAGACCAATGGACACAATGGCTCCTGTAAACATACCCCCACACCATCTTGAAAGTCAAAACCGCGTTCATTTGGGACTGATGTCAAAACCGCGTTCATTTGGGACTGATGTTTCAGGGATCGAACCAGACAACCTTCTGCATGTTATTCAGACTTTGACCCTTTCGGATACATATCATCAAACACAGGTGCACATGTTGCAATCCCATCCCCTACAACTGGAAATTTATGATGACATGGTTTCTAATGTGATTCAGTATGTGATTGCATTTTGTTTTTTATGCATATTACATACTAGCACCATTTTTTAAAAGATGGTGTCGTTGATCGGTCGTCTTATTCAAAGAATTTATGTAATTATCATTTATTTTGTTGTGAGTTATTTTCTCACTAAAAGTAATTTAAGCATGATTTATATCTTATGCATTTGCACAAATTTTTTGAATAAAACAAATGATGAAATGTGTGTCCAAAAGTTGACAATGTCATCTATTAAAAAACGTGGAGGGAGTATTTCGTATTAGTTCGGCACACAGTTACAGCACTACGACTACAAGCAGCATCCGCAACATCCAGAAGTTTACGCAGGCAACACAAAAGTTCAGAAATGAAGCAGCAACCCCAAATCCAGCAGTTAACGCAGGCGACACAAAAGTTCAGAAATGAAGCCGGAACAGAAAAGGGCCACTAGGTTCACAGAATAAAGTGGGGAATGATGCATCATCATGAATTTGTGGCCGTGTGGGCGAGAGAGAGAGCGCGTACCGAGTCTGCGGCGGCGGCGGCGCCGTCGAAGTTGGGGATGCGGTGGTGGACGGGCCGCGGGTCGCGCGCGACGCCCTCCGCCTCCAGCGCGTCCCACACCCGCTTCCGTATCGCCCACTTCCACGCCTTGGGGTCCGCCGCCTCCGCCCCCGCCGCCGCGGACGCCATCCCGGCCCGCGCCTCTGCGTCGAGACGGAGCCGCTCGGCCTCGAACCCCGCCGCGTCGAACGAGGCCGACGAAGACGAAGCCGAAGCCGCGCCCCTCGCAGCTGCGCACGCCACGGCGCGGCAGCGACGAGAGGCCGCCGCCGCAGCCAACGACCGAGACAGCGACAGCGGCGGCGACGCCGGCAGGAGAGGCATAGCCACGCGTGTGGAGGCCGTGAAGATGAGCACGTGTGCTACTAGCGCACCATTAACTTGCCATCTCTTTTGGTCACAGAAATGTGAGACCCCCCGCTCAGCGAGTAGGCTCGAAGAATTGGTTGATTGGGTTGTTCACGTGCAAGAATTTGAAGCATCGCCCCCAGAACAAGTTTCAAATTAGATTCAACAAATTTTACCAAACAATAGCAGAATGATGCCAACGCAAGCGAAAAAACATAACTATCGAGTTCAAAATTCATAAATCTCAACAGTTTGATCATCCGCAGCACCAGCAGCTCAAGAGTAGCAAAGCATTTAAACTGGGTACTCAAATATCTGCCACAAAACTCAGGACAAGTACAGAAACTGGGAAAGCTATCAGGTGAGGTTCGCTTGAATTCTGATGGCCTAGGCCTTGAGCTTGCCGAAGAACCTCTGCTTCTCGTCGGTGGTCTGGAAGCGACCATGCCCGAACTTGGACGAGGTGTCGATGAACTTGAGCTTGATCTCCTCCAGGGCAAGCCGCGAGGTCTGCTTCAGCAGCGACTGGCGGAGGGTGACAACTCTCTTCTTCGGACCAACGCAGCAACCCTTGATCATGAGGTAGTCGCCCTTCACCACACCATAGTGCGGGAAGCCGCCCATCGGGGTGATGTCCTTCTCAGTCCTGCAAGGGAGAAAGTTCAGTGTCATCACAACCTTTAAATAGAATGCATATATAACTCAGGTCTTCATAGGTTCTGAAGAAATATACCTGTCGAACTCGGTGCAGGCCGCATGAGACTCCTGACCAGACTTGCCAATCTTATAGACCTTCTTGTTCATCTCAGTGCGGTGGTGGTATCCATTCTGACCAGCACGGGCAACAGTGTAGGACACCCTGGCAGGATGCCAGGCACCAATACAAGCAACCTTGCGGAGACCCCTGTGGGTCTTGCGGGGAAGGCGGGTGACACCCCAACGAGTGACGACACCCTCATAACCCTTACCCTTGGTGACACCAATGATGTCAATCATCTCATCCTTCTGGAAGACTGCATCAACAGGGACTTCCTTCTCAAAGAACTTGTAGCCATAGTCCACCTTGTCGGCAATAGTGCCACCGTTGATCTGGATCTCCATGAGGTGGGCCTTCTTCTGCTTCAAGCCCTTCATCTTTCTAATCTGAATTTTGACAAGAAATGGTCAGCAGAACATCTACTCTTCAGAATCAGAAGAGGATAAGAGAGGCAATGGCAATTTCACCTGAGTATGGGCAATAACACGAACAATAGATGCGTATTTCTTCATCTTCTCAAGTTGCATCTGGATTTCTTTCTTGCCTGCATCGCTGTCATACTTAAGGGCATACTTAGTGAAAGCCATCTTCTTGCTCTTGCACCAGTTCTTGTAGAACCTTCTCCGCACCTCCTCGCTAAGGTGCTGGGCCCAGACAGAGTTCAGAGAGCGAAGGCCACGGGGTGTCTTGACATAGGCCACAAGACCAACAATGACAAGCGGAGGGGTCTCAATGATGGTAACAGCCTCACAGGTTTCCTTCTTGTGGAGCTCTGCACAATGTCAACATAACGTGTTATTACACTCAAGTAATACTACACCTCCAATGAGCACAATGCAGGATGCAAAGAAACTTACTGGAGCCAGGCTTCTCAACCTCACGCACAATGTGTGTCATTCCAGCCTTGTAGCCAACGAAGGCAGTAAGGTGGCAGGGCTTTGATACGTCATCCTTGGGGAAGGACTTCACTGCAAAAAATAGGATCTAGTGTCAGCGTACAAATGCCTATGTCCTAACATTTTAAATTGGGTTATGTCTATGTCCACACATTTTTAAAGACAGATGCATTCTCAACTTTTTATGTACCACATCAATAAAACCAAAAAATATGAGAATGTGTCAATCTAGTTAAGTTAGCCGCATATATACCACAAATATAAGAAAATAAACCACTATATTCAGGAAGACATAGTCAAACAGCACACTCGCAGCGCAAAATGCAAAGGCATTCATACAAAAAGGAATATCTAAATGATTGCGAAAATACTATTAATAAGAAAAACTACAATCAACCTAACAGATAACTTACGAATCACATCACGCTTACAGAATTAGAGAGCTGACATTTATACAATCAGATAGCTGAATCAATTAGCATAACGATTACTACATCACGCCGCACTACACCAGATAATGACTCGCATAGCACAACGAAATCCCTCGTCAGATCAATCATGGCATCACCAATCGAGCAAGTGGAAGCTAAGGATGCACGTACCCTTGCCGCGGTGGCGGGAGGAGCGCTTCCTCGGGAGGAAGCCGAGGGATCCGTGCCTCGGGTGCTCGAACTTCCTGTGCGACATCTTTCCTGCCTCCTCCTCCTTACCTGCAAACGAAAACCACACAAGCCATGAGATCCTTAACCAAGAAAATGCCCGTAAGATCGCAAGCAATCGATACAGCACCGGAACCAGGTGACCAGCGACGAGAATTCGATCTCCTAGCTAGCTCCACTAACAACCAAGGCGGATTGCGGATTCGGAACGGAGGCAAAATCTGAATCGAAGCAGGGATTGGAGGATGAGGAGGGGTGGAGCGTTCTTACCTGAGGAGAGTGACGGCGGCGGCGGCGGCGCGAGCTGAGTGCAGAGGCGAGGGGGTAAACCCTAGGGGTGGTATTTATAGGCGGCTACCGAATGGAGGGTTTCGCTGGGTCAGGCGGAAATGTAGGAATGGGCTTGAAGGCTAGGGCTTTGTGTGGAGGTCGCAGACTGGGCCTTACAATAGGTGAAGTAAATGGGCTTATGGGCTGCCTCGCTTGGGCACGACCGTACCATGCTTACGGCCCAAATATGTCTCTTTCTGAGAATTTTTTTTATTTTTAGATTTTTTTTTAATATTTACAGAAATATTATAGCGCCGAAAAAATTTGCAAAAAAAGACCCTGCCGCCCTTCGCAAGGGCGGCAAGCCGACGTGGCGCACGCGCGCTGGACGGCGCGGGACGGCCGTCAAGGAGGAGCGGGCGTTTTGCACTCTGCCCCCTTGCCGCCCTGGCAGAGGGCGGCAAGGCCATTTTGCAGGCGGCCCCTTGCCGCCCTTACAGAGGGCGGCAGGCCTGCCCGCCTATAAAACCCAGCCGGCTGCTTTCAGGAGGCCATTCCCTCCTCACCTCTCCACATAAAAAAAAAGAGAAGGGGAGGAGAAGAAAAGAAGAGGCGAAGCTCTGCCGGTTTCAAACTTCAATTTCAGGTAATATTCGTAGATTATATACGTGACTAAATATATGATGTTAACTAGGATTTCACTTGTATTTTTGTAGAACTTTGGTTGAATAAATGCATTGTATGAAATAGGGTTTTACCTGTGGTACTATATAAATATATATTGCTAGATGTAGGTAACTTAGTAGATCTGTAGTATTTGTAGTTATTAGGTTTGTAGTTTTAAATGTTGTTGAGTAACATTGCAATAGAATATATAAAAATTTAGGTACGTTGTAAAGAAGATATTACACTGTAGTCGTTTATTATGTAAAATAATGACCTAGTAATTTACTTTACAGATATGTCCAGCAAACTTATATTTCAACTATACCATGGTCAAGGAAACGTCCGTTATGGGCCAACTGGGGTAGATCTGTCAGAATTTATTGTAACAGCAAGGGGAATTGATAGGCCAGCTGAGAGGAGTGTACCTTCTATAAAAAAATGGTTGATGCGGGGCTTGGGAGTTGATCCACAGACTAGTGACATTACAATCTATGTTGTAGTAAGTCGGGCAACAGAGGGTTTTTATTGGGAACTAATGCCGGTTCAAAACTCTGGGATGTGGAGATGGTATGTGGAGAATGCATTGCAACGTGGGTGGCCTCTAGCTATGGTTCCGTATGTTCATCCGAAGGATCCAAGTGTACAGATGAACATGGATGATGGCGAGGGGCCAAGTGCTGAAGTGAATGAGATTGAAGTGGATCAGGTCAATGCACCAGAGGAAGATGGAGTAGCTCCAGTAGTAGCTCCAGTAGGCATGCAACCTGGTGGAGTGGCTAACGATGGGGAGACTGTCGGTGCCATTGTGGACGAAATGGAAAAAGAAGATCGTGACAACGAGCGTGTAGAGGAAGATGATTCGTCAGATGATGACGAGAACAATATTAATCCAGCTGAATGGGCTAGTGATGATTTTTCTGGTTTGGTCATCTCTGAAGGAGAAAATGTGAGATGGGAGTACAAGGATAACGAGATTATCGAGGGAGCGAGATATGGTAATGGAGAAGACATGAAGGAGGCAGTGAAGCATTATGCAGTGTCACTTCATAGGGAGTTTTGGGTTGCCAAGTCTAACCGGACACAATATGAAGTTAGGTGTGTTAATGAAAAAGATGGGTGTCCGTGGAGAGTGCACGCCTATAAAGGGAAATGGAAGGATTACTGGACAGTGTCGGTCGTTACGAAACATACTTGTTATCTACCTGGTGTTCAGAAATACCACAGGAACATTACATGTGTATTTGTTGCATCTGAGATGTATGCGCATGTCGTGGACAATCTGGCATATGAACCGAAGTCAATAATCCGACATATCGAACAGACATTCAAGTATACAATTAGCTATGCCAAGACGTGGAGGGCCAAACAGAAAATAATAGAGATGAGATTTGGAACTTATGAAGCCTCATATGACAATTTGCCACGTCTGCTATCTGTTATCCAACAAAGAAACCCTGGGACCTCTTGTGCACTCAAGACATTCCCCTCAATTGAACATCCTGGCAAGACTGTGCTGCAAAGAGCGTTCTTAGCTCTACATGCATGCAAGATGGCATTCGTGCACTGTCGTCCAGTTATTTGTATTGATGGGACATTTTTGACCGGGAAGTATCGGGGCCAGATACTAACAGCAATTGGGGTAGATGGGAACAATCAGGTATTGCCCTTGGCATTTGCTTTTGTCGAGAGCGAGAACACCGACAGCTGGTACTGGTTCCTCCATCTGGTTAAGACAGAAGTTGTTGGTATGAGGCCCAATGTGTGCCTAATACATGACAGGCACGCCGGTATGCTTCGAGCGATAGAAGAGTTAAAGTTTGGGAGTATGGAAAGAGGATACCCTGGCCAGTGGGAAGATGTACAGAGTAGGTGGTGCATGCGTCATATGGGAGCTAATTTCTTCAAGCAATTCAAGAACAAGGAGCTGATGAACATGTTCAAGAGGCTATGCAATCAGAACCAGGAGAAAAAATTCAATGAGCTTTGGAAGAGGTTAGATGAGTTGACAGGCAAATGCAGTGACCAGCGTGCAACAAGACCAGCGCCCGCTGTTCCTGACCCTCCTCAAGCACTCGGAGCTCTCCCAACAGATAGTGTAACATTGGTTAGAAGAACTGGGGAGCAAATTCAAAAATTTTCTCAGTGGATTGAGAATGAGCCAAAAGAGAAATGGGCAAAGACTTATGACACAGGTGGTGCTAGATATGGTATAATGACAACAAATTTGGCGGAAGTTTACAACTGGGTGATGCGCGGTGTCCGTGGACTCCCACTAGTTGGTATAGTGGAGTTCATTTTACATGGGACATGTAAGTATTTCAGGGAGCGGTTCCAAGCAGTTTTTCCCTCTATGCCGAACAACTACATTTTATTTAGAACTTTCATGGAGAAAAAACTAGCGGAGTGGCGTACAAAGGCCATGAAACATCGAGCTCTAGTGCAAGGTACCCAACAGCACAGGTTTGAGGTACTCTGCCAAGATAAGACAGGCAGAGGTATCTACCGCAAGAGAGTAAAGCAGGAGTGCGTTCTCAAAGACGACGGCACATGTCATTGCTCCTGTAGAAAGCCGACGCTGCTCCACAGGCCATGCACCCATGTCATTGCCGCGGCATCTGAGTGTGGCATACAAGATGGAGTATATGTGTCACAATACTTCTCCAAGCAAGCAATATATCACACATGGAGTGGCGAGATTTTTGGCTTCGGTGTAGCTGGGGAGTTCACAAAGATTAACGATCCGATAATCTATATTCCTGACCCAACGAAACTCCGAGACAAGGCGGGACGGAGGAAGACTCGGCGCATCCGCAACGATATGGATGAGTCGGAGGCAGACAGGGTGAAGCGGTGCAGCAAATGCGATGAACGTGGCCACACCTACAAGTATTGTCCTAAAGACAAGGAAAAACCAAGTGCGGCGGAGGCAGGTCTATCAGGATCAGCAGCAGATGGAGCTCGCCCTACGGGTGAAGGCACTACTTCAAGGCGACCCCGTCCTAGACGTTCTTGTGGAACGTCCGGTTACGTGGTGTAGTTCGTGTGTTGTATGTTGGCAAAAGGTTTTGATTGTAATTTCGTTCGAACTTATCGATATGTTCGCATTGTGTTGTGTTGCGAACCACTTGTTAGACTTCCGCATGTAATGTCTTTATGTTTCGTTGCTTGCAATTTTGTTTTATGTTATTTCATTCTCGTAACGTGCCTTTGTGTAACGAAAGTTATGTTCTAAATAATCTGCACTCTTGCATGTCTCTATAAGTATTCTTTCGTTTCAGATAACTTGTTTCTACAATTATATTATTACCTTCTTATTTGCCCTAACATGTAACACGTTATTTCCAGAGATGACACATCCTGAGTTGTTGGATCCGGCGATAGATCAGCGCCACCGGTCTTACCTTACTGCGGTGGAGGGGGCTCAGCTTGGGACGTTCCGTCCACGGTCGTCACGCGAGCGACTTTTGGTTGACGACTCCTTCGTCGAGAGGTATGGCTTTGCTGTGTTCACGGCACCGGTCTTACCTTACTACGGTGGAGGGGGCTCAGCAATGTGTTAATTTTTTACGTCTGGTATTATTTTGCTTTCGCAGGTTGCGTGAGGCAGGCCTCTTACCGTTGGCTCGGCTAGTTGAGGCCGCCACCGGCGACGCTGACGTGACGAGACGTTGGGATCCTGACAGGTCCCTCCTAGCAGCGTTGGTCGACCGGTGGAGGCCGGAGACGCACACTTTTCACCTGCCGTGCGGTGAGGTAGCCCCTACCCTGCAGGACGTCTCGTACTTGTTGGGGCTACCGCTCGCGGGAGACGCTGTCGGGCCAGTTGACACGGGTGTGGACTGGAAGGACGAGCTGACGGCACGTTTCGCACCCGTACAGCGTCTACCAGGTCTACCGCTCGAGCCGTTGCAGCAGCACCGCAACACCGAGCCTACGAAGAGGTGGCTGCTTCAGTTCACTGTAAGTTCTTTCTACCTAAACTGACTAGCGTACTATGTATGTAACTTGTAAGGTGCCTATCATTTCATCCAACGCTTGCAGGTTGACCAGCTACAGGAGGAGGTCGACGAGTACTCCTTCAGCCGTTGTTTGGAGGCATACTTGTTGTGGCTTTTTGGGTGGGTGATGTTCTGTGGCAGTCACGGGCACTCGGTCGACCGGGGTCTCGTGCACTACGCCAGGAGCATCGCCGACGCCGCGGTCGGCGAGGTGCCTCAGTGGAGTTGGGGTTCCGCGTTGCTAGCGGCTCAGTACCGTGGCCTCTGCGAGGCTTGCACCAGGACGGACCCTGGCGCGATCTTCGGTGGGTGCCCTCTCTTCATTTCTCTTTGGGCGGCTGAGAGGTTTGCGATCGGCCGCCCCCTTGTGGAGCACCACCCGTACGACGCGTCGCTGTACGAGAACAGACCGGCGGTCGACTACCCAACGATGGGTACTCTGTGGTGCCGGCGTCAGGTACGTCGCAAGTACTTGTTGATATTGTCCTACTATTGTTAGGTTCATCCTACATCACACAGACCTTATTGTATTGCAGCGCCGATGGGCTCACGTCCAGGTTAGGCGGTCGTACGCGGAGTTTGTGATGGAGTTCGACCGCCTTCTGCCGATGGACGTAGTGTGGGAGCCCTACAGTGACGTGGTTACCCACGGTCGTGCGCCGCTAGGCCTGTCCACACTCTGCACGAGGGACCAGGCGTACTGGATGACTACGGTTCCGATGGTGTTCGACATCTGCGTCGAGCCGCACGCACCTTACCGCGTGATGCGGCAGTTCGGCTTCCGTCAGTCCTTTCCAGTATCGTTTCCGGCGAGCGTCACAGCTGCCATTCACCGGTAAGTGATTTTACTACGCTTTAATATGTTGCATTTACATCGAGCTGTCCATAATAATTTGCTTTGTTTGTCGTTCGCACTAATACGATACATTAATTTGCAGGTACTCGCGCAAGGGTCAGCAGTCAGCTGGTCACTGGCCCGCCAAGTTGGGGCCTTTTCTCGACGACTGGTTGCTTGCTACCGAGGAGGTCGTCGACCACGCGGGAGAGCCACACGCGGAGGAGGGGTACCAGGCGTACCTACGTTGGTACCAGCCACGCACCCGTACTAGGGTCACCTTCGCTCCGACGGAGGAACAGGCCCACGCCGCTAGCGCCAGAGACCTCTACGCCAGGCACCGCGACCAGGACTTCGCTCGTGCGGTGAGTACCTTGCATCGCACCATCGTCTCATAAGCCATTTTGTTGGACAAATGCTATGAATATTAACGTTTTAATTAACCGTGCAGGTCGTTGAGTGCAATAGGGTCGTCGTTGATGCTTCAACGGCGATCCAACGGTTAGGCGCGGGGATTGAGGTGGGGGCAGACGAGCACCTGTCGACGTACACGCGGATACGGGAGTCGATGCGCTCGGTTCTCCGTGCGATGACCTGTCGGGCTGCCGACGTTGCTCAGGCAGACGCAACACCACAGGTGCGTCCCCGACCGACTGCTCCTCGTCCAGCTGCGCACGTTCCTAGGCCGACACCCCTCCCTTCGGAGGTACGTATATTCAAGGTCTATTTGTACATCGGCAATCAATTGATACGCAATTTATGTGTTAGCTTACAAGTGTCGCGTCGTCGATGTGTAGGCTTCGCTCAGCTTGGGACGACGCCAGCCGCCCACTCCTGGCAGGCTGCGGGGTCATCGTCACAGGGAGGTGCGTCGGCCTCGCTGTCTACGCAGTTCTGGCAGGACGCCGGGACTTCGTCACAGCCGGGCGGCACGTCTGTTGCGTCGGCCTCGCTGTCTACGCAGTTCTGGCAGGACGCCGGGACTTCGTCTCAGCCGCCCGGCACGTCTTGGCAGGGTCCTACCGGGACTTCGTCCGAGCACGGGTGGGCTTCCGCCACGCACTTCGACCTTAGTGACTTCGACTTCCCGGACGATTATCGGTCCCTCACAGCTGGGAGGCGCACCGCCGGTGCACACGCAGGAGCAGTCGCCCTCCACCCCACTCCCAGACCCTCGCGCTACCCGTGCTGTCCCACCGGATCGCTTCACGTACTCCCAGGACCACGTGCGAGCACAGGCCCGGAGGACCAAGCGGGGTCGCGGCGCGAGTCAGGGCCAGTAGAGCAGACATCTCTTTATTTTTCTTTACATTCTTGTACTATATGGTTGTAGACTGAATATGTTGTTGTTTATATTCGGGACTCGCATTCCTACACTTCGCTGTTACGTTTTCCAAA
Source organism: Oryza officinalis (assembly GCA_008326285.1). Taxonomy (NCBI): domain Eukaryota; kingdom Viridiplantae; phylum Streptophyta; class Magnoliopsida; order Poales; family Poaceae; genus Oryza; species Oryza officinalis. The sequence goes on along the minus strand of BDMV01000012.1, from coordinate 7,559,045 downwards.
AACAGGAGTCCCTTTCGCCACATGGACGAGTACTTTCGGTCGAGCCGATGCAGCTTTCTTTATTCGCGTGCGATACGACTGCGGAATGGCTTCTCATGCCCTTACATGTCACATCAGCATATGTCCAATCTTACTTTCGGCGAGAATTCCGCCCTCTATAAGGGCGGAATGTCTTATTCCGCCCATATATAGGGCGGCAAGGTACACTTCCGCATACGTACACTTTTACTTTCGGCGGCAATCAGGCGGACCCATCGGGCCCCATGATTGCCGCATGTAAAGGTTATCACTGCGATTTTGGTGCCTACATAAGTCCCCCGTAACGAGCGGTGCAGCAGAACATTCCTTCATCTGTGTACTCAACAAGCGCTACCACAACCCTTCGTCGCACCAGCTTTCGGCAATGGCTAGACGCCGGGGCGTTGAGGATCCCAACTGGCGTAGCGATCCTTTGGTATACCTATTCCCACCTTGGTGCCAGCGGCCTCTCTGCCTTTGCGGTGACCGATGCCAACTAATGGGTTCGAGGGATCCAGACACTCGAGGAAGGCGTTTTTTTAGGTGCCCTAACTATGACCGTGAGGTATTTCATTCTCTGCATATGCTTGTTCAGTTTGCATGAGCGATTGTTTATTCTTATTCCAAATCTATTCGTCAGGCCCGCGCTACGGCTTGTGGATACATCGAGTGGGTCGATACAGAAAATCCCGTTCTCGACCTAACCACTGTTATACAAGAAGGACGCTGGTATTTTGCATCAGAAAGTACTGAGAAATACTTGAAGTTCAAAGCAGCTTACGAACAACAGTGCAACTGGAGGGTGCTAACGATGGCACTCCCTCCATGGGAAGCCCGTCCAAAATGCAGATGCGGTGATCGTTGTCAGGTTCTCCGTTCCATCAAGCCAAGTACTTTGGGTCAGAGGTTCTTTGTTTGCCCAAATATTACAGACGACGATTTCATGGTGAAAATATTTTGATTATCATGAATCCTTATTTTATCACAACATTCAGTAACTTTGTTCGCTTCACGTCTATTGGTTTCTCCCAGGAACCGCCAAGAAGATGTCAATACAAACAATGGATAGACACCAAAAAGATTCTAAGGGATCCAACTTCCCGTGTAGTGCAGCTTGAATTGCCAGAGCAATACAGGTTTACTAAAGCGCAGTTTAAGAGGGGAGAGGGATCCTCACGTAGGGGTTAACTATTATCGGACAACTTACCTTAGTCAAATATGTAATGTCATGTTTCGTTGTCACATTACTATATCGTCGTTGTGTTCAACTCTTGCACTACTTCGAATCTAATCTTATTTATGTAACCGCAATGGAACCAGATGTATCATGTTTAAATTGTACTACTGCTTCTCCTTGTTTCAATGCATATAATGTTTCTGCGACTGAGACTATCATAAGAGAATTTCAATTTCCTACACGAATACCACAAACAAGTTACAACATCGACTCTTACTTAAAATATGAAATTGCAAAACTACCAACTTCAATAGAATTTTCAAAATATTATAAACAAAAAAAATTTTAAGTTTACTTTACCTTTGTATCGTATATTTTCATTTCTTTGGGTCATTAGGAAAATCGCACTATTAAGAGGGATGACGTATTGACATATGACGAGTAATGAATGTGCTCAACATCAATTCTAAAATTAATTCTCGTCGGTTTCTATGTTCTGCAAATTTTCGGAGTTGTCCAAAAAGTATTTTCGGAATTTTCAAAATTATACAGAACCAATTTAAGCGTCCGAAAATTTTCGGATATATCCGAAAGATTTTCGGAATTTCCGAAAATCTTTCGGCAAGCAAAATAAGGTTCTGTAAATTTTCGGAGTTATCCGAAATTACTTTTCGGAACTTCCGAACATTTTCGGATATATCCGAAAAATTTTCGGAATTTCCGAAAATATTTCGGCAAGCAAAATAAGGTTCTGTAAATTTTCGGAGTTTTCCGAAATTACTTTTCGGAACTTCCGAAAAGGATAGTTAGTCACCAAGCTTTCCAAAATTTTCAGAGTTTCGAGGAGAGGGTGGTTCCTCAGAGGGCGGCAAGGGCCTAGATGCAAATTTGCCAGCATGCCGCCCTCTGCAAGGGCGGCAAGGGACCTCCGGCAAAATTTCCCCCCCCGGCCTGTACGCGCCGTCAAGCCGCAAACGGCGCCGTGTGCCACGTCAGCTTGCCGCCCTTGCGAAGGGCGGCAGGGTCTATTTTTGCAAATTTTTTCCGCGGTATAATATTTCTGTAAATATTAAAAAAAAAATCTAAAAATAAAAAAAACTCCTGCCGTGCCGGATCCCATGCTGATTGAGGCTGGGATTCCAGAACCTTCTCCCGGCCCCTCTCTCACGCGGCCTCCTCCTCTTGGGCCGCCCTCTTCGCGGCCTGCTGGGCTGGGAACGCCCGAGGAGCAGCTCACTTCCCCTGGGCCAACGCTACCTGCTGGGCCACCCCCTCCCACGCGGCCTTCTGTCTCCCTTTGATGGGCCGACTCCGTCTGCTGGGCCTCTTCTCCTCGGGTTGACACTGGCTGGGCCGCTCCCTTTTTCCCTAGCCGCTAGGCCACCGTCCGTCTGTGGACCAGCTTCCCTCCTCTCTGGGCCGCCCCTTGTCAGCCCAGTGGCCGCGGTACACGTGTGCCCCAGGCGCGATGCCGGTGAGCGAGACTAGCGTCACACCGGTGACAGTCACCTCCCCGGCGTTCGAGCTACCACCGACGGGCGGCGCTTCCCCGCCTCCCTCCCTAGCGACCCTCGTTGCATTGCCAGTGACAGACATGGAGCCTTTGGGGGAGAATGGCAATGCTCGGCTGGTGTTGGCCTCACTGGAGGCCTCTACGGTGGCATCGTCTTGGTCGCTGTCGCGCGCCGTCGCCTCGGTCGCCATCGCACGCCGACCCCGCATCATGCGCCAGCCCCGCCCCATGTTCGGCTGCCACCCTTTCTTCTTTTAGCGACGCTGGCGGGTTGGTAGGACTCTTCTCCGACGGCGCCGGTGCCTCCCCGACGCCTCCAGCTCCCTCCCCCCGTTTGTCGTCGGTGCTAGTGTTGTGCCGGCTCCGACCACGGGTGGCAGGATGGCAGACCCATCCGACAGGTCGGCTCCTCGTTGGCCACCGGCGCTGGCGATATGCCGCCATTGGTGCCTGCCGTGGACATGGCACCGACGTCCCTACCACAAACAAGTTACAACATCGACTCTTACTTAAAATATGAAATTGCAAAACTACCAACTTCAATAGAATTTTCAAAATATTATAAACAAAAAAAATTTTAAGTTTACTTTACCTTTGTATCGTATATTTTCATTTCTTTGGGTCATTAGGAAAATCGCTCTATTAAGAGGGATGACGTATTGACATATGACGAGTAATGAATGTGCTCAACATCAATTCTAAAAATAATTCTCGTCGGTTTCTGTGTTCTGCAGATTTTCGGAGTTGTCCAAAAAGTATTTTCGGAATTTTCAAAATTATACAGAACCAATTTAAGCTTCTGAAAATTTTCGGATATATCCGAAAGATTTTCGGAAATTCCGAAAATCTTTCGGCAAGCAAAATAAGGTTCTGTAAATTTTCGGAGTTATCCGAAATTACTTTTCGGAACTTCCGAAAAGGATAGTTCAGTCACCAAGCTTTCCAAAATTTTCGGACTTTGGAGGCGCAAGAGGGTGGTCCCTTGCCGCGCTTGCCGCAAGGGACCTGCGGGCAAATTCCCCCCCCGGCCTGTACGCGCCGTCAAGCCGCAAACGGCGCCGTGTGCCACGTCGGCTTGCCGCCCTTGCGAACGGCGGCAGGGTCTGTTTTTGCAAATTTTTTCGGCGCTATAATATTTCTGTAAATATTAAAAAAAAATCTAAAAATAAAAAAACTCCTCTTTCTGACTGTTTTGTATTATATATTTATATGACAGTGGCATACTGTGTACTCTGTTCACAAATATAAACATTGTAAGTTCTTAAATTTTGTTTACATATATAAAGATTTTTAAAATAGCAATTGTTTCATCAATCACCTCTCATTTAAATTTATTTTCATCTTACTCTTAGTAATCCTTCCAATCCCAAAGATCTTTCATTTTATGAGACATATGAAAGCCTTTTTATCCTCGAGTCTAATACTCCCACCGTTTCATATTATATAAGTCGTTTGACTTTTTCTTGGTCAAAATTTTTTAGGTTTGATCAAGTTTATAGAAAAAATTTAGCAACATTTATAACATGAAATTAGTTTCATTATATTTAACATTGAATATATTTTGATACAATATTTGTTTTGTATTGAAAATGTTACTATATTTTTCTAAAAACTTGATCAAACTTAAAGAAGTTTGACTAAAAAAAGTCGAACAACTTATAATATGAAACGAAGGAAGTATTGCTAAAAAACTAACATTGTTTATATTCATGAACGGTGGGAGTACATATCCATATATTGTTAAAGGCATACTCACTCTGTCCAAAATTAAATCAAATCTTAGCATCCCGAGCCAAGTTTAGTGATGATATAGAAATATTTAACTGTCCTTCATTAATAGAAATATATACTGTAATTTATGGGTGGATAGATATGTGTGGATGGGTTATATCCGTAGATCGTATTCTGAGGGTATTGGAGTACGTTGGAGCAAGGATCTATACGAAATGACATCAAACACACAAAAACAAGGATTATACTGGTTCAGGTCCCCCATAAGGTAATAGCCTTACTCTAGTTTATATGTAAATACGACGAGAACCACAGAGATTACAATAAAGAACAACGGAGAGTATCAAGCACCGACAAGATCCCCGTCAAGAACGTCTCGACAAGATCCAACCGGCGAGTTGTCTTCAAAGTCCTCCAGATTGCTTCTGCTATGGCGGTGGCTTGCGCTATGATTCGATGATCCCCTACCTCCTGGGGGGCCTTGTATTTATACCGCAGACTATCTTGGCTTTCAAGTAGAACTCGGAGATTATTTCTAGCCTTTGAGATCACAGAGATTGTATCTTCCCCGAATAAGACTCTAACACATTCTATTCGGGATACAATTTCCCTGAATATGAGCCGAATTCCATAATATTAAGGTAACCTTCCCGTATACAAAGGGTATGTTGTATCCGTATATTTTATAACCCCAAGGATAGGAGATATGCCTTATCCATAACCTTGGCAATATGTGATGTTGAGAGAATAAACTTCTTGATTTACGGAGTGACGGTAAGTTAACGAATAGAAATCAACTTATTTTGAAACAAAATATGAACTCTGAAATCATTTATTTTTGGAGTAAAGGAGTGGATAGGAGTTATTAATGATACTTATATACTCATGTACACTCTATTTTATAGCTTTGTATTTTAAACCGATAAAACATGGGTAAATTTAATTTATGCCACCTTTTATTACTGATGTTTTGTTTAGACCACCCTTTAACTAATGTATTTACTTTGGACCGGGTATTTTTATCTTTGTGCCACTTTAGACCACCCACAACTCTTTTATCCATCTATATCCAATTTGTCATATGCCAAATAAATGATTTTACATATAGCTCTGAGAGTTAATTAACGAGTAGGAACCGACGTACCCGAGATCGTTCATATGCTTTAGAAGAAGTCCGGGTGGTACAAAGTGAAACAAGCAAGATTACCAGATTCAAAGTAAAAACATTGGTTAAAGGGTGGTTCAAAGTGAAACATTCGTAATAAAATATAGCTCAAAGTAAAATTTAATTTAACTATAAATCATTTTTATTGATTTATTCATCTTTATATGGATTATCAGCCATCTTAAACAAATCTTAGGCACCGTTCTTATCATCCTGATCTTAAGCACTGCTAAAAAATCAAATAAATCTTATTTTAAGTTAATGACCCGACATAAGTATGTTTCTATATGTTGCTATAAACTCAACGTCCAACCTAAACCCTATAAACTCAACGTCCGACCTTACATTCAAACGGTGGCTTGTCCTAGTTGTTTTCTGACAAGAATGACACTCTCCTATTTTGTCTTTTCAATGAGTAGAGGAAATAGACAAATGAGTTATCTTTTCAATGAGTACCTCCTATTTTGCTATTCAAATGTTGTCTTCAGACCTCATATTTAAATGATGTATTTTAAAAAAAACTTATAGAATCATGTGATGATTAATCTTGATGATGAATAATTGTCAAAGGTGAGTATTGATGAAAATGCGGTGTATCGTGTTTTCGGTTGATGCATAGTGCGGTTGGCACTGGGTGGCCAGACAGATCGAGAGGTGCTTGCCAGTCAGACCAGAGGTATCCGGGCGATCTGACTGGGTAGCCCGACGATCAGACCGGCAAACTTCGGGAGGGAGTCGGTTTCGGATAGTTTTCGTGGAATTTCTAGATTGCTTCATATTTATGACTTCTAGATGGTTTTTATTCGTATATAATACTATTGTGTGCTGATGTGAGTCAAGTTGGTGCAAACTTGCACTCGGATATGGAGTTTCTTTGTTGTTCATGTGTAGGTGTTGCTTGAAGACATGGGAGTATAGCTGGTGATGGATCGAAACTAGGCTTGGGAGAAGTTGAGGTCCAGACCGTCAAGGATATCACACGACACCCGCCACAAACTTGTCCGGCAACTCCCAGCTATTATTTTAAAGTTCCTGAAAGTGCATCTAGGCCCCTAATTGTTTTGATGATTTATGACAATGCGATTAGAGAGGACTAACAATTTTGTTTGAGTGAATGTGAAGATTTGTTAGTCCGTGACGGTGTGTTGCGCTCTACGATTGCGAGAACATTTTGTGTTGCGGCAATGATCAAAGGTTATATTGTTTATTTTTCTCTCTTTGGGTCATTAGGATAACCGCACTATTAAGAGGGATGATGCATTGACATATGAGGAGTGTTGAAAGTGCTCAAATCTTTTTGTAAAAGTGTTTCCCTCAGTTTATGTGTGTTCTGGAAATTTTCGGAGTTGTCCGAAAGCGCTTTTCGGAACTTCCGAAAATACACAGAACCAAGTTTTCGCTTCTGGAAATTTTCGGAACTTCCGAAAGTAATTTTCGGAACTTTCGAAAATAACCGAGCAGCGAAGTGGCTTCTGTAAATTTTCGGAAATATCCGAAATCACTTTTCGGAACTTCCGAAAATGACTGCGAACCAAAGTTTGCTTCTGGAAATTTTCGGAGTTGTCCGAAATTACTTTTCGGAACTTCCGAAAATTGTCTGCGAGCCAAGTTTGCTTCTGGAAATTTTCGGATTTGTCCGAAAGGAATTTTCGGAACTTCCGAAAATGTTCAGAAGGCAATTTTGGTTCTGGAAATTTTCGGATTTATCCGAAAAGAATTTTCGGAACTTCCGAAAATGTTCAGAAGGCAGTTTTGGTTCTGGAAACTTTCGGATATGTCCGATATTAATTTTCGGAACTTCCGAAAAATACAATTATTGTGCATAACGGGCAGATCTGGAGCTGTGGCTATAAATAGCCCACTCTCTCCACTTGTGAGGGTTGCTGGTGACATTGAACACTCTTGTGCCCTTGGCTTGCTTCTCTCTCGATTTACTTTTGAGCCTTGCTTTCTTGTTTCCCTTCCTCACCCGTGCTCGATTCGGATTTGGTGTGTGTGAGAGTTGTGGATTCAAGTTTGTGTGAGTGCTTGTTGGCTTTGTGAAGATTTGTGAGCACTTGCATCATCTCCGGGAGATCTTTGCATCATTTGTTGCTCTTGGAGGTTGAGGACTCCTAGGCGGCTAGGTGTCACTCCCGAGCCACCGATCTACTTGTGGTTGGCCGGGAGAAGTTTGTGAAGGTCGGATCTCACCTCCGAAAGGGAAGAGATACCACTAGTGGAAGGAGGAGTGCTTTGTGCAACCTCTTGAGGAAAGGGTTAGAGAAGACCCAGCTCTTTGTGAGCTCCTCAACGGAGAGTAGAATCCCCTCAAGGATTTGAACTCCGGGAACAACTCTTCTTGCTACAACCTTGGTGAAATCACTTTTCTCCTTCCTCTAGCTTCGCTTGTTTGTGCCGCTATAGGACTAGTTGCTGTTTGTGCTAGCATTTTATTGTTGTAGGCAGCTAGATCTAGAGTTTACTTTGAAGTGCGCATACTCTGCTATTTTCGGAAGTTCCGAAAATAATTTTCGGAAATTCCGAAAATTCCTGCTTCCGCTTTTAGTACAGTTTTTAAATTAGCCTATTCACCCCCCTCTAGGCCTAATTGACCTTTTCAATTGGTATCAGAGCCTAATCTCCTTATTAGGCTTAACCGCTTGGAGAGATTATGTCGGGTCAAACAGAGGATGGCAAGGAGGGTGATAAGGGAGCTAAGATCCCTTATGACTACTCCTCTACATCTACATCTTATGTGAGCACCTACAGCGGTAAAGCTCCGTACTTTAATGGTACGGACTATGCCGCTTGGAAACATAAGATGAAGATGCACTTGAAGTCTATTAACCCATCTATTTGGAGAATAGTCGAAAATGGCTATGTTTTGCAGAAACCCGAGGATCCCACCAAGGAGGACGACGAGAACGAGCACAAGAACGCTCAAGCCGCTAATGCCATACTTAGCGCCTTGAGTGGAAGTGAGTTTAACCGTGTGGACGGCATTGAGAGTGCCAAAGTGATTTGGGACACACTTTGGAATTTGCATGAAGGCACGGATAGTGTTCGCGAGTCCAAGGTAGAGATTCTCAAGGGGCAGTTTGAGCGGTTTGTGATGTTGGATGGTGAGAGTCCGAGCGACATGTATGATCGGTTGAGCAAGATTGTCAATGAGATCAAGGGACTCGGTTCCAAGGACATGACCGATGAGGTTGTGGTTAAGAAGATGATTCGAGCAATCACTCCAAGGAACTGTACCTTGGTGACCATCATTCGTGAGCGTCCGGACTACAAGACTTTCACACCTCATGACTTGCTCGGACGCATTCTTGCCCATGACATGCTTGAGCAAGAATCCAAGGAGGTCATCCAATACATCAACCAAAGCTCAACCACAAACATCAAGAAGGAAAACTTGGCGTTGAAGGCGAAGGAAGAAGAAGAAGAAGAGAACCGCAAGAGCAAGAGCAAAGCGGATATCGATGATGAAGAGATGGCTCTCTTCGTCAAGAAGTTTGGGAAGTTCATGAGGCGAAGTGGCTTCTTCAAGGGGAGTTCTTCCAAGCGCTCCATCGACAAGTCAAGTGGGAGGCACTCCACGAGGAAATGCTACGAGTGTCATGAACCCGGACATTTCATGGCTGATTGCCCCAACCTCAAGGAAGAGAAGAAGAGGGGCGACAAGAAGGAAAAACCCAAGCATAGCAAGCGCGAGCGACATGGCCAAGCTCACCTTGGGATGATCTTCGGTTCCGATTCCGAGTCAAGCTCAAGTGATGATGAGGGAGTGGCCACCTTCGCCGTCAAGCCTACATCACCTCCTACACCTAGGCTCTTCAACTACTCGAGTGATGACGATGCTCCCATTTGCCTCATGGCAAAGGAGCCTAAGGTACCTTCCTTCGTCAAGTCCATAAATGTTGATCTTGTTAGTGATGAGGAGGATGAGATTGATGAGGTTATGGATGAGGATTTGTTCAAGTCCATAACTAAGAAATCAATACCGCACTTGAGTGAGTTGCTTATGAGAATCGAGGATCAATATGCAACCCTTGAGAGGCAAGAGGATTTGCTCATTCTTGAGAAGGAGCGAACTCATGAACTCAAGGTTGAACTTGCTAAGGAAAGAGACAAAAATGAGGCTTTGGTACGGCTTTACGAGCAAACCAAAGAATCTCATGCTAATCTTGAGGTAGCGAATGCTCAACTTCAAGAGAGAGTGGATGGCTTGGACAAAGCTTACCTCTCCCTTGAAAAAAAGTTTGAAACCTTAAAGAATAGTGTCTCTCTCCCTAGTGAGGCATCTTGCTCTAAGATTGTCCTAAACAATGAATCATGTGCTAAGTGTAAGGATATTGATATTGATGCTTGTGTTACTAACTCTACGTCTTTGAGTGCTTTGCAAAAGCAAAATGAGAAGCTTATGGGACTCCTTCACAATGGCCTTCTCAAGTGCCATATGGGTAGTAAGGCCCTAAAGGAGTACCTAGGCTATCAAAGGGACAACTTCAATCACGAAGGTCTTGGGTATGTTCCTCCACCAAAAGGAAAGGTGGACAAGAGTGTGATAATCATGAAACCCCAAAGTCTTAGCAACTTTGTTAAGGCTAAAAGTATCCTTCCTAATGAGTTTGCTTCACATTGTTCTTTTGATGCATCTTATGTTCTTAGGAAGAATGCAAATGGTCGTGTTGTTGCTAAATATGTTGGCCCAAGGGGCAAAAATATTTCTATCAAGAGAGTGCTTTGGGTGCCTAAGACACTTGTTACTAACATGAGAGGACCCAAGCAAGCGTGGGTACCTAAAACTAGAAATTGATCTTTTGTAGGACTATATCTCCGGTGGAAAAAGTTGGGTGATTGATAGTGGATGCACCAATCACATGACCGGAGAAGAATCAATGTTTTCATCCTTTGATCCAAACGGCACATCCCAAGAGAACATAGTCTTCGGGGACGATGGAAAGGGAAAGGTAATAGGATTAGGTAAGATCGCAATCTCCAATGATCTTTCCATTTCCAACGTCCTCTTGGTAAAGTCCCTAAACTATAATCTATTGTCTGTCTCTCAATTATGTTCATTAGGTTACAATTGCCTTTTTACCGATGTTGATGTGACCGTATTTAGAAGGAATGATTCCTCAGTAGTCTTTAAGGGTGTTCTCAAGGGAAAGCTTTATCTTGTGGATTTTTCTTCAAGTAAAGCCAAACATGAGACATGCTTAGTGGCTAAATCCAACACGGGGTGGCTTTGGCATCGGAGGCTAGCCCATGTTGGTATGAGGAATCTTCACAAGCTTCTAAAAGGCGATCACATCCTTAGACTAACAAATGTTCAATTTGAGAAGGATAGAGTTTGTAGCGCATGTCAAGCCGGGAAGCAAATTGGAGCTCATCACCCGGTCAAGAATGTGATGACTACCACAAGACCATTGGAGCTTCTCCACATGGACCTCTTCGGACCCATTGCTTATCTAAGCATCGGAGGTAACAAATATGGTCTTGTTATTGTTGATGACTTTTCACGCTTCACGTGGGTGTTCTTTTTGCATGACAAGAGTGAGACTCAAGTTATCTTCAAGAAGTTTGCAAGAAGAGCACAAAATGAGTTCGAGCTTAAGATCAAGAACATCCGAAGTGACAATGGCAAAGAATTCAAGAACACGTGCGTGGAGAGCTTCCTTGATGAAGAAGGCATCAAGCACGAGTTCTCGGCTCCATATTCACCGCAACAAAATGGAGTAGCCGAGAGAAAGAATAGGACTCTTATCGAGATGGCGAGGACCATGTTGGATGAATACAAGACATCGGACCGTTTTTGGGCCGAAGCCGTCAACACCGCATGCCACGCCACTAACCGCCTCTATCTTCACCGCCTTCTTAAGAAGACTCCTTATGAGCTTCTTACCGGTAACAAGCTCTGTGTCACTTACTTTCGAGTTTTCGGTAGTAAGTGTTACATTCTTAACAAGAAGGCGAGATCCTCAAAGTTTACTCCTAAAGTGGATGAGGGATTCTTACTTGGGTATGGGTCAAATGAGTGTGCATACCGTGTTTTCAACAAGACCTCCGGTATTGTTGAGATCGCGCGTGATGTGACATTTGACGAAACTAATGGCTCTCAAGTGGAGCAAGTTGACTCACATGTGTTAGGTGAAGAAGAGGATCCAAGTGAAGCCATCAAGAGATTGGCTCTAGGAGATGTTCGTCCTAGGGAGCAACAACAAGGGACCTCTTCCTCAACACAAGTGGACCCATCTACCTCAATCCAAGCCAACGATCCTTCATCTTCACACATGGATCTTGGAGAAGAAGACGAGCACATGCCGTCTTCACCAATCAACCTTGCACGCCCAAGGATACACCAAAGCATTCAACGAGATCACCCCACCGACAACATTCTAGGTGATATTAACAAGGGAGTATCCACTAGATCTCGAGTTGCAAATTTTTGTGAACATTACTCTTTTGTGTTTTCCATTAAGCCACTAAGGGTAGAAGAAGCACTCGATGATCCGGATTGGGTGATGGCGATGCAAGAAGAGTTGAATAACTTCACACGGAATGAAGTGTGGACATTGGTGGAGAGACCAAGGCAAAACGTGATAGGCACCAAGTGGATCTTCCGGAACAAGCAAGATGAGGACGGCTTGGTGGTAAGAAACAAGGCGAGGTTAGTGGCTCAAGGGTTCACCCAAATCGAAGGATTGGATTTTGGTGAAACCTTTGCGCCGGTAGCTAGGCTTGAGTCAATTCGCATTTTATTAGCCTTTGCTACTAACCTTGATTTCAAGCTCTATCAAATGGACGTGAAGAGCGCCTTCCTCAACGGTCCAATTAATGAGTTGGTATATGTGGAGCAACCGCCAGGGTTCGAAGATCCAAAGTATCCTAACCATGTTTATAAGCTTCACAAGGCGCTCTATGGGCTTAAGCAAGCCCCAAGAGCTTGGTATGAATGCCTTCGTGATTTTCTTGTGAAAAACGGTTTTGAGATTGGCAAAGCCGATTCTACTCTATTTACCAAGAGACATGATAATGATATCTTTGTGTGCCAAATATATGTCGACGACATCATATTTGGCTCTACTAACAAGTCTTTTAGTGAAGAATTTAGTAGAATGATGACCAAGCGCTTTGAGATGTCCATGATGGGTGAATTGAAGTTCTTCCTCGGCCTTCAAATCAAGCAACTCAAGGAAGGAACCTTCATTTGCCAAACAAAGTACTTGAATGACATGCTCAAGAAATTTGGCATGGAGAATGCAAAGCCAATTCACACGCCCATGCCTTCAAATGGGCACCTAGACCTCAACGAACAAGGTAAGGACGTCGACCAAAAGGTATACCGTTCCATCATTGGCTCACTCCTTTACCTTTGTGCATCTAGGCCTGATATCATGCTTAGTGTATGCATGTGTGCACGATTTCAAGCCGCTCCGAAGGAGTGTCATCTTGTGGCCGTAAAGAGAATCCTCCGATATTTAGTGCACACACCCAATCTTGGTCTTTGGTATCCCAAGGGAGCGAGGTTCAACCTCATTGGCTTTGCCGATGCGGATTATGCCGGGTGCAAAGTGGATAGGAAAAGCACATCGGGTACTTGCCAATTCTTGGGTAGGTCCCTTGTTTCTTGGTCTTCTAAGAAACAAAACTCCGTCGCCCTATCCACCGCCGAGGCGGAGTACGTTTCGGCGGGGAGTTGTTGTGCTCAACTTCTTTGGATGAAACAAACCTTGAGAGACTATGGCCTCAATGTGAGCAAAATTCCACTCCTATGCGACAATGAGAGCGCCATCAAGATAGCCAACAATCCCGTCCAACACTCCCGAACTAAACATATTGATATTCGCCACCACTTTTTGAGAGACCATTCCACAAGAGGCGACATAGACATTCAACATGTGAGAACCGACAAACAATTGGCGGATATTTTTACCAAGCCTCTGGATGAAGCTAGGTTTTGTGAGTTGAGGAGTGAACTAAATATCTTGGATTCTCGGAATGTGGCTTGATCTATTGTATGCATCCTTGATTGCTAGAATAGGGTTGTTTACCACTTTGTGACAAAATGGACATTCAATTCATGGATGGACACGAGTCATTTTTTTGTGGATAAATTGAATCTATGTGTTTGGGGATCTCATTTTTCAATGAATTTTGATCCTTGCACAATCTAAGATAGATTCACACATTCCCTCTTTCGAGGGTGAATTATCTTGTCTCATGGTAATTTACTCTCTTTTTGATCCTTGGATCAACCCTTTTGGCTTGTGGCTATTGTTTTGTGTGCTTGCTTGTGTGCTAGTCACAAGTTCAAATGGGAGCCAAAGTGTTCGACCATCCATCCATTCAAATTCCCTTCAAAAAAAAAAGGTTTGTGAAAATGTTGTTGTTCAAAATTCCCGGTGCAATTCCTTTTAACAAACATAAATTCAAAATGGTTGCGAAACGATTTCGTCAAAATTCCTCATCATTTTGGTCTTTTTCTTTCAAAACCTGTGCTGTTCTGCATTTTTTCGGAAGTTCCGAAATTTTTTCGGAAGTTCCGAAAAGCTGCAGTCCCGGGCACTTCTGTTCTATATCTTTTCGGAAGTTCCGAAATTTTTTTTTGGAAGTTCCGAAAATTTACAGAAGGCTCTATATCCTTTCACCCGTGGTTCTCTCTCTCTTCCTCATTTTTTTCCCACGGGTTTGTCTCCTCCTCCACTCCACCGGCGACCACCTCCTCTCCGGCAACTCCTCGGCGCTCACCTCTCCACTCCACCTTGTGGGAGCACGTTTGGGGGCTCTTGTGGAGGCTACATTGTAAATCTCCACCGCGTTCTTCACTCGTTCTTCGTGTTCTTGAGGTATACTTCTTCAAATCAAATCCTTTGATTCCTCAGTTCAAATCGATTGATTTCCTTCGGTGGAGATGTTCCCCTAGTGCCATGGATCCTGTAGATTTATTTTCACAAGTTTTTGTTGGTGGATTCGTGCGGGATCTGGGATTTAGGGTTCGGTCAGCCTTTTTCGGACATGTCCGAAAATCTTTTTCGGAACTTCCGAAAATTGCTGCCCGAGCTCTTCCACCTCAGTTTTCACATGAGTTTGCCTCCAATCACTTGTAGTTCTCCCTCCTTGTCTTTCATGCACTCATTGTCTATCTTTCTTGATTCAAGGATGCCACGTCTCAAGCTTGCCTCTCGCAAGTCCAAGCGTCCACGGGATCGTTCTCCTACTCCATCCTCTCCGGAGGATTCGGACAGTGATTGGTCCGGAGCAGAGGATACGGGTCCCCAAGTGACGCGGGTGGCTAAGGGCGGCACTCTTCCTCCTCGCCGGTCGACTCAGTCGCACGGCACTGCAGGTTCCTCGAGGCAACCTCGCCAGTCTACTGGTGAGGGCTCGTCTCAGCAGCCTCAGACGCCGCCGCACATTCCCGCCGTCCCCATTGGGCCTCTTCGGATTCACACGCCCGAGCGGGACCTGGCTGTGGTGCGCCAAGTGCACGACTGGCGGAAGAAGTCCGATCTGGTTGCTCCTCATCGTGATGAGGATCCTCGTTCCAGTCGTCGTTCTGCCTCGGATGCTCGGTTTTGGACTCTGTTTCAACAAGACTACTATGAGTCCGTCATCAAGCCTAAATCAAATCCCTGTGTGCAAATGCAATGGATAAACTGGGAGGAGCTGCAAGCCCATGATGATCCTATCCTCAACACAGTTGTTGCCGTCTGTGAAGAGATGGGGGTCCGTGCTTTCATGACTCTGGAGCAGCCTTGGTGCAATGAGATCATTGCCCAATTCTATGCCACGGTGTACTTTGATCGTCAACGTGGTTTGCATTGGATGACTCAGGGCTCTTGGTACTCAATTACCTATGAGAGGTTGGCTGAGCTCTGGGGGTTTCATTTGAACTGGATGCGTTACTTCACCAACTTACATGATCATCCAATTTCCCCCAACCATGAGCTTCGTCCTTTGTACCTTTCTGAGGGTGTCTTGGGCAAGATTGAGGGTCTCAAGCCCCTTCATATCTATCTGAACCGGATGATGCGCCGGTCCCTTGTGCCCAAGGATGGTGATGCTAGCAGCATCAACCATCTCTCCAGGAATGTCTTACTCAGGTTCAATCCTCCCTCCCGTCCATTCCATGTTTTTAACTTTGTTTGGGAGGAAATTCGGTTGGCCTCGATTCAATACAAGAAGGGGTTGGTCTATGCTCCTCATCTCATGCGGATGATTGAGACCGTCACTCACTTACAATTTGAGCATGACATGCCCCATCTTCAGCTTCATCTGCGCATGCTCAAGGCTGATCGCCCCTCCCGGGCTCACCCCTCTGCTGCCGCTGGGGACATCCCCTCTTCCTCCACTCAGCCACAACAATCTGCTCCTGTGGCTCGCCATGCGCCGTCTCCTTTGTTTCGCCTTTTGCGGAGTCTTTTTGGCCTTTGCTCTGCAGAGGCTAAACAGAACCGCAAAGCGCGAAATGAAGTCAAGAAGACGGCCCGGCGCGTCAAGACTATGCAGGCACAGCTGAATCAACATCTTCAAGTCGATATCCCCCCTTCCCCTCCGGGCTTTGAGGCGGAGCCTGACGAGCCTGAGGAGGAGATCGAGGATCCATTTGCAGGGCTTCCTCCGGATTATGACTTCTTTGGCTTTGGCCATGACTATGGCCATCCTCCTCCTCCTCCAGAGGATCCTCCTCAGGCGCCTTTCGTTTGAGCAGTCGTCGCCCTGTTCCCTCCTTTTTTGGTGTGTTGATTCCAAAGGGGGAGAATATCTATCTTTTTACCTTTTTACCTACCTTCATTTGCTCTAAGTGTGGTCGAACCTTGATGGCATTTCTATTTGTATGAGACTTTGTGTGGTAGCTTTTGAGCAGGACTTGAGTTATTGTAATCTTATTAATGCATTTATGTAAGTCTCTAATGACTGCTTATGTGTGACCTTGGGATGAAATGTCTTTTATGCCTTTTTGTCTATGTGTTGCGATGCTCTCATGTCTATTCATTTGTTATGTGGTAATGTTTAAGCATTGGTATAATTCTTGTTGTGAGCTTAAATGTGAATGCAAAGTTTTAGGGGGAGCTCTCCACTTGCCTATAATGCACACTTCTAGGGGGAGTTCTCACTAAAATCTTACATCAAACCTTTATATTGTTTCACTCTCTATTGTGATCTAATCGTATTGTCATCAATCACCAAAAAGGGGGAGATTGAAAGTGCATCTAGGCCCCTAATTGTTTTGATGATTTATGACAATGCGATTAGAGAGGACTAACAATTTTGTTTGAGTGAATGTGAAGATTTGTTAGTCCGTGACGGTGTGTTGCGCTCTACGATTGCGAGAACATTTTGTGTTGCGGCAATGATCAAAGGTTATATTGTTTATTTTCCTCTCTTTGGGTCATTAGGATAACCGCACTATTAAGAGGGATGATGCATTGACATATGAGGAGTATTGAAAGTGCTCAAATCTTTTTGTAAAAGTGTTTCCCTCAGTTTATGTGTGTTCTGGAAATTTTCGGAGTTGTCCGAAAGCGCTTTTCGGAACTTCCGAAAATACACAGAACCAAGTTTTCGCTTCTGGAAATTTTCGGAACTTCCGAAAGTAATTTTCGGAACTTCCGAAAATAACCGAGCAGCGAAGTGGCTTCTGTAAATTTTCGGAAATATCCGAAATCACTTTTCGGAACTTCCGAAAATGACTGCGAACCAAAGTTTGCTTCTAGAAATTTTCGGAGTTGTCTGAAATTACTTTTCGGAACTTCCGAAAATTGTCTGCGAGCCAAGTTTGCTTCTGGAAATTTTCGGATTTGTCCGAAAGGAATTTTCGGAACTTCCGAAAATGTTCAGAAGGCAATTTTGGTTCTGGAAATTTTCGGATTTATCCGAAAAGAATTTTCGGAACTTCCGAAAATGTTCAGAAGGCAGTTTTGGTTCTGGAAACTTTCGGATATGTCCGATATTAATTTTCGGAACTTCCGAAAAATACAATTATTGTGCATAACGGGCAGATCTGGAGCTGTGGCTATAAATAGCCCACTCTCTCCACTTGTGAGGGTTGCTGGTGACATTGAACACTCTTGTGCCCTTGGCTTGCTTCTCTCTCGATTTACTCTTGAGCCTTGCTTTCTTGTTTCCCTTCCTCACCCGTGCTCGATTCGGATTTGGTGTGTGTGAGAGTTGTGGATTCAAGTTTGTGTGAGTGCTTGTTGGCTTTGTGAAGATTTGTGAGCACTTGCATCATCTCCGGGAGATCTTTGCATCATTTGTTGCTCTTGGAGGTTGAGGACTCCTAGGCGGCTAGGTGTCACTCCCGAGCCACCGATCTACTTGTGGTTGGCCGGGAGAAGTTTGTGAAGGTCGGATCTCACCTCCGAAAGGGAAGAGATACCACTAGTGGAAGGAGGAGTGCTTTATGCAACCTCTTGAGGAAAGGGTTAGAGAAGACCCAGCTCTTTGTGAGCTCCTCAACGGAGAGTAGAATCCCCTCAAGGATTTGAACTCCGGGAACAACTCTTCTTGCTACAACCTTGGTGAAATCACTTTTCTCCCTCCTCTAGCTTCGCTTGTTTGTGCCGCTATAGGACTAGTTGCTGTTTGTGCTAGCATTTTATTGTTGTAGGCAGCTAGATCTAGAGTTTACTTTGAAGTGCGCATACTCTGCTATTTTCGGAAGTTCCAAAATCATTTTCGGAAATTCCGAAAATTCCTGCTTCCGCTTTTAGTACAGTTTTTAAATTAGCCTATTCACCCCCCTCTAGGCCTAATTGACCTTTTCAGTTTTGATGGTACTGGAAGATCACTCGTTTCTTGGTCCCACCTTTTGAGGTTCTAGCCCAGCAGAAGACCACAATTGCATATGCATGCATATGAATATCTAAAATGATTTTGGTTTAATTTACTATAGTTACATTTCTCACCGGATCAGTCACGGTAACACCTAATGTGCGATCCACACTTTCAGCCCATCCCTAATTGTATGAACTCGTGCAACTTCCATCTTTGATAGTATAGTCCCATTACGATACACGGGCATGTTACTAGTCTAAAAACCATGCGTATAACCACAAATCACGAACTTTAGAATATCAATTGAACGGCCATGATGATGCTAATTCTTCGGGTAGTGACCATTCACGTGAAAAACAATTTAGGAGGCTGAAAATCATATAGCGTATCAATAAAATTTTGAAAAGGAATACCAATAAAAATAAAATTTTGAACTGTTGAACTGTTCAGGTATATTGGTGCCAAGAAGTGAAAAGCAGGGCATAGCTTGAACTGTTCTAGTAAAACAGGTTCAATTAATGTACCTCAAACAAATTAAACATTCATATATAAAGATAATGTGGGAAACACATTCCACAAGTCTAGCTACCCACCAATTATGAACATAGATCAGCAACAGATATGAAACTCAGGAGCAGGGAAAAATTGAAACTACGGATCGAGCCCAAACATGCATATATATGACCTAGGTTGCAATCTTTGATTGTTTTTCTTGTCGATAGATCGAGCTTACAAACTTAAAATGAAGTCCATAGAGGACCAAAAGTTAGAGAAAGAAATACTAGTCCCTCCGATTTTTAATGTATGTTGTCTTTGACTCTTAAACATACATTTTAATCGTTATTGCTGCTGTGTGTCTGGTGCGTTGGCCGCCGATCGCCTTGCACATCACGAATGGGGTCTTGCACCGGTTGCACACGCATCGGTAGCGCTTCCCGTCTACCGCGAGCTTTTCAGGGGACGACTCTCTCGCATGGCTGCTCCATGCTATGTGTCCATGGCTCCACGCACCGCCTTCTCCGTGGTGAAGGTGCGGTCATAGAGTGGGCATGAGAACCGGCCCTCATGTTCTCTGGAGGCGGTGGTCATCTTCCCTAGCTTCACGTGACAGCTTGCGATGGCATCCATCTCGTGCACCAACTTTGAGGGGGTACCATGTGGGTGGCTAGGCTCATCGCCGCTGGAGCCCTTGGCCACGCCGCCTCCCTTGAGGATGTCGTGGTGGTGGACGAACACCTGCGTGGAAGCACCAAAGGACATAGGTCCATTAGCTGTCTCTGCATGTGAGACAAACTGTGGTATACAAACCGAGCATTGCAACGCAAGGAGACGAGCATCCTTATATTTCCATCAATGCAGCAAGATATATGGTAGAGCGGGATTTTAATCAGTATAAGATTACCATAAGAGAAATTTCAAATTGTGTGCCCAACATTTTTAAGATGAACTTAGGAGAAATTTCATATTGTGTATCTAACATTTTTTGTGAGAGTGGGACGCAAGGTGGGAGAGAGGGGTGGTGGGGGTGGGGGGGGGATAAAGGGGAAGGCACGTGGCGGGTGCGTGTGTAGGGGGGAGGGGGGTGTGGCATGTTGGGGAAGTACAATAATTTCTATGAGGCCATTGTGCATCTTTGAGATTTATCCATTACTTAAAAGCAATAATTTTACGAAGCAAATCTAACTTTACGACAAAACAAGTAACAACGAGCTGACCCTTTAGTAATTCATTGGTCGAAACCACGACAAGGTTGTACATTATCTAATAATACTATTTTTTAAGCAAATCAAGCTCCATGACAAAACAAGTAACATCATTGGGATATATGATGTTGAGTGGTTATCGCATGGCAGATATAGCAGGCAGTGGCTACCTAGGACAAGAAATAAGGTGGTGTTGAGGCATCTTGTTGGAGTAGAAGAAGGCAACAACGGAGAGGGGCAGTAGGTGGCAAAGGAGGGTCGAGGAAGCCCATGGAAAGAGGGTGAAAGATGACACCAGCCAAGATGGACGTGGGCCAAAAAAATTAGGGTTCCTTCAGATCATCATATATATAGCAAACAAGGTGGGAATTTGGACGTGGACGGTTGCATGAAAGTTAATTGTTCCAAAATTCAGCCTTTTTTTTAAAAAATGTGATGGATATATAGACTTTAATGTTAATTTGTAATTAAATGCTTGTTTGTTCCTATATACAGTAAAATCTCTACTCAATTAAAAGAGGCTACCTTAATTGCAACATGATGAATTAAGAAATTAGCCCAAGAATTACACTTTGAGAATTAACCAAAAGTAAGTTGATCACATTAAGAAATAAAGTGTTACATTGTAGCACCCCAATTAATTAAGAAAAATGGAACAGACTGAAGAATGGGCAGTGTATGTACCTGAAGAATGTAACGTGGAAACTTTGGACCGAAATTAAGGTTGTACCTGATAACCTGAAGAATGTACATGTGGAGTAGGGCATGCATGCAGGTAATCAAAGGCTTGCTGCTATCTCTAATCACCGGTCTTGCTAACCTGTCCTATACGCAAGTCATAAGCCAAGAATACTATGTCAGAAAAGGAACACATGTCAGCGAAGAGCAAATTACTCGGCATGCATAAACAGAGGAGAATAAGAGAGACAGGGTCGATCTGAATTACATGCCAAATTAAACAGAAGGTAGCCAACAGGATGTAGACGGACGCGGATCCTCCAACTTAACGTCAAGTGACTTTCTACGTATGTTGTTTCATGGATATATGCTACAGGTTTATCTCATCTCTATCTCTGTCTCTAGTAATATAAAAATTAAACATATTTTCATCGAAATTTTGGTACGTCATCCGTGTTTGAGTTGGTTTTTAATTGGTTATATGTCGTCTGTATCCAATTCGACGTGAGTCTAAAATAACTATTATACACTCCTATCACAACCCAACATCCCCCTTCCAGTCTAACCCAACCGGTCTATACCATCCCACGTGTCTTCACTTGACGCCGCGCGCGCCCTTACCCCGATCGACATCTTTTTTCTCTCCCTTTTTTTCTCCCGATAATCATGATCATCTCCCTCTCCTTTTAATTTCTCTATTTTCTCCTCCGTTTCTCTTTTTTCCTCCTTTTTCTCTCCTCATAAATATTTTCTTTATGCGACAAGTTTGTTACTTTGCAAATATTTTTTATCTACGGTAAAAAAAACTTTTACTAATTGAATAATCAAAATTTTAATCTTTGATCCATGATATATAGCAAAATGAATATACGTCAACTTATGGAATAATCACCTGATCGATTTACGAGGCTATGGAAATGTATATATAAGGGATTTTTCGTGTGATGATGCATGAAGCGAGTGCAACCAAATTCAATGCTATATATGATTTCTGACTTTGTTTTGCTATTGTTTTTTTTTTGTCTCTTTTCGGTTTGTCATTTAAATTGACAGAATTTTTATCAAATCGTGAAAATTGTTTTTACCTGTTGCAGTGCACAGACATTTTTGCTAGTATATCAGTGATCCAAAATTAGGCAACATTCGTGAGAGGATTCCATTTCCGATGCGGACGAATTCGGATCAGGTGCAGTCTCAAAGAGTCCAGATCAGCAAGGGCACTGTTCATAGCATTGTATCGAAAACACTGTAGCACGGGATATTTTTCGTCCAATGTTCATCGAGACAACTGGTACGGCGGCTCGATCCTCCCATCGTCCATATGGTACACGCTGAGCTTAGAATGCCTACGACGCTGGAGACCGTAGCCGAGGTGTATCGCGTCGGTGGAGACGAGCACGCGCGCGTCTCGCCGACGAACACCGCCGGCGTCCAAGGCTCGCCACGGCGAGCAGCGTCTTCTTCATGATGTCCAATTCCAACAGCTCGATGCGGCCGGTGAAGCCGTTCACCGTGAATAGCTCCGTTGGATCGTATGCCTCCGCGCCTCCAAAGTGCTCGACGTTGATCCAGTACCGCACCATCAGCATCGCCGACGGCGGCGTCGCGCCGTCGCCGCCGCCGCCGTCGACGAGAGGACGCGGTTGCGGTGGTGTGTATCCGGTGGGCACATGTGGCGTTGGTTGAGGATTTCGACTAGGCGAGGCAGCGGCCGGAGCTCCAGCGCGTAGACAGAGCCCTCCGGCGAGGCGACGTAGCAGCGGCCTCGCTTTGAGAGCAACGAGTGGAAGAGGATCTTGCCGGAGGAGGACTCGTCGTCGTACTCCAGGTAGGACGCCTCGCCAGGGGTCACCAGCGTCCAGTGCGAGTCGCCGGGCTTGGCGAAGACGATGCTCCTCACGACGTCCCGCAGGCAGAGCACGAGGTGGTGGAGTCGTCGAACCCGGCGCCGTTGATCGTCCGGAGGTTGAAGCGGCGGCGGCGATCGTGGAACATCGCGGATATGGTCTCCGCCGCCGTCGAGGAGGAGGGCACGGCGGCGGCGATGCGGGAGATGGCGGGGAAGTCGTCGGTGAGGGAGTTGTTGAGGGGGTCGAGGAGGGAGATGCCCTTGGTGTCCCTGTCGAGAAGGACGAGGAGGCCGTCGGCGGCGCAGAGGTGGCAGTGGGTGGTGAGCGCCGGGAGGTCGACGCCGATGGAGGCCGCCGTCGCGAGGTTGACGAGGCGGCGGCGGGGCCCGCGGGGGGGGGGGGGGGTTGGTGATGGTGAGCACCGCCCAGTTGCGTGGCCGGAAGCGGCTGTCGAGCGTGCCTCCGCCTCCTGCGCGCGGGTAGGCGGTGAGCTCGCGCCATGGTCGGCACACGGCACGGAAGCGGATGTACTCGGCGACGTCGTGGGCGAGCAGCCGGCTGGAGATCTCCCCGGCCATTGCGGGGAGTAGGTTGGCCCAGTCCCTCCAATCCCGTGGATCGATGAGAGCAAGCGCTTCTGCAGTTCTGCTTCCGCCTTCCTTCGCAACCGCCGCTCGCCGGCGGATTCCACGAGGCGGCGCCGCCGCCGCCGCGCTCGTCTCGTCGTTACTTCAGATTTGGATCCCCCTCCCGTAGGCGGCTCCGGCGGAAGGCCCAGCCGCCGCGACCGTGCCCTCGTCATCATCGCGGCTGAGATGTGCTGCTGCGGCGGCGGCGGCGCGTTCAAGATAAATAGAACACAAAAGCATTGAAATGGAACGGGCCATCTGAGTAGCACATTTTGAAATGGGCCGTATGCTAAGTCTATTTTGCTTCCCTCGTCTCTTGTTCCTGATTGAATTACCTTCCTCAATCACAAAATCGGACATAACGTCTCTCTCATTTTTTAAAATCATCTTAACTCGACTCATCATTCGGTAGTTTAAAAAAAGGTTTCTGCTGACATGACAATTTCATTGTGGGTGACTTGCTGAGTCAGCATAGCATGTGAGAACCACATGTCACATGTACGCTTGACATGTATGCGGGCCCAATAAGTTGGCGGAAATTGTACGCGGGCCCAATAAGTTGGCGGAAATTCCACGCGGGCCGGCCTGCGAAGTTGGCGGAATTCGGCTCGGGCCGAAGGAAGTTGGCGGAAATTCCACGCAGGCGCCGAAGCCGAAAAAAGCCCTCGGCGTTGAAGCCACGCGACGCGGCACAGATCAGCGTTGGTATATAATCCTTCTCTTCTTCCCCCTCTGCCTCCGCCTCCGCCTCCGTCTCCCCCTCGCCGGTCTCCTTCCAATCCCGCCGAGTCGTCGCCGCCGCCGCAGCCGCTGAATCCCCCGCGCTCCCCCGCCGCAAGTCGCCGCCGACCTCACCCGGCACGCCGCGCGGTCCTCTTCAGATCCTAATCGTCGGCATTGAGCCACTACCCGCCGGCGATTCCGCCTCCACCCACGCAGAGAAGTCTGGAGGGGAGGGGGAGGAGGAGGAGGAAGAAGAGGACTAGGAAGCCGCCGCCACCTCCGCCGCCGCCGCCGCGGCCCTCATTGCCAAGGAAGCAGTCATGTTCGGCTCGAACAACCGTAAGTTGCGCCCCCGCTCCTCTCCCTTTTTCTTCTCCCGCCGCCGCATCCGCCGTAACCGTGAGCTAGGGTTTTCTCGCCCCCTGTTAGTATCGGTTTTGATATTTCTGCCGCTACTACTACTTCGTGATCTCTACGGGTTGCTCCCCGCCTCATCGTATTGTTTATGACGCGGGATAATATCATCCACTTTTAATGCATCGTCGATAATCTTTTCAGCGAATTTATTACGCGCGATGCAATCCCATGCTAATCGATTTAGTTTTTTTGGAATGCAACAAGTGTATATCACCATGTGCTATATATGTATGATATATGATGATATGTTCGTCTCTTGCAGCATTTGGGCAGTCGTCGACTAGCCCTTTTGGGCAGACCTCAAGCAACCCATTTGGTGCACAGACAGGATTTGGCCAGGCGAACACTACCACCACCAATCCTTTTGCGCCGAAACCCTTTGGCAGCCCGACCACCACATTCGGGGCGCAGACAGGAACCACACCTTTTGGCGCGACGTCCACCGGAGCCTTTGGCCAGCCATCCGCTGCGGCGTTTGGCGCGACGTCCACCGGAGCGTTTGGCCAGCCATCCACTCCGGCGTTTGGTGCGACATCCACCGGAGCCTTTGGCCAGCCATCCACTCCGTTGTTTGGCTCAACGTCCACCGGAGCCTTTGGCCAGCCATCCACTCCGGCGTTTGGCTCAACGTCCACCGGAGCCTTTGGCCAGCCATCCACTCCGGCGTTTGGCACTCCGTCATCCTCACCATTTGGGAGCTCTACACCGGCTTTTGGTGCATCAACAGCCCCTGTGTTTGGTGCCACATCGTCTACCTTTGGCAGCGGTTTGTACTTCCGGCATTCATTCTCTTCCATATGTTATTTTATTCAACTTAGAACCATGTATACTATGCACTTTTACTGGATATGCATTAGTCGTGCATATTTGTTCAGTATTTCATTGCTATCATACTCTGGCTATAAAGCTGTTCTGGCTCTCAAATATATTCTGTATATTGTAGTTTCTAAACTCGTTGGACATTTCTTTTCTGGTACCTACAGTTATGCAATCCGGTACCTACAGTTATGCAATCCCGATTTTATAAACTGACGCTCTCACACTTTTTTATGCACAAAAAAACAATAGAGAATATGTTTTTTATTTGGTTCTCTTGTTGGGCTGGCAGTGCTAGTTGTCCAACTTTGCTGAGAAATTCTAGAACAGAATTAATCTAGACTGTCTAGTGCAACTTTATTGACTCTGCTATCCAGGACAAACAGTTTGTAACCAAGTTTGTGATCTCTATATGACTTCTGTAGAAGAATTTCAGGGCTTGAATTTTGTGATAGATAAGGTAATATTTGCTTGACCACTAAGTACCAAAATGCGGGAATAAAAGGTGAGAGAGCCTGAGGATGAAAATGTTAATTCACCTTAAATTGGCAACTTAACTATCCACTGTGATGAGGCAAGCACACATATGTATTACAAGTCTAGCAATATTTTATAAAATTTAAAATGGCAATCTTGCTTCATCTAAGTACTACATATGTGTGCTTGTCTCATCATATCATAGTTAATAATTGCAAACTTGCTTAAGGAAAGTAAAAAGGCTAACATATGTATATCTTGTAAGTTCTCCCATAGCAGTAAGTTCCATTGTGAGTATTTCGATCAAACATGCTTATAGGAGAAACTTAAAATATGATATGTGATGTTTTCTACATTTGTTATAGTGATACTCAATTTCTCAATAATGAGCGATGTTGTTTCATCATCTTGAGTTATCAGTTGATTTTTTCGAGTTATCATTTTGTAGTATGTGTGACATGATAACCGCCAAATTTGCAGGATCATCATTGTTTGGACAAAAGCCAAGCTTTGGTGGTTTTGGTTCTTCTCCTAGCCAGTCTAGTGCTTTTGGAGGTACATTCCAGCAAGCACAACCAGCATTTGGTGGCAGCACTTTTGGCACGGCAAGCACGCCGACCTTTGGCACCACAACTACACCATCCTTTGGCACGACCACCCCAGCATTTGGTTCAGCATCTACATCTGTGTTCGGTGCTTCAAGTGCCCCAGCATTTGGTTCTGCAGGCATTGGTTCATCCACCACTCCTGGTTTTGGATCTTCAGGTACTACAGCCTTTGGTGCAGGTAGTACTCCAGGATTCGGAGCTTCAAGCTCTGGCACATCAACTAGTGCTTTTAGCTTTGGCTCTTCACCATCTTTTGGTCAAACAACATCTACATTCGGTAGCACACCCTTTGGAACAACTTCATCTCCTTTTGGCACACAGACTTCTACATTTGGTAAGTTTTTGTCCACGATCTTATTGTCTTCCCCTCCACATGCTATACTGCTTGGTGTTAGATTCTTTTGTTATCCCTGATGCCTTACCTCTGCAATCCTTTTTTTTCTCTACTTCTATCCCCTGATGCCTTATCTTGAATGTTTTCTTTGAGTTTCAGGATCACAGACAACAGCACCAGCATTTGGGCAAGCATCATTTGGGAATCAAGCTGGAGGAACCAGAATACAACCTTATACTCAAACAAAAGATGTGGACAGTGCTACAAGTGGTACTCAGCCTGCTGGAAAATTGGATTCGATATCAGCCATGGAGGCATACAAAGCGAAGAGTCATGAAGAGTTGAGGTGGGAAGATTACCAGCGTGGAGACAAAGGTGAATCTTTTTTTTGGGATTGTGTCTTTTGCTCTTTGTTTGTAAACAATCTCTTGAACCACCATATTTAATTGCATTTGCATGAATTCTTTATCATGTTTTTTCTTAAAAAAAAAGAAACGAAGTTACTTTTATGTATTAGTTGGTGTGGCGGCGTAGTTCAAGCAGTTTTTGTTGATTAGAAATTTACAATGGTAAATTATACTGATAAAGCTAGCTCTTTTATGCTTCTGTAGTTCATTCTGCATTATTATATGTTTAGTTCCATATGTCTTCTTTCTGTATAATTTTTGAGTAATTCATTATTTTTTAACCCTCAGGTGGACCAAGTCCTTCAGGAACTCCAGCAGTGACCCCTAGCTTCCCTTCTCCAGTGAACAACCAATTTTCCCCAAACCCTCCAAATGCATTTCCATCAGCATCTGCGAACAATCCATTTGCTCCCAAGCCTTCAACTGGTTTTGGTTCTATTTCATCTGTGTTCAATTCAACATTCGGTAATACAGCACTAGCAAGCTCAAGCCCATTTGCACCAACTATAAGTAACCCATTTCTTACACAAACAAACAGTTCTCAGTTTGGAAATTCCGCTCCTAGTCCTTCTTCTTCTCTATTCGGCACAATAAACCAAAATCCATTCAGTACTAGCCTGTCTGGGACTAACACTCAATCAGTTGGGCTATTTGGTTCTTCCCCATCAATTGTGCAACAGCCCAGCCAGGCATCATCAGGGATTGCATCGAGCTTTCCATCTTTATCTGGGAGCCTATTCAGCCCACCTACTCCTGGGGTGACTGTTGGATTGTTTGGCAGCGGGCCTTCACCCTTGTCAACGGTAAGCTTCTTTTTCTAGCTATTTTGATATTTTGGCTAGACTGGTTTCTTTATAACACTGATACATTTATCTTATTCTCTTCTCATGTACTACTTATCTTTGCTTTGTAAAAGTATCACTGTTAACACATTAACTTTGCCCCTTTATGATTAAGCCGACGTTGCAACAACCTGCCCCTGCTCAAATGCCCAGCTTCTTCCAACCTCCAGCTCAAACAGGTTAGTGTTTTGTGTCCTAATCAATCTCCAATTCTTTTACTTGGAAAGCAAAGTCGAGTTAACTTACTTTTGTTCATGTACATGCATGGTTACTGCAGCTTCTACTGGTGGATTTCCTGGCGTTTCCAATACTATGAATCAGGCACCTTTTGGACAGCCGTATGATCTCTTCCATTTACTACTCAAATGCAAATAATTGTTCTTTGCCTTTTTATATATTTCTTGTAGATAGGCAGAGCCATTGATTTGCTTTGGTAAGTTGAATATGAAAAACAATGTGATCGTTGATACTGATATCTAATGTAGAGATTAACAGAACAGTGTTTTGAGAAGTATCACAATTCAGTTACCCTCAAATGAATTTTGGGCAAGCCTTGGGAGCTTTTTTTTTTTAATGACAGATTAATATGTCCTCATTTAAGTTGTAATTTCCTGTTTCATATTAAATGCAGAACCCCTAGCCAGTCCAATATGGTCATGCAACCAGCTCTTATTACAAATCCGTTCGGGACGCTGCCAGCGACTCCTCAGATGTCCATTGGGAATGGTGGATCAGCCCCTTCTGTTCAATATGGAATCTCAAGTTTGCCGGTCAGTGTTATTACTGCCTTAACTATCTTGATTGTCCTAGTAGATGGTTTAGATTGGTTGTTGGCAAGTTGCTCTTCTAAGTATTTCAGAAAGGACAGAAATGCATGTTTGATTGAGCCATTCTGCTGTCTTGCAGGTTGCTGAGAAGCTTCATACGAGCAGGACGTCATTATCCATGGTGGTTCCTAGGCATTTGTCACAGAGAAGGATAAAATTGCTGCCAAGAAAATATAATCCGATATCTGATGGCAAGGTAAAGACTTGCAAGTTTTTTGTATGTCAAGTTGTTTTATGATTTTTCGTTGGAATGTTCTGCAATCATTAAGAAAACATTTAACATGATGCTCATCTTTTTTTTCTTTAGGTTCCATTCTTTGCTGATGATGAAGATTCTCCCGCAACACCAAAAGCTGATGCTTTTTTCATCCCTAGAGAGAACCCAAGAAATCTGATAATCCGACCAATTGATCAGTGGCCTTCACGTGGCACAGTGGACAGGCAACAAATTTCAAATAATTCAGCTGATATTGATGAACATAAAGGTAATTCTTTCTACTGAAGTTGTACTACTTCACAGACATGCAGTTTCATAGTGTTAAAGATTATAGCATCCCCTTGTGCCTCTCTTCCATGAGACGTGCAGCAAAGGCAGCATGTGCGGCATTGTAAATCATTGTTAAAACTACTATATCTCTCTCTTCATTTTGCACCTAAATGTGCAATTATCGGTTGTTAATTTAAGGATGTTTTGCAGGCTCTCTGGCTGAGAGGGAGTTCAACAAGACTGCCGTTTCACCAACCAGGTCTACTTCAATCGAAAATAGCATCCACCGTGATGACAGTGCGTCAAATGAGCCTGAGAATGTGACCGGGCATGGGAATGGTACTTCTGTTGAGAGGCTTGTGCCTAAGCTGGTGCATGCCGATTATTTCACGGAGCCTATTCAGGAGGAGCTTGCTGCCAAAGAACGTGCTGAACCAGGCTACTGCAGTCATGTGAGGGACTTCGCTGTGGGACGCCATGGCTACGGTAGCATCAAGTTCATCGGAGAAACTGACGTGAGGGGCCTTGATCTGGAGTCGATTGTGGAATTCAATGACCGCGAAGTGATCGTGTACAAGGACGATGGCAAGAAGCCCCCGGTTGGGGAGGGCCTGAATAAAGCTGCCGTGGTGACCCTTCTGAATATCAAGTGCATGAACAAGAAGACGGGGGAGCAGTACACAGAGGGTCCGAGGGTGGACAGGTACAAGGAGGTGCTAGTGAAGAAAGCTGAGGAGCAGGGTGCTGAGTTCATCTCTTTCGATGCCGCCAATGGCGAGTGGAAATTCAGGGTCAAGCATTTCAGCTCCTATGGCTTTGGTGAAGCTGAAATCGACTCCTGCTAGTGGTCTTTTTCTTTATTTGTTTTTGTATTCCCTACCTGAAACTGGTTGCTGTAGAGGAGGATGCTGAACTGAATTGGTGATGATATGATAGTGTAGTAAATAGTGCCTCCTTGTTACATGTTTTTGCTCTAATCTTTTGGAGTACTAGCTGTTTGCATATCCTATCATGAGTAGTGCCTCTATTTCTGATTCATGGTGTCTGCAAATCCATACGTGCGTTTTTTT
This sequence comes from Oryza officinalis, assembly GCA_008326285.1. Taxonomy (NCBI): domain Eukaryota; kingdom Viridiplantae; phylum Streptophyta; class Magnoliopsida; order Poales; family Poaceae; genus Oryza; species Oryza officinalis. Next base: position 7,528,808 of record BDMV01000012.1, on the reverse strand, counting down.
CATTTTGGCCGTGAAGCCCAACGCTACATAGAAAACAACGCTAACATTGCAATGAACAAGTGGAATATCCTTGAGGATCTAAGCATTCTCTGTAATGGTCACAACATTTACCGTAAAATTCATGCTGTAAGAAACCTATGTAACAAAAGGAAAAAACTGGGAGTATAGAACACACCCATTTTTAGTTTGAAAATAAATAAATAAAAACATACTATTTTTTTCATAATATCCATAGGACTTGTTTGGACAAGAGTTAAAGGATTATTAGGAATTAGGAATTTTCGTTAAATAGTCTGTTTTTACCCTTAGTATAAGTACTTTATTTCTGCTCAGTATTTTATCATTCTTAAAACGGAAAAGCCAAGTAAATTGACATTCCTGCCCCTGCGCTTCCGTTCTATTACCTCTTCGTTCCTCCTCGCTTCGTCTCCCTCCGCCTCCTCCTCTCCGGTCTCCTCCCCCTCTCTACCCCATCAACCTCTCCGCCGCCGCCGCCGCCGCCGCCGCCGCCCCGCTCGCCGCTCTCCCTCCTAGATCCTAATCGTCGGCAGTAACACACAACCCACCGGCGATTCCACTTCCACCCACGCAGAGGAGGGGAGGGGGAGGAGAAGGAAGAGGGGGACCAAGAGGCCGCCGCCACCGCCGCCGCCGCCGCCGCGGGCCTCGTCCCCGAGCAAGCAGCCATGTTCGGCTCCAGCAACCGTAAGCGGCCCCCCGGATTCTCTCCCCTCTTCTCCCCCCGCCGCATCCGCCACTTGTCTCGGTCGTGCCCTAGCTAGGGTTTTCTCGCTCCTCGCTGCTCCGCGCCTCATGTTAGTATCGGTGTTGTTATTTCTGCTAGTACTACTCCACAGATCTCTGTGATGCTCCCCGCCCGCATGCCGCGCCGTAGTGTTCCATAGCACGGGATGTCTTCTTCCACTGTTAATGGCATTGTGGATCATGTTTTCAGCGAAATCAATTGCCCGCGATGTGTCGCATGCTAATTGTTTTCATTCCTGCGATGCTACAAGTGTATATGAACATCTGCTATATAGATATATGATTAATGTGATCTGATATGTTTGTTCCTCCTCGCAGCATTTGGGCAGTCGTCCAATAGCCCTTTCGGGCAGACCTCAAGCAACCCTTTTGGGACCCAGACAGGATTTGGTCAGGCCAGCACCTCCGCCTCCAATCCGTTTGCGCCAAAACCGTTTGGCAGCCCGACCACCACGTTCGGGGCACAGACAGGAAGCTCACCTTTTGGCGCGACGTCCACAGGGGCCTTTGGCCAGCCATCCACTCCGGCGTTTGGCTCCACGTCCACAGGCGCCTTTGGCCAGCCATCCACTCCGGCGTTTGGTGCAACGTCCGCTGGGGCCTTTGGCCAGCCATCCACTCCGGCGTTTGGCACTCCATCATCCTCTCCATTTGGGAGCTCTACGCCAGCTTTTGGTGCATCACCAGCCCCTGCATTTGGGGCCACATCGTCCACCTTTGGCAGCGGTTTGTACTTCTGGCATTCATTTTCTTTCCACATTATCATTTTCTTCAACTTAGAACCAAGCACTGTTCACTTTTATCGGACATCCACTGGTTGCACATATTTTCTCAGCATTTCATTCGTAGCATAGTAAAACTGTCTATAAAGCTGTCCTGGCTCTAAAATATATTCAATATATAGTAGTTTCTAGCTTGATGGACATTTCCTTTTCTGTTACATGCGGTTATTGAATCCTGTTTCTATAAATTGGTTCTCTCATGATTGTTTGTGCAGAAAAATGCAATGCTAGAAAATATGTTCTTATTTGATTTTATTTTTGACTGCCAGTGCTGGTTGTCTATGTTTGCTGAAAAGTCTAGAATAGAGTTGGCATAGACTGTCTAGTGCAACCTCTGATTGTGTATCTAGGACAATAGTTTGAAGCTGAATTTGCAATCTATATTGACTATTTTAAGATTTGTTTTGGTTGTTTGAAGTTTGTGATAGATGACATGACGGTATTTCTTCGAATACTACGAATCAAAACTAGCGAGAAAAAAGTGAGAGAATCTTGAGAGTACTAGTTCATTCACCTTAAATTGTCACGTACCATCCACTCCCTTTTGCGAAAGTATAAAATAGCACTAAACTTGTATGTACATGTGTGTGCCTGCCGCATCATAGTTAAGAATGGTAAACTTGCTTAATGAAAGTAGAAAGTTTGACATTAGTATCTTGTAAGTTCTCTACTACATTAGTATCTTGTAAGTTCTCTCTTAGTAGTAAGTTCCACTGAGTATTTCGATTAACCATGGTTATACCAGAACATTGAATCATGATGTGTTATGATTTCTACATTTGTTATACAGATGCTCAATTGAATTTTCCTAAATAGTGAGCTAGTGGCAGCCCACAATGTTGTTGTTTTAATTGCTCTTCAGAGGTATCATTTTGTATGATATGTGACACAACAATCCGCAAATTTGCAGGATCATCATTGTTTGGACAAAAGCCAAGCTTTGGTGGTTTTGGTTCCTCTCCTAGCCAGTCCAATGCTTTTGGAGGCACATTCCAGCAAACGCAACCAGCATTTGGTAGCAGCACTTTTGGTGCATCAAGCACGCCGGCCTTTGGCGCCACAACTACACCATCCTTTGGTGCCACAACTACACCAGCATTTGGCACCACCACCCCAGCATTTGGTTCAACATCACCATCATTATTTGGTGCTACCAGTGCCCCAGCATTTGGTTCTAGTGGCTTTGGATCTTCAGGTACCCCAGCCTTCGGTGCAAGTAGCACTCCAGGATTTGGAGCTTCAAGCTCAGCTTCATTTGGGACATCAACTAGTGCTTTTAGCTTTGGCTCTTCACCATCTTTTGGTCAAACAACTTCTACATTTGGTAGCACTCCTTTTGGAACATCTACATCTCCTTTTGGTGCACAGACTTCTCCATTTGGTAAGTTTTCATTTTGTTTCTCACACAGTTATGTTTCACAAGTTGGGTTGCTTAGTCATAACACACCATGTGAATAGTCTTCCCCTGACATTCTGTAACTGTTTTGTGTTGGGTTCTTTTGTTATGACTCTGTGTCTTGCATCTGTGAACCTTTTCTTTCCCCTCTTTCCCGCTGATAGCTTAGTCCCATTTTTTTTATCGTGGCAATGGCATGTTTCATCCATTCCATGTTGAATGTGTTTTTGGGCGGGAGTTTCAGGCTCACAGACCGCAGCACCGGCATTTGGGCAAACATCATTTGGGAACCAAGCTGGAGGAACCAGAATTCAACCCTATACTCAAACTCCAGATGCGGATAGTGCTACAAGTGGTGCTCAGCCCACTGCAAAGTTGGATTCTATATCAGCCATGGAGGCATACAAAGCGAAGAGTCATGAAGAGTTGAGGTGGGAGGATTACCAACGTGGAGACAAAGGTGAGGCACTTTTGGGAGTGAGTTGATTGCTTCTTGCTAACAATCTCTTGAACCATCATATTTAATTGCATTTGCATGTTTAAAAGAAACGAAGTTTAAGTGTTTTTTGTTGATTAGAATGATAAAATCTAGTGATAAAACTAGCTCTTTTATGCTCCTGTAGCTCATTCTGCATTATTATATGCTTGGTTCCATATGCCTTTTTTCTGTATCACTTTTAAGTAACTCATGATTTTTGAACCTTCAGGTGGACCTAATCCTTCAGGAACTCCAGCAGCAACCCCTAGCTTCCCATCCCCACTGAACAATCAATTTCCCCAGAACACTTCAAATGCATTCCAAACTTCAAATGCATTCCAATCAACATCCCTGAGCAATCCATTTGCTGCCAAGCCTTCAACTGGTTTTGGTTCTACTTCCACAACATTGTTCAATTCACCATTCAATAATACATCAGCAGCAAGCTCAAGTCCATTTGCATCAACTACAAGTAGTCCATTATTTACACAAACAAGCAGCTCTCTGTTTGCAAATTCTACTCCTGGTTTTGCTTCTTCTTCTTCTCCGTTTGGCGCATCATTAACAAACCCCAGTTCATTCAGTACTGGCTTGTCCTTGGTTAACACTCAATCAGCTGGGCTATTTAGTTCTTCCTCAGCATTTGGGCAACAACCATTTACCCAGGCATCATCAGGGTTCGGATTGAGCACTCCAGCTTTCTCTACTGGAAGCCTATTCAGCACACCTACCCCTGGAATGACTGGTGGACTGTTTGGCAGCATGTCTTCACCCTTTTCATCAGTAAGCATCTGTATTCTAGCTATTTTCATGTTTAGGCTGGATTGATTTTCCTTATAACACTGATACATCTATGATCTATCTTATTCTCTTCTCATGTACTCCTTATCTTTACTTGTTATAAGTATCACTGCTAACAACATTGTCTCTGCCCCTTTTGATTCAGACGGCGTTTCAACAATCTGCCCCTACTCCAAGCATGTTCTCCTTCCAACCTCAAACTCAAACAGGTTTGTGTTTTGTCTCCTAATCAATCTCAGACTCTTTTTACTTGGTAAGCAAAATTGGGTTAACTTACTTTTGTGCTTGTGCATGCATGATTACTGCAGGTCCTACTGGTGGATTTCCTGGCGTTTCCAACACTATGAATCAGGCACCTTTTGGACAGCCGTATGATCGCTTTCATTTACTTCTTGAATGCAAATAATTGTTCTTTTCCTTTTGAGTAAATTTCACAGAACTACAGATACTTGAGCCAAATTATCACAAAACTACATATTTAAGCTGATGTATCACAAAACTATAGATTTAACAATAAATTTATCACAAAACTACAGGTTTAGGCTAAGTATCACAAAACTACAAATATAATAATGAAATTATCAAAAAATTACAGATTTTTGCGGTTTAAATCCTTAGCTCTAATATTATGTTTGAGTTATAAATGTCCAAAATTTGTGATTAAATTGATATAAAACCTGTAGTTTTGTGATAACTTTGTTACTAAATGTGTAGTTTTGCGATATTCCACCTTAAATCTGTAGTTTTGTGATAAAGTTAGTGTTAAATCTGTAGTTTTGTGAAATTTACTCTTTCCTTTTTATCTATTTCTTTTAGATAGGTGGAGCCACTAGTTTGCTTAGTATGCACTATGTTGAAGTTAAAACTACAGTGTGATCGTTCATACTGATATTTAATGCCAAGATTAATAGAACAGGGTTTTGACAAGTATCACAGTTTAGTTGCCTTTACAAATGAGTTCTGGGCAAGCCTGGGACCCATTCTTATGACAGGCTAATACATCCTCTAATTTGTAACTTCCTATTTCATATTGAATGCAGAACTCCTAGCCAGTCCAATATGGTCATGCAACCAGCTCTTGTTACAAATCCCTTCGGGACTCTGCCAGCAATGCCTCAGATGTCCATTGGGAATGGTGGATCAGCCCCTTCTGTTCAATACGGAATCTCAAGTTTGCCAGTTAGTATTATTACTGTATTAGCTATTTTGATTGTTCTAGTAGAGTGCATGAGCACCTGAGCTTACATAGATGGGTGGTTAGCAAGTTCGTCTGCTGAATATTTCCATGCTATGAGGAGATACAACATAAGTGCATCGCAGATTGAGACATTATACTGTTTTGCAGGTTGCTGATAAGCCTCTTACGAACAGGACATCATTATCCATGGTGGTTCCTAGGCATTTGTCGCAGAGAAGGATAAAAGTGCTGCCAAGAAAATATAATCCGATATCTGATGGCAAGGTATATTTGCAAGTTTGTATCACAATATGTTTTATGAATTTTGTTGGTTGGGGTGTTCTGCAAGCATTAACAAAACATTAAACATGATGATCATCTTTTTTATTCCTTCAGGTCCCATTCTTTGCTGATGACGAAGAATCTCCTGCAACACCAAAAGCCGATGCGTTTTTCATTCCTAGAGAGAACCCAAGGAATCTTATAATCCGTCCAATTGATCAGTGGCCTTCACGTGGCACTGTTGACAGGCAGCCAATTCCAAAGAATTCAGCTGATACAGATAAACATAAAGGTAATTCTTGTTAGTGCAGTACTGAAGTCCTACCTCATGGACATGCAGTTTCATAGCATTAAAGATTTATATCATACCCCATTTTGTCTCCCTTCTATGACATGTGATGCAATGACAGCTCATGCGCATTGTAAATCATCATTTAGAACTATTTGTTTCCTTCATTTTGCCTTGACTACCAGTCTACCATGGCATATTTAACTGTTTTGCAGTGAACCTTAATGTGCGATTATCAGGTGCTAATTTAAGGATGTTTTGCAGGCCCTCTGGCTATTTCACCAACCAGGTCTACTTCAATCGAAAATGGCATCCACCATGATGATCGTGCATCAAATGAGCCTGATACTGTGACAAGACATGGGAATGGTACTTCTGTTGAGAGGCTTGTGCCTAAGCTGGTGCATGCTGATTATTACACAGAGCCTAGTCTGGAGGAGCTTGCTGCCAAAGAACGTGCTGAACCAGGCTACTGCAGTCATGTGAGGGACTTTGCTGTGGGACGCCATGGTTATGGTAGCATCAAGTTTATCGGCGAAACAAATGTGAGGGGCCTTGATCTGGAGTCGATTGTGGAATTCAATAACCGTGAAGTGATCGTGTACAAAGACGATAGCAAGAAGCCCCCAGTTGGTGAGGGTCTGAATAAAGCTGCCGTGGTGACCCTTCTGAATATCAAGTGCATGAACAAGAAGACGGGGGAGCAGTACACAGAGGGTCCGAGGGTGGACAAGTACAAGGAGATGCTGGTGAAGAAAGCTGAGGAGCAGGGTGCTGAGTTCATCTCTTTTGATGCCGCCAATGGCGAGTGGAAATTCAGGGTCAAGCATTTCAGCTCCTATGGCTTCGGTGAAGCTGAAATCGACTCTTGCTAGTGCTCTTTCCTTCATTGTTTTTATATTCCTTCTGTATCTGTGTATGGGAGGATGCTCAACTGGTGATGAAGTAGTGCCTCCGTGTTTGTGCTCTTTTTTAGTATGTAGCTATTTTCGTCCTGGCATGAGTTTTGTGTTTGTGCTTGTGTACAGACTGAACTGAACTGTACAGTTCATGGTGTCTACAAATTGTGCCTTGATAGCTGAGGTAATGTGAGACAATAGATCCATGGATGAGTACTTTTTTTAATGCCAGTTCAGCCCAAAGCGACGATGCTGTGCAAGTGCAACTGTTGCACAATTAATTGATTTTTAACCAACAAAAACATTTCAGACCTGTGCGCGAATATGTGAACATATTCTGCACCTCGCATCGCACATAACAACGGGGACCATTTAAAAGATGGCACAAAGATGCAAATGTTACTTACAGCTTTATCAAATCACTAACCACCCTTTTAAGAATATATATTACATGTTGCAGAAGCATTGTGTATTTGTGTTAGTGTTTGGAGCTTTTCAATTGATACATTATATTCGGCGCTCCAAGTTTCCAAAACAGGGGAATTGTAGCTCTCTGAGAACTTCCACTCCAGTCCTAAAATCCATAGTTCTCCAAAATTTCTACCACTTTGATAATATTTCAAAATCTGTTCACATCAAAATGAACTTCAAGAGCAGTACGAGAAATTATAGTAGCTCTGTTTTCAGTTTCATCGTTACATCCTCACCTGTAATATGCTAAGAAAGTAAGAACGCCAGTAATGACCAAGGAATTCTGTAAATCTTGGGTACTTGGGTTGCCATCCAATCTCAGCCCGGGTTTTGGAATTCTCCATCCTCTTCCCTAACGGACCATCCGTCCCTGTGGTCAAAAGATCAATATACAGACCATGTAATGTAGTAGTGACAAATGTTTGTGCAGGAAATCACACCAATTTCACCTAGCGACTTACCTGTAAAGCCTTGAAACTTTGTGTCAAATTTTCCACTTCTGTTAACTCGATCCATTATTTCTTGCCTGCAATGCTGAACCGATATATCACTATTCCGGTTTTTAAACTATGGTTCTTGGATGGATGAAATATGAGCGCATGAAATTTGTCATTTGTCTAGAGGGGTCAACTGGGCAAATAAAATTTCTCAACTCCACAATGTCTAAACTATACAAGATATTACCGCAGGTTTTGTTACAATCCCAACGCAAATAAGTAAGCAGGTCTTACCTCATAATGGATCAGACTGACTATGTGATCTGGACGCACATCGAGAGTCCTTTTGGACAACCAGAAAACATGAGGACCTCGATCCATTTTGTGTGGATAATTAAGGAAACATGAGGACCCAAGAAAGGCAGGAGTTCTCCTACATGTTCTCATTCCTTTTAACATAAAGTGATAAAGACAATATGGACTTGAGATGCAACTGCAATCTCCTATATTAGTCCATGGTGATCAATGAAAAACCGAAAGAACATCTATACTGACATGACTAGAGGTTTAGATCTATAAATTTTGAATGGAATCGTCATAGAAACTGTACAGTACAGCTTGTTTACCTCAGATCCGAACGATATGGAGGAGCACAGAAAATAACATATGGAACCTTCTGTACTTGCAGTCTGACAAAAAATTTTGCAACTGGGATTTTCCTGCAAGACATATATGAAATGTTACCTTATCTGATTGTTTTTTTTTGGTAAAATGCAAGTCTACTGTATGCTGAGAGAAAGAAAATGAGCTTTCTTCCTAAAGACACTCGATTTGAACAGGATCTGTTCATTTTGAAGGATTAGCTGTAAGCCTATGAACATCTAAATACTTCAAGATAATCATTGGCTCGGCAAGGTACAGGGATGATCTTGATATCTAAAAACAACAACCAAGCCACTCAGCCAGTTAAATATTTCTCTTAACTACATTAGTACTAACCTTTTTGCCATTTCTCAGCCACAATTAGGCCTAGCATTCCGGGACCAAGCAAATCATTCTGACCAACACTCTCTGACGTGGACACCAGCCCCTGCGTCGACGTACGAATGAGAAGGGAGCAAAACAAGGGATATTTCAATCTCGTTCATCTCAAGAGGTAAATGCAACATAACCATACATACTCTTCCATCATGTAACAAGAATGTGCAACATAGACAAAAATGGGCTATCAGCATTTAAAAGACCTTCACATGGATCATACACCGGGCAGGTTCTAATGTGGATAGGCCGTGACGAGGAGAGCGCCCTCCCTGTGGCCTGATTGACACATGGCAACTTCTTTGGTACACTGGCATGTGGGGACACCCAGCTAGCAGTTGAAACGAGGAGGGGTATATGATTTCACGTGTTCTTTAGGAAAAAAAAATCTCTTTTTGAAATTTTTACCCTGGTTTTGAAGTTTTCTGTGTTGAAATATTTGATCTGAAAGTTTTATCCTCACCTCAAAAGTTTTAGTTTAGTACCTCGTATAGGATTTTGAATGCATTTTTTAAGTTGGTTATTGGCGACGGGAACATTCTAATCATCTTTGAGAATTACACTTATATTAGAAGGCCCTGAATGGAACAGTTTTGTGGTAAGATTGAAACGGTTTTAAAATTTTTCATATCACTCTGTGCTAGACAACAACCCAAGATAGTCATAACTTTATTCGTCTCTCCTGATCAAACAAATATACACAATAACATCGATATATACCGTGGCGACAATGGTGATACCTGTAGCAAACTAATAATTAAGCCTTTGTGTAGACCGTGACATTGGTCCATTGGGACTCCATGCAATTGGACCAATCACGATGCTGCATGTACACTCCAAACTTAAAATAGTACGACTTGCTAGGGATCACATCGGTGGAGAACTTTTGCTCGCCGTCGATATGCACAGCCACCGTCGACGCTTTAGCATCATGCACCACGTTCAGCCGGAACCACCGGTCGTAGATGTTGTCCTCGATGACCGGACCATCGTAGAACCGCAATACGCCATCGTAGACGTGCAACATCAGGATCGTCGCGTGCTCTGCACCTTCCTCGTTGTGGATCTGCATCACCGACACCCCCGATGTTCCTGATGGCACGTACCCGTGCCCTTCGAATTGCCACACTCCCGATGAATAGTCATGTCCCTACAAAGCAACCAAATTTCAGTTTCCAATTAAAGATTAGAACTCTCAATCGGTCATTATCTACTTGTTTGTTTGTTGATTTATCGGTCACAACCAAATATTAAATTTTGAAACTTACTTGTGGAGTTAATTTTGAGGTTTTTTTTTCTTCTTGTTAGTCTTTTTTTAGCTGTCTTTTGAACCAAAAATAATACAGATATACAACTTTTACAAAAAAATATTTCCGGTTTTCATTTTTTTTGTTTTTGCTTATCAGTCGTTGATCAAACATCACAACAATTAACTACAGTAGTAAATTAATCTTTATAACTACGTGCATGCACCACATATAATTTTTTGAATAGCATATGTTGTTTGCATGTATTATTACCCGGAGCCTGACTTCGGTGCGAGGGTTGGTGTGGGTGGCGGTGTTGAAGGGCTTGTCGGAGTCGTACACCCAGAACGTCCGTACGCCGTCACGGTACCGGAACCTCCGGCTCTCCGGCACGTTGTACGGCCTCTGCACCTGGAAGTCGCCGCCGGTGAGCTCCACCTTCACAAACCCGGCCGTCGGATTATTCCCCCCTCCACCGCCGCCGCCGCCGCTGGCCGCCGAGGCCGGCGACGACAGAGACACCGTCACGATGAAGACAGCAGCAAGGACAGGCCATGACACCATCATAGCCGTGAAAGCCATAATTTGTGATGAGATTCTTCAGAGCAAGTTTTAGTCGAATTTGGAAGATGAAGAAATTGGAGGACGTGTTTGATGTGCAGTTCATGGCTACTGAAGAACCGATTATATAGTACCTCGAGCGATTAATTAGCAGTAATCACTAACGTCAGGAGACATCAATTTAATATAATCCACTAGTGGAGTACTATTTAATTTAGAAGTAGATTGTGTTCACTCGTGCAGCGAGGAAATGAAGAAGAAGAATGAAAACAATCAAAAGCAGCTTGCACTCCACGAACATGACAGTGATATAATTAAGGGTTTCATCCCAAAAAAAAGTTGATATAATTAAGGCGACCTACGTCACTGCATCCCGTGCTTGATCAGTTGATCACGGATCATTTTCTTGGCTGATTTTCCTAGAACGATGATGTAGAAGAGCACAAATGCTAATAAAATTTTGCTATATATTTTTTTTTAGCGAACACGTAAAAGGATTACTCATCAATATATTAGAAGAAAACAGAGTTTAGTTTCAGAACGCAGCCAACCAAAAGGCCGTTGCCAGTGGACAAGGAAAAAGAAACAAGAAAAACACACTTGCTAAAAGGAAGAACTCCTATCGCGAGGGAGGGCAGGGGCGGACTCACTACACCCCCAACAAACCCCTAAAAGTAGCAGCGCTAGAAGCGGACCCCTCGCCGCAGGCAGACAACATCTCGACGGACCACGTCGGAGGCAGGGAGCTGGAGAAGAGTGAGGACAGGGCGATGACGTGATCCTAAGAAAGAGGTTGGGTGAAGAGGGTGTCGTAAGTCGCAACCGCCTCAGCCGGAACAGGACCCTCCTTCGGTGCCAAGCCAAGCTTGCACATTAGGTTGCGCTGCGTGCGCGAGACCCTGTTACTTGGACCGGCAAGCGTGAGCTTGGCCGCAATTCGCTTGCTGCGCTTTGGCACTACCCCCATGGCCGCGATGGCAGGCTCCGGAGGTGGGGGCGACGGGAGTAGCGCTGGAGGCAGAGGCCTGGAGCAGTTAGCGAGGAAGGCGTGCATCGCGGTGTTCTCAGCGACTGAAGACGGGAGCGAGTGCGTCATCGGCCGATCGTCGAGATCAAGTACGACCATCGGCACGTCGAACAGGGGCCCCGTCCCTCATGACTGAAGAGCCAGCCGACGATGGCGGCAGGCGCAAGGCTGGCGGAGGAGGAGAGCGATCGAGGCCGGCCGACAGACGCGGTGGAGGAGGTCACCTTGGCGTGGCCGGCGTCGCAGGGCGTCCGGACGCCCCAACGGCGCCAACTAGGGAGACGCCCGGTGGTAGGGACGTCGGTGCCATGTCCACGGCAGGCACCAATGGCGGCATATCGCCAGCGCCGGTGGCCAACGAGGAGCCGACCTGTCGGATGGGTCTGCCATCCTGCCACCCGTGGTCGGAGCCGGCACAACACTAGCACCGACGACAAACGGGGGGAGGGAGCTGGAGGCGTCGGGGAGGCACCGGCGCCGTCGGAGAAGAGTCCTACCAACCCGCCAGCGTCGCTAAAAGAAGAAAGGGTGGCAGCCGAACATGGGGCGGGGCTGGCGCATGATGCGGGGTCGGCGTGCGATGGCGACCGAGGCGACGGCGCGCGACAGCGACCAAGACGATGCCACCGTAGAGGCCTCCAGTGAGGCCAACACCAGCCGAGCATTGCCATTCTCCCCCAAAGGCTCCATGTCTGTCACTGGCAATGCAACGAGGGTCGCTAGGGAGGGAGGCGGGGAAGCGCCGCCCGTCGGTGGTAGCTCGAACGCCGGGGAGGTGACTGTCACCGGTGTGACGCTAGTCTCGCTCACCGGCATCGCGCCTGGGGCACACGTGTACCGCGGCCACTGGGCTGACAAGGGGCGGCCCAGAGAGGAGGGAAGCTGGTCCACAGACGGACGGTGGCCTAGCGGCTAGGGAAAAAGGGAGCGGCCCAGCCAGTGTCAACCCGAGGAGAAGAGGCCCAGCAGACGGAGTCGGCCCATCAAAGGGAGACAGAAGGCCGCGTGGGAGGGGGTGGCCCAGCAGGTAGCGTTGGCCCAGGGGAAGTGAGCTGCTCCTCGGGCGTTCCCAGCCCAGCAGGCCGCGAAGAGGGCGGCCCAAGAGGAGGAGGCCGCGTGAGAGAGGGGCCGGGAGAAGGTTCTGGAATCCCAGCCTCAATCAGCATGGGATCCGGCACGGCAGGAGTTTTTTTTATTTTTAGATTTTTTTTAATATTTACAGAAATATTATACCGCGGAAAAAATTTGCAAAAATAGACCCTGCCGCCCTTCGCAAGGGCGGCAAGCTGACGTGGCACACGGCGCCGTTTGCGGCTTGACGGCGCTGTTGATGCAAAAAACACACACTGGCCTGGGAGATCTGCTTAGCTCCAGTGTAGGTCCAAATCTTGGTGAGATGCGGGCGTGCCAGTCAGTTTGTTCCTGCAACTGACAAGATATACAAACGATAGATCAAAGAACCGATCGGCCAACATAGCCGATGTAGTAATTCCAGCCGATCCTGATGACAGCCGATAGCGATAGGGTTTTGAGCTATCGGCTATGTGTTCAATGTAGATTCTGACACTTGATGAAGAGACAATCGGCTGATGATAATATGCATTAGATCGGCAATGACTTGATAAAGTAAAACGAAAGTTAGACATACTCGATCGGCTGTAGATATCAATGATACATAATCTAAATCTCAAAATATATTTAAACCAAGTGATTGGGATAGATCGGACAGGGCGCCGAGACAGTATAAATCACTTATGTCTAAAAACACCTCAAGAGAGAGATTATATATATTCATAGCATAGCCGATGAAGT
>BDMV01000012.1:7493047-7515246 GCA_008326285.1 Oryza officinalis | reverse complement strand
GCTGCTTCTCGTTTTAGGGTTTCTGCCGGTATCGACTAAATCGTCTTGCTAGATTAGATTAGCTTAGGCATCTACCACCCTGAAAATCAGTCAAGGGCTTGATCATCTAGATACCGTGTTTCTTTACATACTTAGTGCTGCATCAGTTGAGTTTGACCTACTAAGTCGTGCTTAGAACCATGAATCTCTAGCCTGCTTTTTGATTGCCGATAAGGGTTTCATCGGGGTTTCAGCCGATGAGTTATCTGGACGTTGCATCGGCTTATAAGGATTGCATATAAGTTGAATTTAGCCGATGACAACAAAGGTTTCACTGTTTAATCTAATCTTGTGGATTTTATTGCATTGGATCTATGTTAGATTCACTTCATCGGCTATGCTATGAATATATATAATCTCTCTCTTGAGGTGTTTTTAGACATAAGTGATTTATACTGTCTCGGCGCCCTGTCCGATCTATCCCAATCACTTGGTTTAAATATATTTTGAGATTTAGATTATGTATCATTGATATCTACAGCCGATCGAGTATGTCTAACTTTCGTTTTACTTTATCAAGTCATTGCCGATCTAATGCATATTATCATCAGCCGATTGTCTCTTCATCAAGTGTCAGAATCTACATTGAACACATAGCGCCGCCCGGCTGTGACGAAGTCCCGGCGTCATGCCAGAACTGCGTAGACAGCGAGGCCGACGCACCTCCCTGTGACGATGACCCCGCAGCCTGCCAGGAGTGGGCGGCTGGCGTCGTCCTAAGGTGAGCGAAGCCTACACATCGACGACGCGACACTTGTAAGCTAACACATAAATTGCGTATCAATTGATTGCCGATGTACAAATAGACCTTGAATATACGTACCTCCGAAGGGAGGGGGTGTCGGCCTAGGAACGTGCGCAGCTGGACGAGGAGCAGTCCGTCGGGGACGCACCTGTGGTGTTGCGTCTGCCTGAGCAACGTCGGCAGCCCGACAGGTCATCGCACGGAGAACCGAGCGCATCGAGTCCCGTATCCGCGTGTACATCGACAGGTGCTCGTCTGCCCCCCCCCTCAATCCCAGCGCCTAACCGTTGGATCGCCGTTGAAGCATCAACGACGACCCTATTGCACTCAACGACCTGCACGGTTAATTAGAACGTTAATATTCATAGCATTTGTCCAACAAAATGGCTTATGAGACGATGGTGCGATGCAAGGTACTCACCGCACGAGCGAAGTCCTGGTCGCGGTGCCTGGCGTAGAGGTCTCTGGCGCTAGCGGCGTGGGCCTGTTCCTCCGTCGGAGCGAAGGTGACCCTAGTACGGGTGCGTGGCTGGTACCAACGTAGGTACGCAGATGTCGAACACCATCGGAACCGTAGTCATCCAGTACGCCTGGTCCCTCGTGCAGAGTGTGGACAGGCCTAGCGGCGCACGACCGTGGGTAACCACGTCACTGTAGGGCTCCCACACTACGTCCGTCGGCAGAAGGCGGTCGAACTCCATCACAAACTCCGCGTACGACCGCCTAACCTGGACGTGAGCCCATCGGCGCTGCAATACAATAAGGTCGGTGTGATGTAGGATGAACCTAACAATAGTAGGACAATATCAACAAGTACTTGCGACGTACCTGACGCCGGCACCACAGAGTACCCATCGTTGGGTAGTCGACCGCCGGTCTGTTCTCGTACAGTGACGCGTCGTACGGGTGGTGCTCCACAAGGGGGCGGCCGATCGCAAACCTCTCAGCCGTCCAAAGAGAAATGAAGAGAGGGCACCCACCGAAGATCGCGCCAGGGTCCGTCCTGGTGCAAGCCTCGCAGAGGCCACGGTACTGAGCTGCTAGCAACGCGGAACCCCAACTCCACTGAGGCACCTCGCCGACCGCGGCGTCGGCGATGCTCCTGGCGTAGTGCACGAGACCCCGGTCGACCGAGTGCCCGTGACTGCCACAGAACATCACCCACCCAAAAAGCCACAACAAGTACGCCTCCAAACAACGGCTGAAGGAGTACTCGTCGGCCTCCTCCTGTAGCTGGTCAACCTGCAAGCGTTTGTATAAATGATAGGCACCTTACAAGTTACATACATAGTACGCTAGTCAGTTTAGGTAGAAAGAACTTACAGTGAACTGAAGCAGCCACCTCTTCGTAGGCCCGGTGTTGCGGTGCTGCTGCAACGGGTCGAGAGGTAGACCTGGTAGACGCTGTACGGGTGCGAAACGTGTCGTCAGCTCGTCCTTCCAGTCCACACTCGTGTCAACTGGCCCGACAGCGTCTCCCGCGAGCGGTAGCCCCAACAAGTACGAGACGTCCTGCAGGGTAGGGGCTACCTCACCACACGGCAGTTGAAAAGTGTGCGTCTCCGGCCTCCACCGGTCGACCAACGCTGCTAGGAGGGACCTGTCAGGATCCCAACGTCTCGTCACGTCAGCGTCGCCGGTGGCGGCCTCAACTAGCCGAGCCAATGGTAAGAGGCCTGCCTCACGCAACCTGCGAAAGCAAAATAATACCAGACGTAAAAAATTAACACATTGCTGAGCCCCCTCCACCGTAGTAAGGTAAGACCGGTGCCGTGAACACAGCAAAGCCATACCTCTCGACGAAGGAGTCGTCAACCAAAAGTCGCTCGCGTGACGACCGTGGACGGAACGTCCCAAGCTGAGCCCCCTCCACCGCAGTAAGGTAAGACCGGTGGCGCTGATCTATCGCCGGATCCAACAACTTAGGATGTGCCATCTCTGCAAATAACGTGTTACACGTTAGGGCAAATAAGAAGGTAATAATATAATTGTAGAAACAAGTTATCTGAAACGAAAGAATACTTATGGAGACATGCAAGAGTGCAGATTATTTAGAACATAACTTTCGTTACACAAAGGCACGTTACGAGAATGAAATAACATAAAACAAAATTACAAGCCACGAAACATAAAACATTACATGCGAACATATCGATAACCCTAAACGAAATTACAAGCAAAACCTTTTGCCAACATACAACACACGAACTACACCACGTAACCGGACGTTCCACGAGAACGTCTAGGACGGGGTCGCCTTGAAGTAGTGCCTTCACCCGTAGGGCGAGCTCCATCTGCTGCTGATCCTGATAGACCTGCCTCCGCCGCACTTGGTTTTTCCTTGTCTTCAGGACAATACTTGTAGGTGTGGCCACGTTCATCGCATTTGTTGCACCGCTTCACCCTGCCTGCCTCCGACTCGTCCATATCGTTGCGGATGCGCCGAGTCTTCCTCCGTCCCGCCTTGTCTCGGAGTTTCGTTGGGTCAGGAATATAGATTATCGGATCGTTAATCTTTGTGAACTCCCCAGCTACACCGAAGCCAAAAATCTCGCCACTCCATGTGTGATATATTGCTTGCTTGGAGAAGTATTGTGACACATATACTCCATCTTGTATGCCACACTCAGATGCCGCGGCAATGACATGGGTGCATGGCCTGTGGAGCAGCGTCGGCTTTCTACAGGAGCAATGACAAGTGCCGTCGTCTTTGAGAACACACTCCTGCTTTACTCTCTTGCGGTAGATACCTCTGCCTGCCTTATCTTGGCAGAGTACCTCAAACCTGTGCTGTTGGGTACCTTGCACTAGAGCTCGATGTTTCATGGCCTTTGTACGCCACTCCGCTAGTTTTTTCTCCATGAAAGTTCCAAATAAAATGTTGTTGTTCGGCATAGAGGGAAAAACTGCTTGGAACCGCTCCCTGAAATACTTACATGTCCCATGTAAAATGAACTCCACTATACCAACTAATGGGAGACCACGGACACCGCGCATCACCCAGTTGTAAACTTCCGCCAAATTTGTTGTCATTATACCATATCTAGCACCACCTGTGTCATAAGTCTTTGCCCATTTCTCTTTTGGCTCATTCTCAATCCACTGAGAAAATTTTCGAATTTGCTCCCCAGTTCTTCTAACCAATGTTACACTATCTGTTGGGAGAGCTCCGAGTGCTTGAGGAGGGTCAGGAACAGCGGGCGCAGGTCTTGTTGCACGCTGGTCACTGCATTTGCCTGTCAACTCATCTAACCTCTTCCAAAGCTCATTGAATTTTTTCTCCTGGTTCTGATTACATAGCCTCTTGAACATGTTCATCAGCTCCTTGTTCTTGAATTGCTTGAAGAAATTAGCTCCCATATGACGCATGCACCACCTACTCTGTACATCTTCCCACTGGCCAGGGTATCCTCTTTCCATACTCCCAAACTGTAACTCTTCTATCGCTCGAAGCATACCGGCGTGCCTGTCATGTATTAGGCACACATTGGGCCTCATACCAACAACTTCTGTCTTAACCAGATGGAGGAACCAGTACCAGCTGTCGGTGTTCTCGCTCTCGACAAAAGCAAATGCCAAGGGCAATACCTGATTGTTCCCATCTACCCCAATTGCTGTTAGTATCTGGCCCCGATACTTCCCGGTCAAAAATGTCCCATCAATACAAATAACTGGACGACAGTGCACGAATGCCATCTTGCATGCATGTAGAGCTAAGAACGCTCTTTGCAGCACAGTCTTGCCAGGATGTTCAATTGAGGGGAATGTCTTGAGTGCACAAGAGGTCCCAGGGTTTCTTTGTTGGATAACAGATAGCAGACGTGGCAAATTGTCATATGAGGCTTCATAAGTTCCAAATCTCATCTCTATTATTTTCTGTTTGGCCCTCCACGCCTTGGCATAGCTAATTGTATACTTGAATGTCTGTTCGATATGTCGGATTATTGACTTCGGTTCATATGCCAGATTGTCCACGACATGCGCATACATCTCAGATGCAACAAATGCACATGTAATGTTCCTGTGGTATTTCTGAACACCAGGTAGATAACAAGTATGTTTCGTAACGACCGACACTGTCCAGTAATCCTTCCATTTCCCCTTATACGCGTGCACTCTCCACGGACACCCATCTTTTTCATTAACACACCTAACTTCATATTGTGTCCGGTTAGACTTGGCAACCCAAAACTCCCTATGAAGTGACACTGCATAATGCTTCACCGCCTCCTTCATGTCTTCTCCATTACCATATCGGACTACAGTGTAATATAAGTTTGCTGGACATGGTATAGTTTTCTTGGCCCATAACGGACGTTTCCTTGACCATGGTATAGTTGAAATATAAGTTTGCTGGACATATCTGTAAAGTAAATTACTAGGTCATTATTTTACATAATAAACGACTACAGTGTAATATCTTCTTTGCAACGTACCTAAATTTTTATATATTCTATTGCAATGTTACTCAACAACATTTAAAACTACAAACTTAATAACTACAAATACTACAAATCTACTAAGTTACCTACATCTAGCAATATATATTTACATAGTACCACAGGTAAAACCCTATTTCATACAATGCATTTATTCAACCAAAGTTCTACAAAAATACAAGTGAAATCCTAGTTAACATCATATATTTAGTAACGTATATAATCTACGAATATTACCTGAAATCGAAGTTTGAAACCGGCAGGGCTTCGCCTCTTCTTTTCTTCTCCTCCCCTTCTCTTTTTTTTTTTATGTGGAGAGGTGAGGAGGGAATGGCCTCCTCAAAGCAGCCGGCTGGGCTTTATAAGCGGGCAGGCCTGCCGCCCTCTGTAAGGACGGCAAGGGGCCGCCTGCAAAATGGCCTTGCCGCCCTCTGCCAGGGCGGCAAGGGGGCAGACTGCAAAAACGCCCGCTCCTCCTTGACGGCCGTCCCGCGCCGTCCATAGCGCGTGTGCCACGTCGGCTTGCCGCCCTTGCGAAGGGCGGCAGGGTCTTTTTTTGCAAATTTTTTCGGCGCTATAATATTTCTGTAAATATTAAAAAAAAATCTAAAAATAAAAAAAATTCGCAAGGCAACGGGTGGCGCCACGCGTCGGGCCACCATTGCTTCGTCGTGAGAAAGCGCCCGGCCAAAGAAAGAAAGAGAAAGAGAAAAAGCTTCCCAAATTTGTCGCCAGGCAAGCCGACGGGGAGAGGACAAGGCCTTTCACCTTTGCTGCGCCCCCCCTTTTTGGCTCGTGCACCGGTGGACGGCCGTGACAGCCGCGCGCGCACGCCGGCGGGCGGCGACGACCCGCGCCCCGTGTCACCTGCAGACGACGGAGACGGGGAGGTGGCCGAAGCTGCGTGCGAAGGCGGCTGGGCTGGCGCGACCGTTGAGGCCACAGGCGCCGGCGGCGGGGGAGGGAGAGGCACGTCCCGCCTTGCCTTGGTAGGGGCTGGCGGAGGGAGAGGCACGTCCCGCCTTGCCTTGGTAGGGGCCGGCGGAGGGAGAGGCGCGTCGGCCCTAGGACGAACCTGGCGAACCGCCGCACCAACCGAGGAAGAAGACGATTGCGGGCGGCGGGGGCGCTTGCAGTCGTGGGCCACATGCCGAAACCCCGACAGCGGTGGCATCGCACCGGAAGCCGGCACTCGGCCACCTGGTGTGTGGAGGAGAGGCAGTTGAGGCAGCGATCGAGTAGCTCCGGCGGGATGCCACGAGCACCCTGCTCTGCCAGCGGCGACGAAGGACGCGAGCGTGGGCGGCAGAGAGAGCGTCGGCGGCGGCGGCCGCCAGGTTTCCACCCGTCCGGGGCCGGTGGCGCAGCCTCCAGGAGGCTCGCAAAGATTTGTGCCGGTGTAGGTGACAGGCGAGTCGGTAGGGGAGGCGACGAACTCGGAGACGGAGGCGGTGGTCGACGCGCCGGTGGCGGGGACGGCTGGCGGCTTGGCCTGGCAGCCGGACGGCGGCGACACAGGCGTGGAAGGAAGATGACGGCGTGCCGGTGGAGCGGCACCAGCAGGCTGCCGCGGCCCGGGCGCAGGAGGGGTGGCGGGGGCGACCGGGGGCGGGGGAGGCGGCCGCGCCGGCGGGGACCGCCGCACAACCTCCAGATAGGAAGGAGAGGGTGAGGGAGAAGGGGAGAGAGAGACGCTGAAGAGAGAGGGGGAGAGCGCGACCCGGGGGGCCGAGCTGCCTGGCTTTTCGCCGGCGGCGTCCTCCAGGACGGGCACGACGACGATGGAGCAGAGGGCCATGGTGGCCCTCCTCTGCAGCGCATCACTCTCGATTCATGCATGCATCGTCCATGTGTAGGTCAAGAATATGTGACCTGCTATATATTCTTCTTTTGATCAGATTATCACGGGGGAAAAAATGTTTACACCGCCAATTGTATCAGCCAATTGCATAGCTTCAGTAAATTAATTTGTGTTGGTTTCAGGCAAGTTAGAATCATTTCCAAATTTACCGTGTGAGATCAGCTAGATATGCAGGCAAGTTGAATACGGTGACTTTATTTCCAAAACCTCATATATAGGTGTGGAATATTGCAGTAGATATGCTGGTGTTTATGTATGAAATGTAAAGTAAAACTAAGAGAGTGAAACAGAGAAGAAATATTTGAAAAAAAATGGAAAACGAAAAACAGAAAAAAATTTCGCGCCAGGTAGGGGTCGAACCTACGGCCTTCTGCTTAGGAAACAGACGCTCTATCCACTGAGCTACAGGCGCTATTGGTGGCCTGAGATGATATAAAAAAAATAAATCAACATAAACTTGAACCCAACATGACCAAACTGAACTAGAAAAATGCATCATTGTCCAACCAAATCATTATAAATACGTGGTACTAGATTATGAAATTAGTACCATGTGCTCTTCTACATGGCCTGTGTGTTGTGATTATTGCCTGTTTCTCCACATCGGCTTGAAGAACTAACCACACAGTGCGTATGAGATGAGATGCCTACCGGACAACTCATTCTCATTTCACCATTTAGAATTTTATATACTAGATAGAGTTGAATCACCTAAGGTGAATTTGGGGAGTATAATAATCTAAAAACAAATCAAAATCTTGTGCAAAAGAAAAAAACGAGGCTTGAATCCCAAAGAAATGCAAATATTTAGGTGGGCCTAAATTAGGCCCGGCCCAAACTATTCGTTGAAGCACACGTCATCTTTTTACCCTTCTCCTCATCCTCCTCCGAGCTCAAGCTAAACCCTAAACCCCCGCACGCTCTCGCCTTCCCGCCGCCGGCGGCCACCTCGAAGCCAACCATGGCCGCCGCCGTCGCCGCCGCAGCCGATGACTCCATCGTCTACAAGATCTCCGCGCTCCTCGAGGAGGTTCGGCCGAGCGCCGCCGCACTCCGCGCCGCGAGCGAGGCCGCGGATGCCGTCGTGGGCCTCATCAGGAGGGTCCCGACGCAGCAGGCGACTCCCGAGGCTGTCTCTGGGTTCGTGAGGGACCTGGGGCTCGCGGGGGAGAAGCTCGCGTTCACGTTCCGGCCGCCGGAGGTCGTGCGGGTCGCTGGGAGCCACGCGGCCGGCTCCGTCGCGAGGCCCGACGTCTCCGCTGACCTTCTCGTGCGCTTGCCTAAGGTATGAAATGGAGTATGTCGCTGTGCGATTGCTTTGTTGGAGAACTCGTTGGGTATTGCAGTGAATCGACGAAAGGTTGGATTTCTTTTTTTCATGAGAACCGTAGGCGTTGTTACTTGTTCTCTGCTGTAACTGTTGTTAGATGCGTCGTACCTTCAGAATTGCGAGATAATATGGTTTGGTGAGGTGTTCGGGAGCGATGACATTATGCCGCAATTTTTTCTTCGTTCAGAAGCATTTCGTGTTAATTAATTGACAGACAGTACAGAGGCTACTCACTGCTCATTATGTAATATAGTTCTATGAATCCTGTCCACTTAATGCGAAAATTCCATAAAACACATGCAATTTGCCCCCTATATGGCTATATCTCAGTTTCGTTTACTTTGTTTCCCATTATTTAAATCATTGTGCAACCTGCCATACGTTGAGATGCACATGTTTTATTTTATTTCTCATGGTTTTATTTTAGAGGAATTCTACAGGCACATAAATGTCTTGTACTATCTATGGTGATGATCCCGCTTCTTGATTTAGTACCAGACACATAACTTTCTGGCACCTTTACAACTTAGTGCACTGTATGTGGATGTTTGAAATACTTATCCTATTGCTAAAATTTAAGTTACTGTATCATTTATCATGGAATGATATTTGATTATTTATTTTCTTATGGTTCTCTTCAGGAATGCTTCCATGAAAAAGATTTTTTGAACCACAGATACCATGCAAAGAGGTGTCTTTACCTCCATGTCATTGAGAAAAGCTTGAGGTCTTCTCCATTAGTTGGGAAGATTTCATGGTCTACCTTCCTAGACGAGGCACGGAAACCTGTTCTTCATGTATACCCAGGTTGTTCTTCTTTTCTTTTTTCCCCTTAATATGCATTCGAAGAATCAAATTTGATGAATCTGCATGCACACAGTTTCTTCCCTTCCTTTTTCTTTCTCATTTTTCAGTACTTTATTGTTGCAGCAACGGAAATCGTAGAACTTCCTGGGTTCTATGTCAGGATAATACCAACTGCAAGCTCTTTGTTCAATGTTTCAAAGATGAATTTATCAACAAGAAACAATGTCCGCGCATACACAAAAGGTGAGATAATAGATACCTGTTTTAGAATTGTTGAATTGCTGTGATGTTGATAAGATTGTTCAATCAATATAACTATTACCATCACATATAGTTTTGATCTCTAATGTTGGGACTTTGTTTCTTTTTTTCCTAAAAAAAATTGACTGGATTTGCATTTCAGATGGCATAAACCTGCCCACACCAAAGTACAATTGTAGCATATTGGAGGATATGTTCTTGGAGGAAAATGCAGAATTTATCAGCAGTTCTGTTGCAGATTGGAAAGCCTTGCAAGAGGCATTGGTTTTGCTAAAAGTATGCAGTTCATTCTCTAATTCTTGTTTGTTTACTTATCAAAAGTAGAACTTAAATGTCCACTCATTTGGAATCTATTTCTACTGTGTTCACTTATTGTCTATTGTTAAGCGGTATTTCTTGAAATGAGCAGAAGCACTTTCAATAATTGTCTGACAAGGGAACTTTTATGCTCAGTTATACTATTTATTTTCTCTGGAAGGAATTCTAATACTTAGGTTCAAATGCAGGTTTGGGCACGTCAGAGAACTTCAATATGTACACATGATTGCCTCAATGGATACTTAATATCTGTCATCTTTGTGTTCCTTACTGTGGACTCTGCAGGAAGCTTGATTAATAGATCAATGACAACGAGACAAATTTTTCGCGTTGTGATGAAGTTCTTGGGTACATCTGAGCAACAGAAATTGATTGAATGAAAACCATTTACCAATGTTATTATATTGAAACACTTCTATTTTCTTGTAGCAACTTCGAAGATGTGGACGAAGGGCTTGGTGATTCAGCCAACTAAGAATCGTACAATCACCAAAGAGGTCTGTGAAGTATTTATAAAGTATAAAGAAGCTACATTGTATAGCATAAATAATTAAATACTCATGTTTCTCGTCTGGTTAGCGTGTGATCCTTGCATCCAGTAGGTCTAGAGTTCGATTCCCTTGATCTCTTGGTCTTTTGCTTGTTATCCTCTCGTATTTTTCCTTTTGTCTTTCATAAGCTGATTATATTTTTTAAAAAAATCTTGCGCCCGCTACGGTGTAAATCTTGAATACACACACTGAAAAACCTGCGTCCACCACTATTTCTGTACATTGTTCTTTGCCTTACTGCAAACATCATATGACAAAATTGGCATCATTTGCTTGCATATGCTTATCTTGATATACATTTATAACACCATGGGGGGCCCATGCATCTGTGTCTGGAGCCCTAGAATTGAGTAATGAGAATGGCTTATATAGTTCCACAGTGCATAATGCAATACTGTATTCAACTTCTGCATGCAGTGTGATTAAATAGTTCAGCCTTTTCCATTTTATGACCTTGTGGCCACCTATTTTATTCAGGATATGGTTTGTTTCCTGAAAACATTTGATGTTGTCATCTGTGATGTATCTGGACATGTAAACTTGGCATCTCGTATGACGAAGTCAGCTTTTATAGAGGTACCATTTCTTTATTGTTCATCTCATTTATCTGTGCTCACTTACAAAATCATGTAGTATGTGATCCACAACCTACAGTAGAAACTTACTTTAGTTTTTTTGACTCTTTAACTCTTTTTGTTCAGAACAATGCACACACTACGCCTGTTTTTCAGCTTGCAAATTTATTTGAGCTGCACTGTGATAGCTTCTGCCTTAGACTAATGGTTTCATATTTCCAGCTTCAAGATGAGGCAACTTGCGCACTTAATTGCCTTGATAAATGCAGAGATGGTGGATTTGAAGAGCTTTTTATGACCAAGGTTGATTTAGGTGCTAAATTCGATTCATGCTTGAGGTATGTTGAATAAAGCAAATATGGTGCATCACTTTCATGCATACTGTGCTTTTCACTTTTCTGTAGCCTTTATATCAGAAAACAGCAGCACATGTTAAGCCCACATATGTGCTCATGATTCCTTAGCAAGCACAATTATTATTCGTACTGTTCAGACAGTTTGGTGGACAACACTGGTGTTACATTGAAAAGTGTTCCCAGGGTTTAGGTCACAATAGGCCCCTTCTCAGCCCCCCTGCTTTGGATTTATTTTCCAATTTGAACATCTTCAGAGTTTCATTGAGCTGTTTCCCTTCACTAGTATAATTCATATATTCAGACTTTTCCAATTTCCATCAGTTTGCAAGCTGTGAAATTTAGATAGCTTTCCAATCATCAATAAAGGTGAATAGCTGATCAAGTTATCACTTATATTGCTTTCTTTCAGGATAAACTTGAAGGGAAACTCGAAAATTACTACATTAAGCTTTTGCTTGGATGATTTGACTTGGAGAGAACTTGAGAAGGATGTCCAGTCTTTGCTGCAACAAGGTCTTACAGATAGAACAAAGATGATCCGTGTCCTGTGGAGAAGCACACCTTCTGAATGGAATATAATGGATGTATGTAGTATTACTGTTATTAGCCACTTTTTATTTGCATTTCAACCCAGTGACAAGCACGAGTTTATAGGGTTTTTCAGAATTTGGTAGCAGTCCTCTGCTTGTTGGCATAATGCTTAGCTCGTTGGAGAAGAGTTTCCGTCTTGTTGATATTGGCCCATACCCTGAGAATCGAGATGAGGTACTTGTATGTTTCCTTTAAAGCTATGCAGCAGTAATCAATTGTAACTCTTTTAGTATAAAACACTAATATGCATTACTCTGTAAATCCCAAGGCTATCAAATTTAGAAAATTTTGGGGAGAGAAAGCTGAACTTAGGAGATTTAAAGATGGAACTATTGCTGAAAGCACAGGTATTGTTGTATTATATATGATATTATTCATTACTCCTGTGAAGAGCATACAAAATTTTAAAAACATGCTTGTAATGGATCCTACCATCTAAACTGCAGTGTGGGAATCTGAATCTTGGGAGAAGCACACGATTATCAAAAGAATTGCTGATCACGTGCTTATCAAGCATTTGTCGTTGCAGAAGGAAGACTTGATTCATGTTGTTGATCAGTTAGACTTTTGCCTTCTGGTTGGTGGCCAAGGTAAGTTTCCGAGCTTTCTACTTGGTGGTCTACATGTCCATGGTTGTAAACTTGATTTAAAATATGCAGATCCGGTCTCGTCGTCTGGAGCTTTGTTCGAAGCCTTTGATTCTTTAGCGAAGAAATTGCGCCTATTGGATGATGTTCCTCTTAAAATATCAACTGTGCAACCTCTAGACCCAGGTTTGACAGATAATTTTTGTATGTTTCATATTCACTCATATTTTCCCTGATATGACACTTGCTTCTGTTTCACTTCTATTATTATACCAGCTTTTAGACACACATCTGTGTTTCCTCCTGAGCCTCATCCTTTGGCATATGAAAAAAAATCTTCTCAGAGGCTGCCAAATTTTACAGCAACTTGCATGCGATCATTAGAAGTAATGATTCAGGTATAATCTCACTTGATATATTCTGAGAGGACACTATTGCTCTTTCTTTCCTTTGTGCCTTCATGATTTTTTGACTACTGAGTAGCTTAACCTTGTTTATCGGTTAGTTAGCCAGGCCTCATTGTGTCCTTATTTCATAGTTCTCTTCCTTCTTTTCTAATCATTTCAAAAACAGCTTGAGGGATCTGGTAACTGGCCCTTGGATCCTATAGCCATGGAGAAGACGAAGTCTTCATTTCTTCTAAAAATGGGTGAAAGGTATTTGAGAGGCTTTAATAAACTTTAGATTGCTTACATTGTCTCTCTCCTTTGTTGACTCAATCTGCTATTATTTCAGTCTGGAGGATCGAGGAATGTTTGTTACAGCCAGTGAAGATGAGGTCAATGTTCTTACATCTGGATATTCATTCTTGCTTAAAATATTTCATGAAAGAGGTTTGCTGTTACAAAAACGAGGTTAGCTTCTCAATGTATGTGCAAGTAGTTTTTTTATGTCTTTTAACTTGATTTGTGGAAATTTTATATTTGTATTTCATCGCCTTGCAGATGGAGACGGTAAAGCTCAAAATGTTCCATCAGAAGACAAGGAACTTTTTCTTCGGAGCCAGCACTCAAGTATGATCAATGGTCTGCATGGTCGTTACCAGGTGTATGGGCCGGTAGTAAGGTAATTGTCAAGGTTCTGATGGTGGTTAATTAAACAGCTCATACCTTGAAATATATGTCACTTACCATGCACATGCATATGTTGTATCTGTTTCAAAGGCTAGCAAAAAGATGGATTTCAGCACATCTATTTTCTTCATTTATCTCAGAGGAGGCAATTGAATTGTTGGTTGCATACCTATTCTTGAAGCCATATCCATTTAGTGTCCCTTCTTCACGGGTTGCTGGGTTTCTTAGGTACCACTCTGGACCTTTCATATGATCTCCTATCTACTATTGGTATTAGTGTAACCTTTCTTCAGCTTCATGTTTTGGTTAATCCTACCATCTAGCTTAATCATGTCTTATTGCAGCAAAAAAAGATGGTAGTGTTTCTCACTTCTGAATAAATATGGAAGAAGGCAATAATCATAAGATCCCATATTCATCCAAGGAAAAAAGAGCATATGAATTTTATTCCACACCATGTCTTCAGTATTTAGTTAGTCCCAATGTTGTGTAGTATGAATGATATGCATGTTTGGAGAGGAACAAATTCTATTTAATAAATAATATACATGTGGTAAGAATCAGCTATTGAGATATGAATTAAAAGAGATGTCCTGCTGTTTATTATAGTAATAACTGCTCCAGAATAATCAGGACCTTGTATCAATAGTTTCTTGTACTTAAATATCAAGCTTATAAGCTCATGAAGTTTTCTTGTTAAGCTTTGTATTTTCCTAGTTGCTTATAAGTCCATGAAAGTTGTACAAGTCATCTGACCAATCATTACAAAATTGACAGGTTTTTGCGACTACTGTCTAGTTTTGACTGGACTTTTTCACCCATGATCATAGACATAAACAATGACTTCAACCTGAAGGATGAGAAGGAGATAAATGTTAGTTCTCTTTTTATTTTTTTATGAACTCTTAGGCTGATGCCATATTGAGTAACTGATGGATGCAAGTGCAGGAAAGCTTTATGCTGAGCAGAAAATCTTATGAACAAAATCCTCATGATATTGAGCCTGCAATGTTTCTTGCTACATCGTATGATAAGGCATCTGAAGCTTGGACAAAACATTCACCAAGCAAGCCGGTAGGTAATTTATTTTTCATACAGTTGAAATGATAATTACTGTTTTGGAACTGAAGTGTAAATCAAAGATATCCTAAGGAAGGAGAAATGTATAAAAAATGTAATATATTGCCTTTTTGTACAATAAAGGCATATTTCTCCCTGTCGTAGTATTCAAGATTTCCACCAGTTTCGGATGGAGTTTGAGTTTCTCTATTTTGTTTGTTCACCTACTGTTTATTATATAAACCATAGGTTCTTAAACGGATGGCTTCTTACGCTAAAAGCAGTGCAGAGCTTTTAACAAATCTTATACTCCAAGGTCAATCAGGTCAATATACATGGGAGGTAATATTTTTTGTGCCATTGCTTGATTTCTTTTTTCTTTCTCATTTAGTTCTGACTAGGTATGACTTTTGTATAGTGTGTCTTCCGAACACCTTTAAGCAATTATGATGCTGTTGTTCTCCTCCACCAAGAGAAGCTTTGTCATCCTCACCAAGTACTTTTCCCTGCCGAGACCCCTAATGGTTAGTTCACTCATTCTGGTTTGTGGTTCATCAAGTGAGATCAGTATGATCCTCCTTTTAAGTTAATGCATGGATATCTTTTCTGTGGACTTGAAGTGCATCAAACTGAAAAAAAAATTGCCCTGTTTTCGTAGTTTAATTTTTACAAAACTCTTAATTTTTCTGAGCTGTACTACTAAGCACAAACACAAATTTGATATCACTTCCGTAATTAGTAGGAAATAGCTGTGCATTTCCTGTTAAACAGAACCTTGTTGTTTTTCTTTATATACATTTTATACAATGCCCTACCTTCCTCTTTTCAGCATGCAAATAACTTCTGTAACGTATTTGTAGGCAAGCTGGTAATTCGTGGCAATCCAAGTAAAGATTTCCACCCTTACATGCCACTCAATAAAGGAGCTGTGAAAAGCTTGCATGATGCGAGAGATAAACTTTTGGTAAACTTTGACCCAACCACATACTTTCTGCGAAATTTGGAGGTAAGATTGAAGCTCTTGAATCCGTGAAAGCATGTAACATCCATTCAGAAGGGAAATAAATTTATGTATTTTACAGAGTGCATTTCCTAAGACCTTCAAGCTGTGGTATGATTCAATCGGAGGGGACGCAATTGGTCTTACATGGGAGAACTCAAAGGTATTACACCAACAGTTTTAAGTTGTAAAAGATTAGCTAGCTCTTCTTTTTTATACTTAGAAAAAGGTCGCTTTGCTTCCAACTGGGCAAACTTACACTGCGTAGTGCGAATTGGTTGCAATAAACATTTTACTAAACTGACTCAATATTTTTGTACACTACAGAAGCGTGGCAGAGACGAGGCCGATGAAACCATGCTGGATCCAACATCTATACTAAAGGAGGTTGGAAATGTTGGCAAAGGTTTGGTAAGGGGCGTGTATCTCCTCAAAGCACCAAAGCTTCAGTAAACTATTGAAAACTCGCCAAAAGTTGTGTGCAAGAGAAAGGCTTGTGCTGTTGTGCAAATAACACAACTTCCAACACTGGCAAGAGCAAAAGACAGTGGATTCCATGGCACTGATTGGACATGCTGGCAAGGGATCAACATGTGGCAATGTACTCATTAGAAGTCAGCAAGGAATGTTGTGTTTAGACGCAAGTTGATTAGGGTATAAAAGTTTGTATCCAAATTTTGATTCTGAGGTACAGAAAAGTATAGCAATGTAATTTTGATCTTTCCATCTGATGATATTTTTGCGCAAATGTTCCTTCAGTTTGACTTTTGGAATCCAGTATGTGCAGGTTAGGTACTGGAAAGTAGGGCATTTGCCTCACTGAACTAGTATGAGCATCTATGTAGGGCATTTATTATATCTTTGTTTTAAAATATCAAATAAATTCATTTTTTAAGTTTGTAATGATTAGAACTCAATTAATGTGTTGACTTCATCTTTCATCTATCTCAAACACTACCTAAGCGGATATGGATGAACTAAGCACATTTGGTGATCGACATACAGCAATTACTCTCTGTCCCACAAAATTTCAAACCCTAGCTTCCCAAGATAAAGTTAAGGTGAAAGACAAAGGGCTAAAATGTTTGTATTGATGGATGAGGAAGTAAGGGGTATTTAAAGGATAAAATTTCTTGATTTACGAACAAGAAGTGATTTATTTTGGGACAAAATTTAAACCTAGAAGTTAATTTATTTTGAAACGAAGAAAATACATTGACCTGTATTATTTTATTCTTTCTAACTACACGCTGTCGCTTATGATGAAACCGCTATCCAACCCGCTTGGGGGGATATAATAAGTCTGTTTTTAACAGTTGAGAGATCATCGTTTTTTTGGTGGAGAGGCGCCAATCAAACTGAGTTATATAGTCGAAGGATGCAAAACGGACTTTTTACAGAAAATAAGATAGAAACAGAAAACCCCCCAGCCTAGCCCATGAAGCCCAAGAAGCGCTAGGTTTCCGAGGAATTTTTTGTATTTTTAGATTTTTTTTTAATATTTACAAAAATATTATAGCGCCGAAAAAATTTGCAAAACTAGACCCTGCCGCCCTTCGCAAGGGCGGCAAGCCGACGTGGCACACGCCGCGCTGGACGGCGCGGGACGGCCGTCCTCCTGCCCTCTTGCCGCCCTGGCAAAGGGCGGCAGGACCCCCTTGCCGCCCTTACAGAGGGCGGCAGGCCTGGCCGCCTATAAAGCCCAGCCGGCTCCTTTGAGGAGCCCATTTCCTCCTAACCTCTCCACATCAAAAAAAAAAGGAGAAGGGGAGGAGAAGAAAAGAAGAGGCGAAGCCCTGCCGGTTTCAAACTTCGATTTCAGGTAATATTCGTAGATTATATACGTGACTAAATATATGATGTTAACTAGGATATCACTTGTATTTTTGTAGAACTTTGGTTGGATAAATGCATTGTATGAAATAGGGTTTTACCTGTGGTACTATATAAATATATATTGTTAGATGTAGGCAGGGTTTAAAAAACCGCCGGGGGCCCGGTTACCGCCACCCGGCGGTACGGCGGTTACCGGCGGTAACCGCGGTAACCGCGCAAAACCGCGACAAATTTACAAATCGAAATTAGAATTCAAAAATTCGGGCAAACCGCGCGGTTTGGCGCGGTTACCGCGCGGTTTGACGCGGTTACCGCGCGATGTGTAATGGGTCGCACAGTAACGGGCCGGCCCATTTTTTTTTCTTTTTCCAATTTTCAAATTTATTCTCCGTTTTGCTCTCAAATTTGAATAAATATTACTCTTTTTTGAGAAATTTCTTCACCATAAAACACTATAAATCAAGCACTACCTTCACCATTTTTTTTGATTTTTTTCTTTTTTTTTAAAATTTTGAATTTGGACGAATTTTATTAAACCGTACCGCGCGGTACGGGTTACCGTACCCCCGCGGTACGGGCGGTAACCGCGGTAACCGCGCGGTTACCGGCGGTTTTAGTAACCCTGGATGTAGGTAACTTAGTAGATCTGTAGTATTTGTAGTTATTAGGTTTGTAGTTTTAAATGTTGTTGAGTAACATTGCAATAGAATATATAAAAATTTAGGTACGTTGCAAAGAAGATATTACACTGTAGTCGTTTATTATGTAAAATAACGGCCTAGTAATTAACTTTGCAGATATGTCCAGTAAACTTATATTTCAACTATACCATGGTCAAGGAAACGTCCGTTATGGGCCAACTGGGGTAGATCTGTCAGAATTTATTGTAACAGCAAGGGGAATTGATAGGCCAGCTGAGAGGAGTGTACCTTCTATAAAAAAATGGTTGATGCGGGGCTTGGGAGTTGATCCACAGACTAGTGACATTACAATCTATGTTGTAGTAAGTCGGGCAACAGAGGGTTTTTATTGGGAACTAATGCCGGTTCAAAACTCTGGGATGTGGAGATGGTATGTGGAGAATGCATTGCAACGTGGGTGGCCTCTAGCTATGGTTCCGTATGTTCATCCGAAGGATCCAAGTGTACAGATGAACATGGATGATGACGAGGGGCCAAGTGCAGAAGTGAATGAGATTGAAGTGGATCAGGTCAATGCACCAGAGGAAGATGGAGTAGCTCCAGTAGTAGCTCCAGTAGGCATGCAACCTGGTGGAGTGGCTGACGAGGGGGAGACTGTGGGTGCCATTGTGGACGAAATGGAAAAAGAGGATCGTGACAACGAGCGTGTGGAGGAAGATGATTCGTCAGATGATGACGAGAACAATATTAATCCAGCTGAATGGGCTAGTGATGATTTTTCTGGTTTGGTATTCTCTGAAGGGGAAAATGTGAGATGGGAGTACAAGGAAAACGAGATTATCGAGGGAGCGAGGTATGGTAATGGAGAAGACATGAAGGAGGCGGTGAAGCATTATGCAGTGTCACTTCATAGGGAGTTTTGGGTTGCCAAATCTAACCGGACACAATATGAAGTTAGGTGTGTTAATGAAAAAGATGGGTGTCCGTGGAGAGTGCACGCCTATAAGGGGAAATGGAAGGACTACTGGACAGCGTCGGTCGTTACGAAACATACTTGTTATCTACCTGGTGTTCAGAAATACCACAGGAACATTACATGTGCATTTGTTGCATCTGAGATGTATGCGCATGTCGTGGACAATCTGGCATATGAACCGAAGTCAATAATCCGACATATTGAACAGACATTCAAGTATACAATTAGCTATGCCAAGGCGTGGAGGGCCAAACAGAAAATAATAGAGATGAGATTTGGAACTTATGAAGCCTCATATGACAATTTGCCACGTCTGCTATCTGTTATCCAACAAAGAAACCCTGGGATCTCTTGTGCACTCAAGACATTCCCCGCAATTGAACATCCTGGCAAGACTGTGCTGCAAAGAGCGTTCTTAGCTCTACATGCATGCAAGATGGCATTCGTGCACTGTCGTCCAGTTCTTTGTATTGATGGGACATTTTTGACCGGGAAGTATCAGGGCCAGATACTAACAGCAATTGGGGTAGATGGGAACAATCAGGTATTACCGTTGGCATTTGCTTTTGTCGAGAGCGAGAACACCGACAGCTGGTACAAACCTGTGTTGTTGGGTACCTTGCACTAGAGCTCGATGTTTCATGGCCTTTGCACGCCACTCCGCTAGTTTTTTCTCCATGAAAGTTCCAAATAAAATGTTGTTGTTCGGCATAGAGGGAAAAACTGCTTGGAACCGCTCCCTGAAATACTTGCATGTCCCATGTAAAATGAACTCCACTATACCAACTAGTGGGAGTCCACGGACACCGCGCATCACCCAGTTGTAAACTTCCGCCAAATTTGTTGTCATTATACCATATCTAGCACCACCTGTGTCATAAGTCTTAGCCCATTTCTCTTTTGGCTCATTCTCAATCCACTGAGAAAATTTTCGAATTTGCTCCCCAGTTCTTCTAACCAATGTTACACTGTCTGTTGGGAGAGCTCCGAGTGCTTGAGGAGGGTCAGGTACAGCGGCCGCTGGTCTTGTTGCACGCTGGTCACTACATTTGCCTGTCAACTCATCTAATCTCTTCCAAAGCTCATTGAATTTTTTCTCCTGGTTCTGATTGCATAGCCTCTTGAACATGTTCATCAACTCCTTGTTCTTAAATTGCTTGAAGAAATTAGCTCCCATATGACGCATGCACCACCTGCTTTGTACATCTTCCCACTGGCCAGGGTATCCTCTTTCCATACTCCCAAACTTTAACTCTTCTATCGCTCGAAGCATACCGGCGTGCCTGTCATGTATTAGACACACATTGGGCCTCATACCAACAACTTCTGTCTTAACCAGATGGAGGAACCAGTACCAGCTGTCGGTGTTCTCGCTCTCGACAAAAGCAAATGCCAACGGTAATACCTGATTGTTCCCATCTACCCCAATTGCTGTTAGTATCTGGCCCCGATACTTCCCGGTCAAAAATGTGCCATCAATACAAAGAACTGGACGACAGTGCACGAATGCCATCTTGCATGCATGTAGAGCTAAGAACGCTCTTTGCAGCACAGTCTTGCCAGGATGTTCAATTGAGGGGAATGTCTTGAGTGCACAAGAGGTCCCAGGGTTTCTTTGTTGGATAACAGATAGCAGACGTGGCAAATTGTCATATGAGGCTTCATAAGTTCCAAATCTCATCTCTATTATTTTCTGTTTGGCCCTCCACGCCTTGCCATAGCTAATTGTATACTTGAATGTCTGTTCGATATGTCGGATTATTGACTTCGGTTCATATGCCAGATTGTCCACGACATGCGCATACATCTCAGATGCAACAAATGCACATGTAATGTTCCTGTGGTATTTCTGAACACCAGGTAGATAACAAGTATGTTTCGTAACGACCGACACTGTCCAGTAGTCCTTCCATTTCCCCTTATAGGCGTGCACTCTCCACGGACACCCATCTTTTTCATTAACACACCTAACTTCATATTGTGTCCGGTTAGACTTGGCAACCCAAAACTCCCTATGAAGTGACACTGCATAATGCTTCACCGCCTCCTTCATGTCTTCTCCATTACCATACCTCGCTCCCTCGATAATCTCGTTTTCCTTGTACTCCCATCTCACATTTTCCCCTTCAGAGATGACCAAACCAGAAAAATCATCACTAGCCCATTCAGCTGGATTAATATTGTTCTCGTCATCATCTGACGAATCATCTTCCTCCACACGCTCGTTGTCACGATCCTCTTTTTCCATTTCGTCCACAATGGCACCCACAGTCTCCCCCTCGTCAGCCACTCCACCAGGTTGCATGCCTACTGGAGCTACTACTGGAGCTACTCCATCTTCCTCTGGTGCATTGACCTGATCCACTTCAATCTCATTCACTTCTGCACTTGGCCCCTCGCCATCATCCATGTTCATCTGTACACTTGGATCCTTCGGATGAACATACGGAACCATAGCTAGAGGCCACCCACGTTGCAATGCATTCTCCACATACCATCTCCACATCCCAGAGTTTTGAACCGGCATTAGTTCCCAATAAAAACCCTCTGTTGCCCGACTTACTACAACATAGATTGTAATGTCACTAGTCTGTGGATCAACTCCCAAGCCCCGCATCAACCATTTTTTTATAGAAGGTACACTCCTCTCGGCTGGCCTATCAATTCCCCTTGCTGTTACAATAAATTCTGACAGATCTACCCCAGTTGGCCCATAACGGACGTTTCCTTGACCATGGTATAGTTGAAATATAAGTTTACTGGACATATCTGCAAAGTTAATTACTAGGCCGTTATTTTACATAATAAACGACTACAGTGTAATATCTTCTTTGCAACGTACCTAAATTTTTATATATTCTATTGCAATGTTACTCAACAACATTTAAAACTACAAACCTAATAACTACAAATACTACAGATCTACTAAGTTACCTACATCTAACAATATATATTTATATAGTACCACAGGTAAAACCCTATTTCATACAATGCATTTATCCAACCAAAGTTCTACAAAAATACAAGTGATATCCTAGTTAACATCATATATTTAGTCACGTATATAATCTACGAATATTACCTGAAATCGAAGTTTGAAACCGGCAGGGCTTCGCCTCTTCTTTTCTTCTCCTCCCCTTCTCCTTTTTTTTTT